>BLSH010469704.1:1623867-1634407 GCA_018402905.1 Glandirana rugosa
GAGACGTACTGGTAGTTCCATGTAGTCAGAAACCCTGACGGGATCTAGAGGGTAGTTTCTATGGTTACCGTTGCTCATGAATAGGAGTCACTAATAGCAATTTAAACCAGTCGCTGTAACGGATATAAAAGAAAACGAAACAAATGTAGGATCGTCGACCCCTAAACCCGGCTGGTTGAACAGTCTAAACCGGTCAAACAAACCACCAGGTGGTTTGACTTTTAAACCGACCCACACCCATCTTGTACTCATCCGCTTTTAGTAGGGATGAATCTAATTAGACATGTAAGGGAGTAGACAGGAGATTCTATGTATAGATAGTTCAGTCTTCGAAGGGGAGCCATAGGAATTGGCCCTTTGATTACTCTGCTGTAATTGTAATACTGTTTTGTTTTCATTGGAAAATCAATAAAAATAAGTTTAAAAAAAAAAAAAAAGAAGACATCCTACACAAAGTTCTTGATCAAAGAATGGGAAGCCAGTGGTCTCTGGAACAAGCCTGCAAGTGCAAAGACCTGACCCCCTTGTTGGTGCTGAGGGCGAAATACTGGTACAGATTAATCTAAGTAGGGATGATTTTCGCCTACTCATGTTCTACCCACACCCAGCCAAATTTTCAGTTTGGTGGACCACCAAACAAACTGGCCAAATCTGACAAGTTGGTCGGCCCAAATCCCCAGCTGCTAGGATGTAAACAAAGCAAAAGAAAATATAGGCAATGTCGCTGACCAAATTTAACGATAATCACTGAGGATAAGTACTCGTTGCCATTGGTATCTTTGATGGGAGATCTAGGGCAGTCCCAAAGACTGATGTACCTTGATGGTCATGCAGAGCAAATGTTTTTGCATACCAACAATTAACACTTCACAGATGGGAGAACTCCAACAACTTGCATAAACTCTAGCTCAAGGCTGAAGGCATGGGGTCTAAACTTTCTGTGACTTAGGGATCAACTGCCATACTTAGACCATTCAGTTTGACAGCTTAGAGTCACATGCAAGGCAGGTTGCAGTGCAGTTCTATAATAGGCCTCCAGCCATTCTTTCAGTGTGGTCCTCCACTGAAAAGCAGTCTGATAAAGGCTAACCTTTACCAGTACACAAAGGTCTGGAAAGAGCCACAAGTGGAACCCTGTACACACAATGGCTGGTCCAGCACTCCAAAGTCAAGCTGAGGAAAGGCCAATGTAAATAGTTGCATTTAAAAGCTTGGCAGCAATGTAGCAGGAACCTTATTGAAGAAAATGTAGATAGCAAAAAAAATGTAGACCTTTTCAGCTGAATAAAAAAAAAAGACAGATATCATCTAGGATACTAGCCTAATAAGAATAATATGGAAGCATGCTAGGAGTAGGAGGGGGGTTATATCTTGGGTTGGCAATTTTTTTGCTTGCCAGTATCCAATCTTCCTGTGGGTGGCATTACCTAACAGTGGAAGACTTCTTGTATCAATCAATGTAGATAATAAGAAAATTATATTTTAAGTTAAAACAATTAAATTGCACGAAAAAGTATAGCAACACATTTTTTTTTCCTTGACATACAAACATTGTTTGTTTTTTTTCTAAAATTTTCTGAATTGTTTTACATTGTTTCTTGCAGAAAGTAAACAGGAACAGTTACAGTAAAGCAGTTTATAGATAACATCCACCTGTCCCGTGTTGCAGTCTCAACAGAACAATTTGAAAAGGAGGCAGATCAGCAAAGACAGTGCAATGTAGTACAGGTTAACCTGCCATTCATTGATAAATAGTGTAACAAAGTTGACCTATGACCAAATGGTAACTTTAAGATAAATGCTTGCTAGGACGAATAAAAAGTAACACAAGGGCTACAATAAACCTTATTGGAGAAATATTAGTCAAAGGCACTTCAATATGGCTCCCATAACCAAGATCCCCCATCATGAATTCCATTTAGTAATGTGAGCAGCAATAGAAAGGAACCTCAAGCAGAATTTTCTCCAGCAAATGTAATTAATTTTAGACACCTATATTCCTCTACTTAGCCCAACAATACTGCAAATCTGGGTTTTATTTCAAACATCTTAGTATAGCTCAACTATAAAGTGTAGGGGGAAGTTCAAGCAAAGTTCCCATACCATTTTATGGGACTAGTAGGCGGATGAGCTACTATTGGTCTTCTATAGAAGTTTATAAGCTGAACTGCAAGGACATCAGCTTAAGAAGACATTAAAACGGTGTCATGGGCTTTGGAGCAAGGTCTAGGCTGAAAGGCGACTTCACTCCCAGACTAAACCTTGCATCCAACTGTTTTGCATATCTTGGATTATTATTAAAGTTTTACACAGCCTAGTCTGCTCCAAGCCAAATCTTTCACAGAATACAAAATGGGAATATGACACCAGTTTTGATCATTTTGGAAGGGTTTGTAACTGGTTTATATAAAGGTACTTTTCATCTCACCTGCTAGTACAGGCTGTGTTTTAGCACCATCAAAACTATAAAACTTAATTTCTCCTTTTTGACCTAATATGTTGCTGTAGCAAGGGTTACCTGGGTGTGGTGGGTAACCAGACGCTGGTAACCATATATAAATTTTCAGAATTTGCACAACTGTCTATATCTTATTATTTACTTATTGGTTTTCATTCCCTGTAACCTATGCATTTTTCATCACACACTTTCAATTTCCAATGTTTGTGACAGGTTCTCTTTAATAATCACTACTAAATGACACATTTCTAAAGCTGGGAAAATGTCTAGAAAAAAAATGCAATATTGCTTTAAGGAAACGTGTACCAAGAAATGCGGGTTGTCTTTGCTGACTGCTCCTTTAGAAAATGCTAGTTGTCTTGCTGTAATGCAAATTCTACAGCTTCAATAATTTCTCAGTCTCTACCTTTGAGCAAATATGCAGACCGAAATTCTGAGCAGCAACGACATATTTATTCCAAGTCAACACTTCAAAAGATAGCCAGGCAACTATGATTTTTATAGGGTGAGCACAAAAGCTGAATTTATATTTGTCTCTTTATATAGCAGTTGACCTGTAGTTTTTTTTTTTTTTTTAAGTATAACTATAAAGTCAAAACTTTTTTTATTTTTTGGACAGAGTGGACAGTAATTAGAACACCTGCCAGGTTTTAATCATTGTTTGTGTCCGTTCGGGAGATTCACCCTCTCTATCATGTCATATCTTGTTGTGCTTACTGTTATTATTGAGAAAGTAAAGAAAATCACAAATTGTGGGTTGTCCCCAGAACAGCACTAGAGGAAATATCTTTTAATGGGGACACTAGTTCTAGTGACACAGGTGACTTCTCACTTCCTGTTTGGCTGTGCGACAAGTAGTGACAGGGAATCTCCCCAATGGGCCAAAACAATCTGACAGATGTAATAAACCTCCCATTGAACTTAAAAAAATAAAAACAAATAAAAATTTGCCTAAAGTCCTACTTTAAGTTTTGGATAGAATAGTGAATGGTTAAAGCCACCATAAGTGACAACCATAGGATGATAGATTTTTCATCACTTGCTGTCCTTGTTGCGATGGTCAACAGTGCAAGTAGAGAAACAGAAAACTGCCCAGTGCAGCTGCAGCGAGCAATAAAAAACAACAAGTGTTTTAACCATTCCACACTATCCAAAATTTTGGATATACAAACATAGCATAAACGTGAACATTAGTAACAGCATTTTATCACATTTGTTCTTTTTTTTTTTTTTTTTTAATTCTAAATAACTTGCATGATATAACAACAAAGCCCTGATTTCAGTTTTAGCATCAACATTTGCAGCAAAAAAGAATTTCAAGAACATGTTTAATCAGAGCAGAATTTAGACATATGCAGCATTTCACAGAGGAGTTTCTGTGGTGGGATATTTCCATAAAAAATAAACATTGGATTTTCACATGCAAACATGCATGTAGTAGCAAGTGATGCTAGTGAGATTCAGGGTAACCACAAACTGGTTAAAGCGGTAGTAAACCCATGCATTTAACAGGTTAAAAACCAGTCACATTTCCGGCATGTGCCCATTGGTTGTGCTCTAAACCATGCTGTCAAACCATCCATTGGCTGGTGTCATAGCTGATCACATGTGCAGCATCATGGCAGTTGCAGATTAAACAGAGGCCAAGATGGCAGCTTCCTTGGCTGAAAATGATAGGAGGGTTTACTACCACTTTAAGTAGGCTGCTTACAATATAATCTGTCAAAAGCCAACCCATGTTATAGGGCAAAAGAGATATCCACTGCTGAATGATATTCATTCAGACTCAAGGAGGTGGGATGAATAAAATTTGACTGTAGTATTAATAAAATGACATGCCAAAGCGAGACTGCATCTACTCTGAGTAAACCGTTCTTGTGGTATAGTCCCTTACCACACAACATTTAGAGAAAATGCAAAAATTTCCACCACCAACCCTGTGACCTTTAAAAAAAAAAAAAAAAATCACTATTCTATTGAAAACCTACCTCACACGTTTATAGGTGTCAGTACTTTCTTCAACAAGTGTTCTTTTGGGAAGGGGAAAGAGAGACATTACATGACAAAAATAAAATAAAAAGAAAATGATACACACATTGTTTAGGATCCACTGTTAAAAGTGGCAGAACAAAAAACAAACGTGGGGCACAGTACTGATTATAGTAGTAAAGAAACAATTACACCTATGAGTATATATTTGGGCTCTGGATATATATGTCATGACATGCCTAAAGCAAAAGAAATAGAATGGGGAGATACTTGACAAAGATTGAAATTTACTGCAAATAAAAGGGACAATAGATGTTGAACGTGTGATATAAAGACAAATGGCAAACACCGCTATATGATTTCTAAAATCAATGTCAAGACATTAATGTGAGGGAGGTTAATAAGTTAAGTGGATCTATTAAAAATATCAAATATACTTAAGCTTAACAATATTTTAAGATGACTTACCCTGGGCACAGCTTATCTGCCTTTTTCTCATGCAGCAGAGCACAGTCATAGCAGAAAACGTGCTTGCAAGGAATCTGAACATAGGAAGAAATATTTTGGGCATGAGCATTATTACAAAGTTCACCAATTCAAGTGCCAAAGATATATGTAGCTGTTTTTCATATATATTTTATATCTAATTAGAGCAGGCTATGCTATGCATTTCACAAATACTGACTAAACCATTGTTTTTTGTAGTTACACAATGTTCTCATCACACCATACTTCCATATGCATTATCTAGAGGTTCACATCCAGAACCTCAATTTCTAGCTAAAAGCGTGCTCCGATAAACTATTACTTACCATGCGTCCATATATCTTGATAGGCAAGCCACATTTGTCACAGAAATGGACAGGAGTATCATCCTTTTCTCCAATAAGATTTAGCTGAGTAAAGAAGAATTACAAATTTACCCAAATAGAAGAATGTGAAGGCAAAGAGGAAATCAGGCGTTAGTCTAGCTTTACACAACCATGGCCTCTCTGAGCCTAGAGTAAATATTGGAAAGTTTCTGTACTTAAAAGGGTTGATTTACTAAAACTGGAGAGTGCAAAATCTGGTGTAGCTGTGCATGGTAGCCAATCAGCTTCTAACTTCAGCTTGTTCAGTAAAGCTTTGACAAAGCGGATTGGTTCTATGCAGAGCTGCACCAGATTTTGCACACTCCAATTATAGTACATTGACCCCAAAGTGTATGTAAACCCTAAAAATAAACAACTCTTATTTGCCCCTCGACTGTTAAATATACAACCCCAATTAAGTAGATTTACACAGCATTCTATTTTTTTTTTTTTTTTTTTTTTTAAATTGGGGTTGTACAGATGAATGGGTTTTTTTGTTATAGGTTTGAGAGATAAAAAAAATTTTATTATTATATATATATATATATATATATATACACACACATACACACACACATACACACACACATACATATACGCAGTATCTCACAAAAGTGAGTACACCCCTCACATTTTTGTAAATATTTTATTCTATCTTTTCATATGACAACACTGAAGAAATGACACTTTGCTACAATGTAAAGTAGTGAGTGTACAGCTTGTCTTACAGTGTAAATTTGCTGTCCCCTCAAAACTCTCAGTTATTAAAGTGATTGTAAAGGTTCAGCTTTTTTTTTTTTTTTTTTAATAACAAAACATGTTGTAATTGCCTCCTCTGTGCAATGGTTTTGCAGAGTGGCCCTAATCCTAATCCTCGTCTTCTGGGGTCCCCCATCGGCGCTCCTGGCTCCTCCCCGCAACGAGTGACCCGTCAGGGAAGAGCTTTCACTGGGGTCACCCATGCTGCTGTGTCCTGCTGTTGCGTCCATTGAAACAGACAGCAAGACTCAACCCCACATCATTGGATTGATCGACAGCAGCGGGAGCCAAAGGCTGCACTGCCATCAATCTATTCAAAGAGGTTGGAGGGGGTGTGCTCGTCCCCGGTGTGGGAACGATCGGGTTCAGGTAAGTAACCGGGGGGGGGGGGGGGGGTCTCTGGGAGCAGCTGCAACAGAAAAGGTTTTTCACATTAAAGCATAGAATGTATTAATGTGAAAAACTGAGGGTTTAAATCCCCTTTAATGTCTAAACCGCTGGCAACAAAAGTGAGTACACCCCTAAGTGAAAATATCCAAATTGGGCTCAAGTGTCAATATTTTGTGTGGCCACCATTATTTTCCAGCATTGACTTAACCCTCTTGGGCATGAAGTTCACCAGAGCTTCACAGGTTGCCACTGGAGTCCTTCTCCTCTCCTCCATGACGACATCACGGAGCTGGTGGATGTTAGAGACCTTGCACTCCTCCACATTCCGTTTGGGGATGCCCCACAGATGCTTAATAGGGTTTAGGTCTGGAGACATGCTTGGCCAGTCCATTACCTTTACCTTCAGCTGCTTTAGCAAGGCAGTGGTAGTCTTGGAGGTGTGTTTGAGGTCATTATGTTGGAATACAGCCATGTGGCCCAATCTCTGAAGGGAGGCGTTCATGCTCTGCTTCAGTATGTCACAGCACATGTTGGCATTCATGGTTCCCTCAATGAACTGTAGCCCCCAGCGCTGGCAGCACTCATGCAGCCCCAGACCATGACACTTCCACCACCATGCTTGACTGTAGGCAAGACATACTTGTCTTTGTACTCCTCACCTGGTTGCGGCCACACACCCTTGACAACACCTGAACCAAATAAGTTTATCTTGGTCTTATCTGACCACAGGACATGGTTCCAGTAATCCATGTCCTTAGTTTGCTTGTCTTCAGCAAACTGTTTGCAGGCTTTCTTGTGCATCATCTTTAGAAGAAGCTTCCTTCTGGGACGAGTCATGCAGACCAATTTGATGCAGTGTGCGGCGTATGGTCTGAGCACTGACAGGCTGACCCCCCCACCCCTTCAACCTCTGCATCAAAGCTGGCAGCACTCATACATCTATTTCCCAAAGACAACCTCTGGGTATGACGCTGAGCATGTGCACTCAACTTCTTAGGTCGACCATGGCGAGGACTGTTCTGAGTAGAACCTGTCCTGTTAAACTTCTGTATGGTCTTGAGCACTGTGCTGCAGCTTAGTTTCAGGGTCTTGGCAATCTTCTTATAGCTTAGACCATCTTTATGTAGAGCAACAATTCTTTTCTTCTCAAATCGTATGTTGGATAATGTAACTTGCATACTGACTGCACTACACGATCGTACGACCACAGAAAGAACGTTCAGGTGCATGTAATTAGCATCCAGCTGTTCCTGACTTCTGAGCATGCGTGTTTTGCACAATATAACTTGTTGTACCAACTGCTCTGTACACACGATACAACTGTTGTATGACCGCTTGTTGGTACGACCAAGTTTCCAAGTCTGCTCATACAACTCCCCTTGTACGACCATCGTATGTCGGCTGTTCTAATCGCGCATACGATCGATTTCACATACAACGGTCGTTCATTCGACCTGTTGTATACGATTGTCGTCCCGTGTGTACGAGGCTTGACAGAAAGCCAGTGTCTAAGTACTCTGTAATGTTATCTCAAGCAGTGCTACTTTCCTCTTTAAATCACCAGTGAACTACATAACATCTCCTTCCATGATGCAGAGATTAGGAGAGTAGGAGGTGTCCTGTAGTCCTGCTCTAGGGTGACAATGCTGCTTCTTCACAGATGCAGTACAGCAAGTGAGTGTTGTTGTCCTAGGACAGAAAGTGTACTAGAAAAAAATCACCAAGTGAAATTAAAGAAAAACACACTAATGTAGCCATACTACATTGTAGTACATTTTTATTGATGGGTTTAAAAACACTTTAAGTTCAAGTTCTCCTTTTCGTGAAGAAAACATCCTACAATCCCCCAACCCCCTTGTCTCTGCTGCACTTACTTCTATGGATCCCACAGTCTGGGGATGTGAAAGTCCCGGTCTTCTTCCCCTAGGTCTTGCAGGACGGATCAGTATGATTCAGTTTGGTCAAAGTGGTCATATGCCAGAATATAACCAATCAGAACTGCTCTGATTCATCCTGAAATTCCTCAGGAACGAAGGCGGAAGAAGAAGAAGAAAATTACTTTCCCAGACAGCTACACTGGATGTGTGGGCAGTGACAGCTAATTACTGACAAAGTTAATGTATGGAGGGTGCAGCACGTTAGTTCGCCTTTTCATTTTTTGTGAAAAGGTGAACTTACACTTTAAAGACATGAATACTCTTCAGCTTCAGTCACCTATAAATAATGAAATATTTAGTTGCACTGCCATTAGTGATGCACTGAAATTAAGGCCGAAAATACGTTTTGTTTTTTTTTATATATTTTTAAAGACCGTGCATCCTTAATTTTTGGTTTTGGTACCAAAATTTTCATTTTGGCGCACCACTAACTGCCATCTATATAAACATGAGCTTAGTTCTAAGGAATTACTTTAAATTGCAAAGCACATTCATTCCTGTATTTACGTTTTATACATATATCCTCCGCTGCCAAGAGAAAAACAATATCCAAGCCAGTTAAGGATAAATATAAATTGAATAGGATAGGCAGCCTCATAGGTAGACACAAAAAAATGGGCAGGGCATGACCATCCAAGGCTTTGGTCACAAAATTAATAAGAGTGCCCTGGTAATAAGCTATCCAATATTATAAATATTGTAAATATGTATTTATAAAAGCTACACTTGGATGAAAACTTTTTTTCAGGTAATTAAAATTGACAAAGGGAATTCTTTTAATTATTTAGACGTGAGCCGAAATAAAATCAACCTTAACAAATCAGACTTCCCATTATTACAATTTGGGGAGTGTAAAAGTAGCTTACAGGAAAACCCAGGCATGGTACTACTGTGTGTAAGAAATACTGTTGATATATTCACATCAAATATAAGCAATAATTTCACACTTCTTGAATTACAGGAAATAGCATTTTAAAACGTGTTAGTACAGTGATGTGTTTCAATTATGTACTTTGCATAAGCAAAGTTGTTAGCTAAATCTTCCGCAAAAGTAGAATACAAATATACAGAAATCAGCTGTGACCAAAATAATTCCTTATAACAGTTCTACATTTACACTGTACCTTAAAATCCCAAAATATGTGCGCTGGAAATCTCCGCTGATTGCCAAACATGTCACTTGTTTTATTTTCATATCTTTCTTCTTCATTATAATCAAAACCTTCTTGAGACAAAAAAAATATATATAGATTGGTTTTACTGTGAAAGGGGGAGTTTACAAAGTACTATCACACACCATGTCACAAATAACAGCAGAATTAAAGCCCAACTCTGGGTTTGATTCAACTTTACACAGTTTGTTTGGACCAGGCTGGTACAATCAAACTATTTCCTTCACTAATACAGTGTTCCCTCGCCACTTCGCGCTTCATGTTTTGCGGCTTCAATGCTTTGCGGGTCAGCAGCTCAGAGTACAGTACAGTATTGTACTGTACAGTACTGTACATACCACGGATTTTCATAAAGGCGCGTGATTGGTTAGCGGTGTGACATCGACCAATAAGAGTACGAGTGGGTGTACTGTACTGTATTTTAGTGTTGTGTTGGCGATAACTTTTTTTATTACAGTAATTAAGCCCTTATAATGCCGCCTAAGCGCTGTGCCCCTGCGAAAGCTTCCTCTGGGGCTCCCAAGAGGAGGAAGATGATGACCATCAGCGAAAAAGTGAAACTTTTAGATATGATCAAAGAGGGCAGAAGTTATGCATCTGTGGCACGCCATTACGGGGTGAATGAATCTACAGTGCGGTACATCAAGAAAGAGGAAGCTAACATCCGCAAAACTGCTTCAATAACCTTCAACAAAGAAGCAAAACGTGTGATAACTCCGCGTAATAACAGAATTGTGAAAATGGAAGCTGCACTGGCATTGTGGATTGCTGATTGCAGGAAAAAGACAGTGAGTGTGGACACTAATATGATCAGGACAAAGGCCAAAGCTCTCTACGACCAAATCTTGCCCGATGACAGCAATGAAGAGGCTGAAGAAGGTGCTGACGAACCTCAAGCCAGTACTAGCGCTGCCAGGAGTGATTCGCCTCCTCGCGGACGAGGCTTTTCAGCCAGCAAAGGCTGGTTCGAAAAATTTCAAAAAA
>BLSH010469704.1:1668757-1690224 GCA_018402905.1 Glandirana rugosa
TCTTTACGGCTTACACATTTGTGAAACGCTCGTAACGGCTCACTAGGACTGCAGAATCTCCGAGTGGTCGGTCGGGGGGGGGGGTGGTTTGCCACTGTTCCAGGGCCAGGTTTGGTGGGGGGGGGGGCTGGCTGGTGAGCCTCTAAGACGTCAGGATCACTCGGCAATGCTCGCAAAGTGTTTACACATTCGGCATTTCTGGGAACTTCTGGCCACCCCTGAGGGTCACCAGCGCCCCTGAAAACCTGACCACATGCGGTATTGCATGCAAAAAGGCTAAATTTTTGCTCGTTATGCAAGACACCACTCGTAAACCGAGTCAGAATTAAAAAAAAAAACTGCTGGTATTGCGAAACGCTCATTAACCTTGTTACTCGCAATCCGAGGTTCCACGGTATATATGTTTTTATTTCTTTTTGTAATCAATAAAGTTCTTGTGAATTTTAAATTTTACTGGTACCTATAAAGTCCATCCTTTCAATGTCTCTTCTGCCTCTGTGTTAAGGTATCTATGGGCATTAAACCATAGATTAGCCATCTGTGCACACTCCAGTGCCTGTGTAAGCACTTATACTGCTGCTGTATACAGTGACATTAGAGGAATTTATTCATGCAGAATGTTACATTTATTGATAGGTTTGCATTACTTGTTTTTATTGGCTAATTTAATGAGACTTTTTCCCTTTTTATAGTCTGAACAGAAGTGGAAGCAGCTAGCCGAGTTGGCCATCAGCAAGTGCCAGTTTGGACTGGCTCAGGAGTGTCTACACAATGCTCAGGATTATGGTGGTCTCCTACTATTGGCAACATCTTCAGGAAATACCACCATGGTGAACAAGTTGGCTGAAGGCGCTGAAAGAGATGGAAAGAATAATGTAGCTTTCTTAAGCTACTTTTTACTTGGAAAGTAAGTGCAACATTTTTTTTTTATTGTAAACCCCATATACTGTCTTCAGTCATGTCATCTTGTGCATGATTTCAGCCTTTTTCCCTTAAACTTCATTAACTGTAATACATATTGTAATAATTGAAAAAGTGTACCATTTATGAAACATTTGCTTTCTTTGCAGGATGGATGCTTGCTTGGAGCTTCTAATTTCCACAGGTCGTCTTCCTGAGGCTGCTTTCTTAGCACGCACTTACCTGCCAAGCCAAGTGTCCAGGTGAGTGGGAACATTTCAATGTTTTGTGTGTGTGTTTTTTTTTTTTTTTTGTATCAAGACTTGTTCTATTAAAACAAAAAACTTGCGCACTTTATTAAATGTCAAAGTAGTTTTGTTCAGCCAGCCACCAAAAATGATACTGCTACATTTCTTTGGTAAAAATAACCCAAATCGAGGTTTATTTGGTGTTGGCGGACAGACAGATGTTTTGTGCACTGTGACGGGGACATACAGATGTTTTGGGGACTGTGACAGATGTGATGGGGACAGACAGATGTTTTGTGTATGGTGACAGATGTGATGGGGACAGACAGGTGTATGGTGACAGATGTGATGGGGGACATACAGATGTTTTGGGGACTGTTTTATGGGGACACTGACATGTATGTGGACAGGGGTACCAGTGGTGCTTGGTGTACTGTGGGGGGGGGGGGGCGATCTGTGAGAGCTCTCCGTATGAAATCATCTTCATATAGAGAGTTATCATAGAGCTGCAGCTTCCCCCCCCCCCGCCCTCAGCTTTCACTGAGCTCGGCGGGGGGGAGAACAGTCACAGAGGCACGTGTCTGTTTACTTGGTGATGGCTGTGATTGGACACAGCCGTCACGTGATCAGGAGGGCCAATCACAGCGCCCATATGCCGATCTGTGCTTGGCCGGATCCTATGATCATAATGATCACGTGATCGAGGTACGCTGCGACCACCCGTTCTGAAGGACGTACCTGAACGTCCACTCAGAACGGCGTGGCTCCCATCCGGCCATATATGTACAGTGTCCGGGTGGGAGGTGGTTAAGGTAAACATGATGTAGCTGTGTTCACTTTGAATACCAAATCATGTGCAAGGGAAATATAAAAAAATAAAGTTTATTTCTCATCTATTGAAGAACACGAGAAGTCTTTACGTTTGAACTCCAGGATTTTGGGGAGCCCACCACACAGCAAAGGTTAAATGCTTGTTTAGTCTAGGGGTGCGAGAATAAGGTGTAATATTTACCTTCCGTCTATCTATCTGGCTTTATTTCCCCAAAAGGAAATTTCCCTTCATTGTCTGGATGCGGTTTAGGCTTTGTAAATCTATCACTCAGCCATTGCTTCTATCACAAAGACTGATTTCCTTTGTCATCCCGGGTAGACCTCAAAAGGTGCCCTGGTTCCTCATTTTACCATCTGTAGGCTTAGGCAAACCATCATCCAAGGCAATTATTGGGTTCTGTAATATCTAGTTCAGCTTTTCAATATCAAACAACTATTTACCAGATTTGAAAAGGCAGTCACCTGGCACTCTGTTAACACATTTTTGTAAGTTCTACCAGGTGAATGTTTCAGCCAAAACTGAGGCATGCTAATAGTAGGAGGGGTTATCTTGGGCTGGCCTGCACTTTTTTGTTTGCCAATGGCCATTTCATTTACAAGTACTTGAATGATTGAAATGAAAACAACTGCACCTTATCCACAATGCTATGCGAACAATCACTTTGCAAAACTAAAACAGTCTTTGTCCCTTTACTAAATCAATCCCAATGTTTGTATGCCTAATATAATAGGGATCTGTAGACGGGCATTACGGTACTTTTGATACACGTACAAGAGGCTGATGGCCAGTCCAAGTCATTTGTTTTCCATGCGAAACTGGAATATCACTTTTGGACTGAGTTTAACATAAAGTTACATATTGTTTTTAAGAATGAGTGATCAGTTTGTGGGGGAAAATAGTAATGTCTAGCCCATAATAAATATGGATAAAACTTCAATTTCTGTTTCTAGGGTGGTGAAACTATGGAAGGAAAGTCTGTCCAAGATCAATCAGAAGGCAGCCGACTCCTTGGCTGACCCCACTGAGTATGAGAATCTTTTCCCTGGTTTACGGGAAGCCTTCCAGGGGGAAGAGTTCCTAAAGCAGCAGAGCAGTGCCTTGCGACCAGCAAGTGAATATCGCTATGTCACTGTGAGTATTTGTGTGAAAAGCTCATTAACCTCTTCTTTTATACCTTTTTACTAACCTTGAAGCCATCTTAATTGGTACTTTAAGGCTAATTTAAACTCGGACAAGGAGGCCAAAGCAATGATGCATGTCCCTATTTCCCGTGACAGAATGGGGTTTCACACTAATGATATGACTATGAAACCGTTTTTTTGTATTGGTACAAAATATAATTCTGTGAGGTATAGCACTTGTATATGCATTTAGTAATAAGGCTGTATGAATGATATTGTCACAATACAGTTATTACCATAAATGGGTTTTCATTTAATGGATTTTGTCTTCTAGCCAAATGAAGAAAGAAATGTATTGGCTGAAGCAAAGGGATTTGTACCTCCTGAAGCAGCAAAGGTGAGTTCTATAGTTTACAGTGGGAATATTATAGCCTGCACCTCTTAACCACTTCAGCCCCGGAAGGATTTCCCAGGTTAGGAACAGAGCACTTTTTGCGATTCGGCACTGTGTCGCTTTAACTGACAATTGCGCGGCCGTGCAACGTTGTACCCAAATGAAATTTGCGTCCTTTTTTTTACAACAAATAGAGCTTTCTTTTGGTGGTATTTGATTCCCTCTGCGTCATTTCTGATCACCACTATAAATAAAAGAAGAATGACAATTTTGCAAAAAAACATAAATTTCTTACTTTTTGCTAAAATACAAATCCAAAAAAAAAATAAAAAAAAAACATTTTTGTTTTCATCGGTTTTGGCCGATTTATATTCTTCCTCATATTTTTGGTAAAAAAAAATCGCAATTGCCGTTTATTGATTGGTTTGCGCAAAAGTTGCCGCGTTTACGGATAATGAGAATTCATTTCTGGGGTTTTTATTTTTTACTAGTAATGGCGGCGATCTGCGATTTTTAGCGGTACTGCGATATTGCAGCGGACATGTCTGACATTTTTGACACTTTTTTGGGACCAATGACATTTATACAGCGATCAGAAATTTAAATGTCCACTGATTAGTGTATAAATGTCATTGGCAGTGAAGGGGTTAACCTGCAGGGGGAGATCTAGGGGTTAACTATGTTCCCTGGGTGTGTTCTAACTGTGGGGGGGCTGGGCTGCCATGGGCATGAGAGATCTAACTGATCCCAGTGACAGGGATCAGTAGATCTCCTATGCCCCCACTAACAGAGCGGGGAACCACCGTGTTTACATTGGCGGTTCCCCGTTCCTTTGGCTGTGGCCGCTCATCCCCGCTCACTGGCGGACATTGGGTCTGCCCGAGCCGCGGGCACACTCCTCAGGCGGCCACTCGCAGATCGCCGCTTTTTACAGCGATTCGCGCTCAGCGTCCACACTGCCGCTGTAAATAGACGGTAGACAGTGTGGAACTGGTTAAAGTGCCAGACATGTCTGACTCATGTCAGAAGTGCTTCATGTTGCTATACGACTGATAGTGACTGCTATATTTGAGGAAGCTCGATGTTTTACGGGGGACTGTTGTCTGATGCAGATGACATTCCTGTACCTGCAGTAACCATATCACTGTGCTCCCGTCCAGCAGTGTGACATGTCAGGTGCACTCTTGATGCCGTGTACATTTGGGACAAGCGAATGGTGTCTTTAGTGACCTAAGGTTGGGGTTCCCAGTTCTTCCATATACCCCATTAGACATTTCTAAGAACTATTATTCTTATACAGGATTTATTCAGTGGCAACAGCTTATGCATCGCTTTACGAGTAGAGGGGAGACAGTACAGTTACAGTACAATTCATTACAAGAGCATTAGGAGGGCCCTGCTCTTGAGAGCCTGCAATCGAAATAACTTAATTGTAACGTACAGGACATGGAACTTGTATTCATAGACCATGGGTTGTATGCAGGCTACCTTCAGGTGATTGGACACTGGCAAAAACTTTGCTAAGAACGGCACTGTGCAATCTCACATAACCCCACCTGCTCCATGGGACTCCAATCTTTGCTAGTGCCAGGCTTATAGAGAAGTTTCTAAACCATTCTTTTTTTTTTTTCTTTTTCCTTTACTGCAATATCCCTATGGTGTTTACACTAGTTTAAAAAGCAAGCGTTTTTGAAGTATCAGGAATGCATGTCATTATGTGCATTGCAACGCCCAGTGTTGTTCACATGGTTGCGTTAACGTTGTGTCATGTCAAAATTGAGAAATGTGTCGCTTGCTAGGCTTTGCCGCTTCCCAAAGGCATTTGAGATGCGTTTAGTAAGCGTTACTAGCTGAGATGATCCTAAATCCTTATAACAAAATAACAACACAGGTGGGATGTCTGTCAAGCATTTTTTTCACACGGCTCAACGCATCAAAGCCTGTGCTGGTAACACATCGGGCACGTTAATGGGTGCTCTAAATGAGCCTAATCAGTTACCTTTGATGTACATCTTGGGAACCATACCCAAACCCCTCAGCAGTAGGGGATGACATGTAATGCTTTGCTTGAGACACTGCATCCTATGTTTGATTGTAGTTACACACAGGGTGCTATTCAGGTTCAAGGCCATAGTCCATTCCTTGGTACCCAGACCCTGAAGACCCTTATCCTCTCCGGGAACCTGCAGCAAGGATAAAGTAACACAGAGCGTCCTGTCACAGAGAAATGAGAGGAAAATTGAGGCTGCTGGCCAGGATTTGCAGAACTGACTGCACCCAAATCACTTAATCACTATGGTTTTAATCACTATGGCACAAAGGTGGTGGAGACATTGCACTTTGAATTAATCACTGTTGGTGGAAATGTGGATTAAAAAGGGACTGAAATCATACATTTATTTGTGTTACCAGTAATTATTTTTAATATTTTTATATATTCATGTTTTTGGACTTTGTTTAAGGGAGTGTATGGCGCTGTTTTGTTTTTTCATATACATTTTGGTTTATTACCTGGGGGAGATGATTTTTCCTAGACGCTTGGGTGGATTTACATTAAAGTGGTTGGAAATCTTTACATATACCCAGTGAAGTGACTAGCCTCAGGTGATACACAGATATGAAACAAATCCTCCTACATAAGTTGTACCTATTTAACTGCAGTCTTCCGATTTCTACATCGGTTCAAACCTCTGAAGTATAAAGATTGTCTGAGAGTTCAGAAAAAGTGGACGAAGAGCTGATGTTAAACTTTGCAGAGTGAGGAGAGCTGATTGGAGGAATGGGACCCCCTCTTCACACAGGAACAGAACTGAGGCTGTCAATCAGCTGGAGGTTCTCCCCTGTCACCATTTTACTCTTGGTGTCAGGAAAACTTTCAGAAGTGATTCATGCTGATAGCAGAGGAATGAGGCAGCAGACAGAAATTACACTTTGTGCTCTTAATTGAGACCAGTACACATATGGTACACACTATACACCTTACCAACAAGGTGCTGTATAGTCAAAGCTATGGTATTCCCAGTAGTACCCTATGGCTCTGAAAGTTGGACCATAAGGAAGGCTGAACGCCAAAGAATTGATGCTTTTGAACGATGGTGTTGGAAAAGACTCTTGAAAGTCCCTTGGACAGCAAGAAGATCAAACTAATCAATCCTGAAGGAAATCAACCCTGAATATTCACTGGAAGGTCAGATCCTGAAGCTGAAACTCAAATACTTTGGCCACCTAATGAAGATAGGACTCACTGGAAAAGACCCTGATGCTGGGAAACATGTAAGGAAAAAGGAGAAGAGGACGACCGAAAACAAGATGGATAGATGGCATCATCAAACAATGAACATGAAGTTAAGCAAGCTCCGGGAGGCAGTGGAGGACAGAAAAGTCTAGCGTGCTAGGGTCCATGAGATCACAAACAGTCGGACACGACTAAACGACTGAACAACAGCACCACACTATAGAGGGATATGCTTTGTTCATGTTAAATGTCTGTGGTTTACAACCACTTTAAGGGTGATTGTGTAGAACGGTTTCACCATTTTACAGTTCTAACTGTTCTTAGGGGATTATAGATATGGGGGTTGGGTTTAAGCTGAATACCAGTTTTTGTTGTAATGTCTTTGTGTGTTTTGGTATTACAGCAGGGATAGTTTTTTTAAGTTTCAGGTGCCATCGTGTGGTTGGATATATTGCATCTATCTTGTCGGGACCAGGGGACTGCCCTTGTTCCCCTAACTTTCTCCATATGTGTTTGTGGTATTTAATATGACTAATTTTGTTATATAAGGGACCTAAATGATAAAGTAAAAAGGGATGCAATGTTTATCTATCTGAAGGGGATCAGACCGCATATTATTCTCCTGCAAAAAACACATTTGGATGGGAGCAGGGCATTATCGCTGCGGAGATCTTGGATACAGCATATGTTTCATGCTACATACTCCTCCTACATACTCCTCCTATGTGAGAGGAGTGACCATTTTATTCAGTAAGAATATGCCCTGCTCTATTCAAAAGGTGATCTCAGATCCGGGGGGGGGGGGGGGGATATATTAGTAATGGAGATCTATCAAACTACCATAGTGATAATAAGTTTTATATGCCACCCCCATTTCAACCACAGTTATACGATCTATTAGAGATATTGGTTCCATGCACCTTCTGCTCGTTTGGGCTGGTGATTTTAATGCTATATCGGATGGTGAATTAGATGCGGCTGTGAGGAGTTTTTTCTGCTTCTCCCGGATGCACAAAACTGCTTCTAGAATCAACTTAGCCTTTGCAAATAAGGCTGGTCTTAAATTTGTATATAAGGCCTATTTGACAGGTGGTTTATCTGATCATGATCCTTTATTATTAATGTTGTCATTGAAAGCCGGAATGGGATGTAGGACATGACGGTTATTGCCTGGTTGTGTACAGTTGAAGAAGGTGCAACAGCACATTCAACCTCACATTGAAAATTTTTGGGATGAAAATATATTCTGTTCTCCGGACACTGTGGTGTGGGACACGTTTAACCAGCTGCCGACCACCCACCATGGCTTGACAGAGGCAACTTGGCTCAATATCGCATATTGCCATCACCTGACGGCGGCTGCGAGATCGCGGATTGTGAGCATGCACACCACCGGAGGCGCACTCGCATGCTCACTGTGTAGAGGGGGAACCAGGGAGCGGGTAGGGCGGACTCGATGTCCGCCAGCTATCCGCGATCGCTGCCACATACTGACAGAACGGGGATCTGTGTGTGTAAACGGGGGAAGGAGAGTGATCGTATGCTTCCTGTATATGGGAGCAGCGATCACTCTACTCCCCCCAGTCAGCCCAGCCCCCACACAGTTAGAAACACAAAGCAGGGAACACAGTTAACCCTTTGATCGCTCCCTAGTGTTAACCCCTTCCCTGCCAGTGTCATTAATACAGTTTTTATTATAAAAATTATATTATATTATATAATACAGCATTTTCATTGCACTGATCGCTGAATAAATGCCAATGGTCCCAAAAAAGTGTCAAGTGTCCGACATGTCCGCTGCAATGTCACAGTCCCGCTAAAAATCGCAGATCGCCGCCATTACTAGTAAAAAATTAATTCTCGTAGTTTGTAAACGTAGCAACTTTTGCGCAAACCAAACCAAAAATTCTGATTGCAATTTTGAATATATCGGCCTAAACTGATGAATACATTTGTTTTTTAATATATTTTTTTGGGATATGTATTTTAGCAAAAAGTAACAATTTTTTTTTTTTTTTTTTTTAAATTGTCGATTTTTATTTGTTTATAGCGGTGATCAGAAGTGATGCAGAGGTGATCAAATACCAGCAAAAGAAAGCTCTATTTGTGGGGAAAAAAAGGACGTAAATTTTGTTTAGGTACAATGTCGCAATTTTCAGTTAAAGTGACGCAGTGCCGAATCGCAAAAAAGTGCTCTGGTCCTAAAGGGGGAAATCCTTCCGGGGCCAATGTGGTTAAGGCTGTGATGAGGGGACAATACATATCATATATCAGCTCAGTTCGTAAGGAGCATAGTGCAGAGAGGGAGGTACTACAATCATAGGAATGCAGACTGGAGAGGGAATATGCAGCTACCCTAGGGGATACATCCTATGCAGTCCTGGAGGGAGCTAAAAGACAAAAAAGTTTGATAATGTGTGGAGGGTTTGGTTAGAGAGTTCTGCCTCTGTGGTATAGGTTGATCTAGGGATAGAGCTGACAGAATATTGGAGGGAAGGTGAGGTTTTTAGTCGCTGGTAACATGTATGTCCTATTAATATATTAAGCATCGTATATTAGGCTGGAAGTGCATTATATGGACATATAGTTGGTTTGAGAGTTTGATATACAAGAGACTGTATATTAAGTATTTGAATGACAAAAAAAAAAGGGTGATTGTGTATATCAAGAGCTTCCCTGTTTGCAGCTCTTTCTTTAAATGAACCTTTTCTCATCTTACATGGAGACAAGGTCCCCATTAGAGAGGATATGATCTTCCCTTTACTATGTCCCGCCCCTAAGCACACAAAGAAACTGCTTTTGATTTGGACAGAGCAGTTAGTGTTCAACCTAGCTGCAACGGTTCATCAGAAAAAGGTAGATCAGTCAGCTAATCTCTAGGACTTATGTCCTCAAGAAAAGGGTTCCTCCCTTCTGTTTGGGCCTATTCCACCAGATCTGTTGGTGTTTTGGGGCTTTTTAGCATTAAGCATTCATTTTGCAGGTTTGCAAGGCTGCCATTGGTCTTCTGCTCATACCTTTCCAAAGTTTTACTTGGATGGACCTCCAGGCCTCTGTTGATGCAGGCTTCGGTCACAAGGTGCTTTACGTTTCATCTGAGTGTTTTGGGTCTGTTGACCATTGATTTCTATGGGTCTGTTTGATGCTGTTTTGCTATGTTGTTGCTTTGGGCTATCTCATGGTCTATAAATACAAGTTTTCTGCCACAACTGCACAATTTAACCCCAAATCTCCCTCTCCCAACATCATTTTTTTTAATTTACCTTGTTTGTGGCAAGAAATTGCTTTTATTACTCACTGTGATGTCATCGCCTGCCTTGTAAAGCCCTTTCAGGGGCAGCTGCTGAGAGCTAAGTTCCTATTGGAGTAAGCACACCCCAAGAACGACATCTCAAGAACCATTCCCTGCCTACAGTTTGTGTGCAGGTCTTTGGAAAATAAGACATAGTTACATAGTTGTTTAGGTTAACTAAAGACATCGGGCCGGGGGCGTGTCCGGGATGTGAGAGGAGATGGTCACATAGACACGGAGCTCCACACATCCTCCTACTAATCCTTGCCATCCTTTGCCATCCTTCCGCTTCTGAGGCTCTGCAGGCTCAGCCAGTACTGCCCAAGACCCACAGGACCAGTCACGGTGTATATCGAGGCATATTTCCGCATTCGGCCGGCCGGACCCACAAATTGAGGCCCCGGCTTTGCGGCCTAGTCCGCGGAGCACCGCGGTTCCTCCGGAGATCGGGCCTTCCATGCTCCAGCAGCCCCTGGGGTACTCATCTGACGAAGCAGCCACCTCCCTACCTGTCCGGGGACAACAACATTAAAGGATCCGGTGAGTGGGGAGACTGGGGGAGAGCTGCGGCCTACACCACGCGGCCGCCATCTTGGTACACCCTCTCTTTTTACTAAAGGAAAGGGCAGAACTGTCTCCTGTTCTCCTATCCAGCGGGTTGGGAACTGCCTTCATCCCCCCCAGAGGTCCTGCTTGCGGAAAGGGGGTGCAGGGAACATTTGGTGTGGGGGTCTGATCGCAGCCTGACATAGATTGCAACCCTGTATCCTGATGCTGGAGTGTCTCACCTACATTGCTTAGTTAATACTACCTCTTCCGGGGCGAATAACCTCCCCTGTACATCTGTGCCGTTCCCCTGTACATTTATCCGACCGGGGGGTGGGAAACGTGCCTCCCTTCAGTGGCATAATGATGGTCAAATATGGCCCTCCTATACTTACATCGGCAGCAGAGCAACTAGCCAAGTTTAGAAGACAGGGAGATGCGGGACATATGGTGGAACCCGTGCATATGCCCCAGTCCCCGCCACATACAGCTTCCTCCTCACCGTCACCCCAGGAATTGTGTGCATCCGGGCCGGACATATTTAAAACGCAGGATGAACTCCACCGGATGCTGGACCCCCCCCCCACAGTCCTACTGATAGTACGGTTTCTGGGCCACCTACAACGGAGCCTACACTGGCTGAGATCATGCTGGCAATCCAGGACTGCGAAACCTCCCTGTCATTACAAATTGAAACCATCCGTATTGACAACTCACTACTGAAGCAAGATGTACAAACCCTAAGGGAGAGAACTGGAGCTGCTGAAGAACGCATTAGTACTCTAGAAGATACGGTACAGCCAATGTCGGCTGCTGTTCAGGCAAACACTACAGAACTGGCGGCTCTCCGTGCAAAAATCGACGACCCGGAGAACCGCTCCAGGAGAAATAGCCTCAGTTTTGTGGGGTTCCCGGAGAGATCTGAGGGCTCTCGTCCCGAGAGGTTTTTGCACTCCTGGCTGCGAGAGGTGATGGGGTCGAAAGTTTGTCTCACGCATTTCTCATTGAAAGAGCACATCGTACCCCTCCACGAGCGCCGAACCCGGGGGCCCCCCCCCCGCGTTCCCTGATTGCACGTATCCTCAACTTCCAAGATAAAGTGACCATTCTACGTTTAGCCAGAGAAAAGGGTCCACTTAAATATAACGGCAATATCATTTCCATCTACCCTGACTTCTCAGCGGATGTACAACGTCAACGTGTCTCCTACTCTGCAGTAAAGAACCGTCTCCGACAGGAGGGCCTACAGTATGCTATGCTCTTCCCTGCCAAATTGAGAGTCATCTGGGAAGGCAAGGACCACTTCTACAACTCACCTAAAGAAGCCGTGGCTTGGCTCGACGACCATGTTGGTCCACAGCGCCGACGGGGACGTACGGGTCAGTAACAAAAATGACCAATCTGATCGCCTTCTGAGACATGTTACCATCCTGCTGGAAACATGACTGCACATGTCAGTACATCTCTACAGGACTTATACCTTTATCCCCTAATAGATGGCCCAGGCGGGAGACCTTAAACAGTCATTGACCTCATCCTTGGGACTGCAAGCTGTGGGCAGGATAAATTGATACGGATACGGCTCTTGTCTACGCTTGCCCACATTACAACAGACAAAACAACGCCTAGGGTCACTTGTGCTGCCTTGTACCTCCTCCTAGCAGTATTCCCGATACGGATAATCACATGGATGGTCACTTGGCCGATTCTCTGCATTACTTTATCCTTCAGAAACCTCGGTTATACTTCAATGGAGCTAAAAACATTCACCTTATCGACCCCATTCCACTGCATGGCGAAGCCATGGGAAGTGCCTTCTAATTGTTTTTTTTTTCTTCTTTTTTTTTTGGACTTTTTGTTGAACTTTTGGTCAGTTCGGGATCCAAGCTCACTAGGTTGGGGATGGTTGAGCAGGGTGGGATGGGAGGGGGGGAATCAAGACGTATTATGGTCAGGCAAGTTTGTGGTAGCTGAACCACTATCTTTTTTTCCCCTGCTTTATAGTGGCGAGACTTTTGACTTCCTTCTGTTGCATATGGGTATCCCTAAACCATATAACCTGGATTGCTTTTTGTGATATTGACTCATGTATTATCCTTTATGGTATAGGAAATGTTTTACATGTTATAGATGGCTAATCTACTAAAAATCATCTCATGGAATGTAAGAGAGGTAAACTCTCCTCACAAGCGGTCCTTAATTTTCTCATTCCTCAAACGTCACAGACCACACATTATCTGCCTCCAGGAGATGCAGCTAGTCAAAGAACGGATACGCTCACTAAAGAAAGCATGGGTGGCTTCTTCGTATCATGCCACCCACACTACATATTCTAGGGGTGTCTCCATCCTGCTGGCAAAGTCCCTATCAGCTGAAATTGTATCCGTGACGACAGACCCTGACAGTCGATTCATTATACTCACTATACAAATTACCAGAAAGACCTTTACTCTGGTCAATGTCTATGTACCTCCCCCATTTACCCCAGATCTTCTCTCCAGATTATCTCTCCTCGTTGCCAGAGCCCCCGGACCGATATTATACATAGGAGACTTTAATGCTGCTCTTGACCCTTTAGTGGACCGCTTGGGAGGAGGAGGTAGGTCTTGCCCCTCTTTTGTGGAGTGGGCTGAAGTTTACAACCTTACTGAGATCTGGCGGTGGAAACACCCCACTGATTATCAGTATTCATGCCATTCTGATTCCTTTCATACTATGTCACATATTGACCTAGCGTTTGGTACTCCTGATGCTCTCCCGTTGGTTTCATCTGTGTCTTATCTGCCCAGGGGGGTGTCTGACCATGCACCCCTGATGGTGGATCTCCTCCTCCTGCCTACACAAGGACCCGTCCTGTGGCGCATGGGATCGCAGTGGCTGGAGGACGAGGTCGTACAGAGATCATGCGGGAGAGACATTGTGGACTATTGGAAGGTTAACAGGGGCTCCACAGACCTCTCCACCGTGTGGGAGGCCTCCTAAGGCTGTACTACGGGGTGCCTTTTATGTCTATAACGGGTATCCTACGTAAGAATGCTGTGCAATGTACCAGGGAATTGGAGGAGGCAATGGTGGCGGCTGAGGTAGATTATGTCACACACCCAGACCCCCAGAGATACGAATTGTGGAAGACTAAACGTAGAGAATATGAGCTCAAATTACTAGATTTAACTCAAAAACGTATGCTGCATATAACACAAAAAATATTTGAACATGGTAACAAGGTCGGACGGCTCTTAGCGTACCTAGTTAGGCCAGATCATAACCCTGTCTCTATTCCCCGAATTCTTACCTTACAAAACGGAATTAGTGACGCCCCACAAGATATTGTGGCTGCGTTCTTGTCCTTTTGCAAAGATCTATACACTACAAGGGCGCAATATTCAGATACATGTCTGACTGAGTACCTTACACAAGTTCCACTACCGCACTTAACAGATCAGGAAATAAGGGACCTTGAAGCCCCCATCACAATAGAGGAAGTGCAGATGGCAATCTCACAACTCCCGAACCACAAATCCCCGGGCCTGGATGGCTTCCCGGCTGAGTGATACAAGAAGTTTGCCCCACTACTCAGTCCTCTCCTTCTTAATACTTATAACGAGGCTTTAAAGCAGGGTATCCTCCCACCATCCATGCGGGAAGCGTTAATCGTCCTATTATTAAAACCTAGAAAAGACCCATTACTTTGCGACTCCTATCGCCCCATATCCCTAATAAACGTGGACGTTAAGATTCTCGCTAATCGCCCTAACCTAATAATTGGAAAATTGATAGGATGTGATCAGGCCGGGTTTATACCAGGAAGATCCACTAGAATGAATATACGCAGATTGTTTCATAATCTACAATACCCCCATGACTGTGCACCTACTAGGATAATTGTGTCACTCGACACTAAAAAGGCATTCGATAGTGTGGAATGGCCCTACTTATTCGAGATCTTGGAGAGATATGGGTTCGGTCCACGCATGATAGCTTGGATCAGGCTCCTATATAGCTCTCCAACAGCTCATATCAGAGTAAATTCCTCAGTAACGGAGGCGTTTCCGATTACCAGGGGAACCAGACAGGGTTGCCCTTTATCCCCCCTATTGTTTGCTCTGGCTATGGAGCCCCTGGCTATACAAATCCGCAATACCTCCCAAATTAAGGGCCTCTTTCCTCTGGACCAGGCGGCCGCTTTCCTGATATATGCGGGATCGGAACTACAGGTAGTCTCCACATTTAGATATCTGGGAGTGATGGTTCAACTACCGCTCTCGCGATACATTGAGAACAACATATGCCCCTTACTACAAGAACACACTCAAAAATGGATGGATCTTCCGCTCGATCTCATGGGCAGGGCCAATGTTATTAAAATGATTTATCTCCCCAAACTGCTGTATGTCCTAGCCAATGCGCCATGTAAGGTCCCCAAATCCATCTTTAAACGTATAGACTCCACATGCATAACCTTCCTCTGGCGAGGTAGATCCCCTAGGATAGCACTTAAGACACTCCAACTTCCATCCCACCTAGCTGGCCTGGCCTTCCCTAATTTTTACCTGTACTACCTGGCTTCTCAATTAGTCTCTGTCCATGACTGGCTATACCCTAGCGACACTAATGCCTGCACCAGCACGGAGGGGGCTATTGCCTCATCCATGGAAACACTCCACAACGTGATCTATAGAAATTGTGTCCCTGATAGGCCGGGGACAGCTATAATACATATGACCCTATCACTCTTTCGGACAATCAAAAACAAATTCGCCCAGGAGCCGTGGGACGCCTCGCCGAACACGCCTCTATGGTACAATGACACACTTAGGGAGTTGAAATCTATACCAGACCCTGTGAGATGGTCATCAAAGGGAGTTAGATACCTGTGTCATCTCTTTGACATGCAGGGATTTAAATCCTTCCAACAACTCCAACAGGAGTTTGATCTTCCAAATTCCTATTTATTTTACTATTACCAATTAAGACATGCAATTAGGGCACAATTTGGCAATTTAGATGATATAATCCACATGCCCCCCCTAGAACAATTGCTCAGGGACCCGGCCCCTACTAAGCTAATTTCAACCTACTACATGGCCTTAGCCGCGGACAATAACCCCAGATTCCGGAATGCCCAAACTAAATGGACTAATCTAGATATACAACTCACAGAGGAGGATTGGTCAGAATTCTCCGACACCTTCAAATCTTCGGTAATTTCCTCTAGAGACCGAGTGATTCAAATCAAAGTCTTCCACCAGTCCCATCTCACCCCTCACAGACTAAATAAAATGGGCCTATCGTCCACAGACACATGCTTTCGGGGCTGCAGCCAACAAGCAGATTTTCTGCACTGTTTCTGGTCATGTCCGATGGTACAGCACTTCTGGAAAGACATTGGCTCCTTTATCTCGACAGCCTTAGGCCTTCCTAATATTATTAACCCTAAGAATTGCCTTTTGGGAATCTTTGGGGACCTGTCACTGTCTGCCTCGACAAAGAGGCTCCTTCGTATCCTATTTTTCTACGCGAAGAAATCTCTCTTGTTGACGTGGAAGAGTTCACAGACGTTGAATAAAAACCTTTGGTTGAAATTGGTGAATAAAGCATTACCCCTATACAAGATTACATTTGATCTCCGAAAACGGAGTAAAGGATTTCACAGGATATGGGGCGGGTGGCTGGCCAGCCCCCTTACATTATGTCCCGTTCCACCTTAGGGAGCAGGGCTACTTACTCTACTCTAGACTAATACTGGTCCACCTGACTTGTTACAAATAACAATATGCTATGTTGTATACCCAACAGGCTCAAGTATGCTTACTTAAAGATATGCCATGATGCCATTTGATGTAAAATATAACTGGGAAAGTTGTTTATTAACCATGTATAAGCCTCCAATACTTTATATTTGCTGATCGGGTATGTTGCCCGACATACGGTTGTTGGTTTCTGTGTTTGTGTGTCTTTATAAACAATAAAAATATCTTAAAAAAAAAAAAGACATCCGGCCATCCAGTTCAGTGTGTGTGTGTGTGTGTGTGTGTGTGTGTGTGTGTGTGTGTGTGTGTGTGTGTGTGTGTGTGTGTGTGTGTGTGTGTGTGTGTGTGTGTGTGTGTGTGTGTGTGTTATGTCCCTACCATTTCCCATATCTCTGATGTGACAGCAGCATTGTTTTTGCTTGGAAATGAATCAATGTGTGCATGCAGAGTGGGACGGGGGGGGCTGGAGATAGACACTTTTGTAGTCCAGTAGACAGGGCTGATGATGCCTATAGGGATTCCAGAGCAGAAAAGATTATTGGGGGGGGGGTTTATCTGGAGAAACTGTACATGGCAGCCAATTGGCCTCTATCTTTCATTTCTAAAACTTCACTGAACAAAAAGATAAACGCTCATTGGTTGCCATGTACAATTAACTGCTCCAATTTGTGTCTGCTCCAGTTGTGTTTTCAGCACAAACAGAAACTTAAAAACTACAGTCTGCTCACATAATTTGTAATAAAAACATCTTTGCCGTTCTGAAGCTTCCCTCTAACCACTTTGCATATTATTTTATATATACTGTGATTCTGTACTTGCCAAATATGCTGCAGAAATCTCCCTCCACTAAGTCTGGCTGCATCCATTTTAAATGTGGGCAGCTGAAGCTGCTGCCTGTTCACTTCCTGGATTTACACAGACACACACCTCCAGCCCTGCAGCTTTCATTGGCCCTCTTATGACTCACCCCCTGCCTTCCTGGAAAACTCTCAGGAGAGTGAGGGAGAGAGCTGTGCATGATGTCAAACGCCTAGGCATTTTACCAGACAAGAAAAAGGAAGTGGATTGCATAAGGTATTTACTGGCAGAAAAACATGTTTTACTATCCAAAGTTAAAACAACAAGGGCAGAGGATTTAATAAATGGAAATATGAAAAAATGAAGTTCCGCTTTAAGAATACATTACATTTACAGATCAGCAGGTTTGTTTATTCCTTGCAGATCCTACAGAGGTGTACTCAATATGATTTTTTTGCCCAAACATACACTTCATGTAGCATGTCTAAAAGCATCAAGAATAAACATCCTGCTGATTTATTACAGGATGCATTTCATAAATAGTCATTCATTATCCCCCCCCCCCCCCCAAAGGTGAACTTAGCCTTTAAGTACTGCATTCAGAATCAAACCCTAATTATTTGTTCTATATGGGTGTGAAGAATACATCTTGATTGTTGTATGTATTACTACATAATTGCTTTTGTGGTATTAAGCCTAAAGAAAGCTTCAGAATATATGTTTGATAATCAGGCACGTGGTAGGTTCAGGGTTGTAATATTTGTCTGATAGCTTGCAGTCTAACATGGAACATTTTCCCTATTGTTTTGTTACAGGAAGAGGAAACAGAGAGAGAAGTAACTCCTCCCCCTGCAGCACCTGAATCCATAGTACCCTCTTCTTCTCCATTTCCAGCTCCAGTTCCCACCCCAGTCCCAGTGAAACCAATAGACAAGATCACAGAGGAGAAGGTGAGTGATTTATAGATGGGTATATTTCATATCTCAAGAAAAAATTCTGACACCTTAGATTTCTTAATGCGGCAGTCCTCTGAGGAATTCTCTTACAGTCCTTTGGGCTTGTTTACTTGGTCAATTGAATTGGATCAGGACTGCCACAAAGCAAATTCAAATATACATTTAGACACAGAGCTGCGGGTCAGCCTAGCCCCCTCTCTCATCTCATTGGCTCACTAGCTGTGATTGACATTGACTGTCTCAGTCAATGAGGAGGTAGAGTCCCCAGAGAGCTGAGGCACAGCACTATGTTGCAGTGGGGCTTAGGTAAGTATTATGGGGGGGGGGGGGGCTGCTGCACACAGAAGTTTTTCTACCTTCATGCATAAGATACATGAAGGTAAAAAACCCTGAGCCTTTACAAGCACTTAAATGCTCGAACAATGTTACGTTTCTGTGGGATGACATGCATGCCACTTGATAACAAAAGACCTGTGTGATTACTCTTCTGCCATGTATTAGTGACATCCTGCTTCCGACTGGGAGATCTTTTGACTGCTGTGGGCACATTCAGAATGTTGTAACCGCTCCAGGCTGTAAGGTGACACAGAGCAATAGTAGAATATGGTCCTAGATCCCATGTCCTATATGTTTATATGAATATTTCTGGTAAACTACAAAGATAACTACTTCAGATGGATCCACAAACCTGTAGGACATAACTGACAAACAGGCAAGCAGTAAGTGTATCCAAAGCCAAAATGTTTTTTGGATATACTGGTTAAACTCTCTGGCAGGCTATTACTACTGCCTGTGCCCCCATTAGGGGAATTTCCCTATTTGTCCTGGTGACAATCACCAGGACTAAAATTGAGGGAAACTTTTTAAAGTTAGCCGTCACTAGAACAGAAATAAGGGGAAATTATCCAATGGGGACACCTGTTCTAGTGAAATCGGTCTAAGATGGGGATTTCCTCTCACCTCCCTGTTGTGTCTACATAAAAGGACGTGAAGGGACTTCTCTCAAATTGGGCACTGATGGCAAAAGAAAATGAATACCCTGACAGGGATTTAAATACCTTACTTTTAAATTTCCCTCCAACAGCCCAGTTTTTCCCATTCCTCCAAATGGCAGAAGGTAGGTATGTTTACAGTGGTTCAGGTAGGAGGGACTTCTCTCAAGTAATTGTCCAGGATGATACCATGGGAGAATCTCTCGCAATTCGGAATGTTTGGAGTATAGTTATGTATGTAGCGGTATGCCAATTAGGCTCATTCTTGGGTACAGATCTCTATCATCTGAGTCTACATTGAATCTATGCATACATATCTATACATGACTTTAAATCTATTTCTTTTCCCTATTTGTAGGCCTTCCTTGACCTGGAGGAGGATTTGGACAACATGGAATTAGATGATATTGATACAACAGACATAAACTTAGATGATGAGCTCTCGGATTAGCATGTCATATTTGGGATTTTTAATTTAAGTGACCAAACCAGTTTGCTCCCTTCATTTGCTGACCATTCTGCACACTAGAGCTCCAAGGTCTCACTAGTCAGAGGTCTGGCCCTTTCTTGTGCAGTGTGGGCACACAGGACCTTTGTATATTTCCTCCTTGTTCCTTCTCCTCTCAGTTTCTCTGTTTTTGTCTCAAATGAAACATTTGATTATTGTGCATTAACTAAATAAAGGTTATTGCTAACATCTGTACTCTGCATTCAAGTATTCTTAATCTAGAAAACATATAGGTTTTTATACTTTACACACAGTAGATATGGCCAATGAGCTACTTACCAGCTGAAGTATTTGAGTCAGTAAATTTCAGGATACACATACAGGTGCTGGTCATATATTTAGAATATCATCAAAAAGTTGATTTATTTCACTAATTCCATTCAAAACGTGAAACGCGTATATTATATTCATTCATATTACACTGATATATTTGAAATGTTTATTTCTTTTAATTTTGACGATTATAACTGACGACTAAGGAAAATCCCAAATTCAGTATCTCAGAAAATTAGAATATTGTGAAAAGGTCAATATTGAAGACATCTGGTGCCACACTCTGATCAGCTAATTAGCTCAAAACACCTGCAAAGGCCTTTAAATGGTCTCTCAGTCTATTTCTGTAGGCTACACAATCATGGGGAAGACTGCTGACTTGACAGTTGTCCAAAAGACGACCATTGACACCTTGCACAAGGAGGGCAAGACACAAAAGAGGCTGGCTGTTCACAGAGCTCTGTGTCCAAGAACATTAATAGAGAAGGGAAGGAAAAGATGTGGTAGAAAAAAGTGTACCAGCAATAGGGGTAACCGCACCCTGAAGAGGATTGTGAAACAAAACCCATTCAAAAATGTGGGGGAGATTCACAAAGAGTGGACTGCAGCTGGAGTCAGTGCTTCAAGAACCACTACACACAGACGTATGCAAGACATGGGTTTCAGCTGACTCATTCCTTGTGTCAAGCCACTCTTGAACAACAGACAGCATCAGAAGCGCCTCGCCTGGGCTAAAGACAAAAGGACTAGACTGCTGCTGAGTGGTCCAAGGTTATGTTCTCTGATGAAAGGAAATTTTTAATTTCCTTTGGAAATCAGGGTCCCAGAGTCTGGAGGAAGAGAGGAGAGGCACACAATCCACGTTGCTTGAGGTCCAGTGTAAAGTTTCCACAGTCAGTGATGGTTTGGGGTGCCATGTCATCTGCTGGTGTTGGTCCACTGTGTTTTCTCAGGTCCAAGGTCAACGCAGCCATATACCAGGAAGTTTTAGAGCACTTCATGCTTCCTGCTGCTGACCAACTTTATGGAGATGCAGATTTCATTTTCCAACAGGACTTGCTACCAGTACCTGGTTTAAGGACCATGGTATCCCTGTTCTTAATTGGCCAGCAAACTTGCCTGACCTTAACCCCATAGAAAATCTATGGGGTATTGTGAAGAGGAAGATGCGATATACCAGACCCAACAATGCAGGAGAGCTGAAGGCCACTATCAGAGCAACCTGGGCTCTCATAACACCTGAGCAGTGCCACAGACTGATCGACTCCATGCCACGCTGCATTGCTGCAGTAATTCAGGCAAAAGGCCAACGAGACTATCACCGGAAGTCGAGAGGACGTAACAACCCAGACCATATAGCGTAGAAGGAGAAGTGTTATGGGGTATCTAAAAGATACCCCAATTCCAGTCCGTTCAAACGACCGGTTAATTCTTGTCCCTATGGTACCAGGAATTTGGTCCATGACCATCGTTCAGGACAACCTTTTACTTTAGACGTAGAGGTATTTCAACCAGTCGTCGTCCTTCGTACTTCACGAGATTTTGAAGGACCATATACCGACGCAACTGGAACCTGGACTCTTTTGTGTCACCTGGTTGTGGTCGTCTACTGTACCGTGGGG
>BLSH010469704.1:1718756-1732047 GCA_018402905.1 Glandirana rugosa
TTCACGGGGGTGGACATAATAACCGACGTTTCACGGGGGTAGACACAATACAGCCAATAACACAGATGGGGGCACTTTGCAGCCAATAATACAGGTGGGGGCACTTTTGCAGCCAATATCACAGGTGGGGGCAATTTGCAGCCAATAACACAGATGGGGGCACTTTGCAGCCAATAATACAGGTGGGGGCACTTTGCAGGCAGTATCACAGGTGGGGGCACTTTTGCAGCCAGTATCACAGATGGGGGCACTTTGCAGGCAGTATCACAGGTGGGGGCATTTTGCAGCCAATATCACAGGTGGGGGCACTTTTGCAGCCAATATCACAGGTGGGGGCACGTTTGCAGCCAGTATCACAGGTGGGGGCACTTTGCAGCCAGTATCACAGGTGGGATACATTGCAGAGACCCGCCCCCCCAAGTCAGGACAAGTCCCGCACTTACCCCATCTAATAGGCAGGCAGGAGTGTTGCAGAGTTCGCCATGCGGAGAGCAGCTGTCAGTCTGCAGAGTTCAGCATGCGGTGAGCGGCTGTCCCCATCAGTCCGTTGGTCACCGGTCAGGGTCTCTGTGGGAGCGGGAGTCACGTCCGCCGCCACAGTGACCCGACCCCGGCCACCGCATCCAATCACACTGAGCTGCAGGCTCGGGGCAGCCAATCAGACTATGTGTGTGCGCCTGTTCAGCTCACACACATAGCCTTTAATAGCTGACCAATAGGCTCACTACTTGGCTGTCAGGTGACAGCCAAGGAGCAAACAAAAAAGGAAATTCAATGTACCGGCGCCACCTGTAGGGGCCAGGCTGACTTTTTTCTTTCTTTCTTTTTAGCCGGCGGGGAGGCAGCGCCCAAGCGCCCCTTATACACCAGCCGCCACTGATGCTGTATATACCCCTATCTGGTGATGCTGTATATCCCTATCTGGTGATGCTGTATACCCTATCTGGCGAAGCCATACTCCTGACACAATGGGGGGAATCTAGAAGGGGTGAGGATTATGAGAAGTGGGAGGGGTCAAAAAGGAAAGGCGAGGCCTGGCGCCCTCCCATCCTAAAATTTCACCAGCGCCACTGCGTTCTATGAATGGTGGCGAAGCTGGGCAGGCTCCCAAGACCCCCCCCCCAATGTTTATTGCGCAGAAGGGAAATCCCTTCAGCAGGCCCCAGAAGATCGCAGGCCCACTACAGTGGTTTTCAGCATCTTCAGCATCTTCTTTAGTGTATGTTTTCCATACATTTCTCCAAGTGTTCCCCGGAGCACCCCTTAGGATGTGGACCTCTTCCGTTTTATAGCGCATGGGAGGGAGCTGGACCCCACCAAAAGCCCCCGAACAAACTGGGGAAAGGAGGCAAAACATTAACCCCTTCCCCCTGACTAGATACACAGTAGGCCACCTTCCTACACACTGCTCCAAATCCTTTAACATTTTGTTGCAAAAGTAGTAGGAAATTAGGTGCGTATATTCTGGACAGGTCTTGAAAGATATGGGTTCCTAAGTATTTAATTAAATAGGGATCCCAAAGTTTTGACCCATGCAAGCTTCCCCTCAAGTATTGACATGGTCAAGGCAACAGATTCCCATCACATATTTTTGGCTAAATCTAAATCATATATCATTGTAGTCAATAACCTGTCATTTTCGCTGGATCTGACAGCAAGCAGAAACAGAGCAGGGTATTTTCAGGCTCCAATTTTTTATCATGCTTTCACTGTTGTCAGGATTTTTGTATGCATTTACTTTATTTTTCCAGATTATTAACTAGGGAGAAATGTTTATGGGTCTCACAACAGAGGTCAAGGAATTCCATTGAGGTAACAGCAACTGCAGAAGACATTATATTGGTTGAATAGCCTTTCAGCTAGTTTAGATTTATTTGGATCATAACCTACAGTTCATCTGTCTTACCAGTGACTTATAACAGGCTATTGTTCAAATATGCACACTTGTAGGCTTGTGCATGAAACCATGTGAAAGTATGTTGGAATCATTTGGTGACCGGATCATTACTAGCGTCTAGCCAGCCTCTAAAGTTTAAGGACTGCCTACAACTGGAAACTTTTTTGCTTCTGGAAAGACATCTGAATGTACTTTATAAACTGATTATTTAAAGGGCGGAAAAATTATATACATTCCAAGAGGATAGTTCCTTTGCATCTCCAAAGATAAAGCTGTTAGAGAACACAAACTAGAAAGAAAGGAAGGAAGGAAGGAAGGAAAGAAAAGAAAGAAAGAAAGAAAGAAAGAAAGAAGAAAGAAAAGAAAGAAATAAAGAAAGAGGAAAGAAAAGAAAGAAAGAAAAAAAGAAAGAGGAAAGAAAAGAAAGAAAAAAAAGAAGTAAAGAAAGGAAAAAAGAAAGAAAGGAAGGAAAGAAAAGAAAAGAAAGAAAGGAAAGAAAGAAAGGAAAGAAATAAAGGAAAGAAAGGAAAGAAAGAAAGAAAGAAAGAAAGAAAGAAAGAAAGAAAGAAAGAAAGAAAGAAAAGAAAAAAAGAAAGAAATAAAGATGGAAAAAAAGAAAGAGGAAAGAAAAGAAAGAAAAAAAGAAAGGAAAGAAAAGACAGAAGTAAAGAAAGGAAAAAAGAATGAAAGAAATAAGGAAAGAAAGGAAAAGAAGGAAGGGGGAAATAAAAGAAAGAAAGAGGAAATAAAAGAAAGAAAGAAAGAAAGAAAGAAGGAAGGAGAGAAAGAACGAAAAGAAAAAAAGAAAGAGGGAAGAAAAGAAAGAAGTAAAGAAAGGAAAAAAAGAAAGAAAGGAGGGAAAGAAAAGAAAGAAAGAAAGGAAAGAAAGAAAAGAAAAAGGAAAGACAGAAAGAAAGAAACCACTGGCCATTCCACTGCCATCACTGGCATTTTATCCTTGTTTACTCTGTCCTCAGTTGGTCTCATTTTCAAACAATACATGTATTTTTCAATCCTCATTCAGAACCTTTCTGTACAGTAGTTGCTTTTTCACAGGTCATTGCACAAAGCTAGAGTAGATATTTAGATGGATTAAAAATAAAATGAAAAATGACCACACCATTTCATCTGTTCTCTACTGTCTAGAGGAGCTAGACACTATTTTCTTACTACATAACAATCACAAAAGGGTAAAAGAACATCTAGGCTGAATGGTAGAATCACAGCAACTATTTACAATAATTCCTTGTAGTTCTTTCAACACACATTTTTTTTAAATGTGCAACTAAAACTCCATGGTTCAACAAATCTTTGATGTAGACAGTTCAAGGTGTCATTTTTCTTAAAAACTAAAATCAAAACTATACTCTCTCACAGTCAACATTAACTATTTTTAATTGTTATGCCACTAGCCTTAGTAAATAGATAGGAAATTGTATTATATTTTCATGTTTTAAACTTTTTTTTTTTTACAGTTCCTCAGTTGCTTCCTGGTTCCTGTCCTAAGCTAAAATGATGTCATACACCCCAGGAGCCTTCGAGTATATATATTGTTTTCATCTGGAGAAAATTAGGATGGGCTTTCTCAGCTAAGCACACCCTCCTGCCCGCATGCCTGAGCTAAGGACAGATGGATTCCAGGAAGTAAATGCTACATGAATCATCTGCCCTCACTCAAGATGGCCATGACCAGAAATGCTGGGGGGGGGGGGTGATTTTCAAAGTGATTTCTCAACAAAATAAAGCATGGCTGGATGGATGGGCTTGCAAGACCAATTAACCAAGTAACACCATAAAGCCTAGTACATACAATGAGGGGTTTTTTTGCATGCTAGTCTCTATGGAACTAAGTTACTAAAGTACGAAAATTCTCACAATAAAAATTTGGAGGTGATGTAATGTATTTTCAGATGAAATCTGTACTGATTAAACGAAAATCATACGATCTGGTATCGTATGAGAAAAATTTTCGTGTTTGTCCCTTTGGAAAATATTTGGAATGAAAGCTATGCACTAACGATCAGATTATCGTACAATCGATTTGAAAGCGGTATTTTTTGTACAATATTCTGATCATGTGTACTAGACTTAAAGTGGTTGTCAAGGGAGGGTAAGAAAAAAAAAAAACAACTGCAAGACAAAGGCATAATGAGCTAGTATGCATCGCATATTAGCTCATTATGAAATACTAACCTTAGAACGACGCTGTTGCAGCGGTCCCCGAGCACCGCTGTGACCGGCGTCATGTTGATTGTGCCTTCTTCCGGGATCGCGGGCTCCGGCCAATCACAGCACGGACTCCAGCGCTGTGATTGGCCAGAGCTGCGCTGAAGTCACACCCGCGAATGCGCATGGGAGCCGTCATTTACTGCAGTCGGGCTGTTTCTTCACTGCACATGTGCCGATGACGTCGGCACATGCATTTACACTATATATCTCCTAAACCGTGCAGGTTTAGGAGATATGCAGGGCACCTACAGGTAAGCCTTATTATAGGCTTACCTGTAGGTTGAAGTGGTTGTCAAGAGTTGACAACCACTTTAACTCTAGTCGTTTCCAGAGGAATGCACTCCACCACTCTGCCTTCTCATTTCAAGGGACACTCTAAATATTGCTCCCGCTGGTTGCTAAAGTACTCCTATGAAATCATATTAACAGGAACTCTATTATATCCAATGTACTTCCTTGCTTCCATTGCTTACAGCAATCACAACACATCCAGCGTCCTTTCTCTTACGCCTTCACACCCCATGCATACCCCTTCTTTGAAGCATACTGCTGCCATCATGACCACAAAAAATCATGCACACCTATAGGGGCCCATTCACACTGGAATGCAGTGCAGAAGGCATGCACTACATTTGGTGTGGTGCAGGGCAATTTTAGCTCAATCAAAATTAATAGAGTCGAAATCGCACTGCACAGAACTGCATGTCAATCGCACAGGAACCAAACAGTGCTCCTGTGCGATGCACATGCAGTTCCCAGTGTGAATGGGCGCTAAAGGTACTATCAACTGCTTAGAACACCTTGTATTTCAAAGCAACAGAGAAAACATCAATGCAAATATTCTTGTCTCTTGTGGGCATTCACTTCTTTATTTTGAAAATCACCCTCTTTGGCTGATTCCTTTTATTATTATAAGATTTATATAGCACCAACAGTTTGCACAGCACTTTCCAATATAAAGGCAAACAGTGCAGTAACAATACAATTCAACATAAGAGGGTTAGGACGGCCCTGCTCATGTTAGCTTACAGTCTAATAGATGACAATATTTTACCACGTTGGCATTTTTTTTTTTTTTAACACATATCCCTAATTTTCCTATCCTAAGAAAATGATTACTATAGAGTTGAAGGGGCCTTCAGTCAGTAAAAGGAAGAGGCAGCAACCTTTGGAGAAAAATATTTGTTCTAGAATAAAGGTTGCCATAGACTGTTAAAATTTTGACAAAACTCGATTAAAAAAATGAAAGCAGCCAGGTTGAAAACTGTCGGCTGAGCAATTATTATTATTATCATTATTATGCAGGATTTATATATAAATATATATATATGACCAGTTGAAGTCCATAGCGTGATGAAACGCGTTGTGATTGGCTAGGACGGCTGAAGCTAGGAAGTAGGCGGTGGAGCTCCCGTGAGTGCTCGTTCCTCACTGCGGGACGGAGAGGGGGAGACGCAGCGAGCGATACGCCTCTGGAGGTCTGCAATAGCCCTAGGATGGACGGCGTCCGTAAACACTACTTCTCTACGCTAATATAAAGTTTTTATCTGGTAAGCGTCCCCACAACAGGGACACGAGTTGTTTTATTCTTTTTCAATAAATCGCTGTGAAAACGATATTATGCTATGTGGCGACTTTTTGTTTTTCTATGATCCCCCTGTTGGAGCCTGATAGGCTATTTGAGGGTTCGTGGCTGGGGACTGGCATCTGAATGGTTCAGTGCTTTTGAAAGCACAAAAGGCGCACAAGCTGAGCATGAGAGTGCCCAGCATGCTCATCTGGTAAGAATCCACCTTTTGGGGGGTCCGAGCACATTTAACCAACGCGTGGTGGATGGTGGTGGATCCTGTAAGGAGATAGTGTCATCCTTATGCAACAGCTGATGGTTAATTACTCCCCACTTTGCATGGACCATCACACAACACTATAGTGTGGGATCCTCTATGTGGACTTTTGATACATGTTATCGTCTTTTATATCTCATTTATCTGTTTATATTACTATATCTAATTAAGAGCGCTACTTCCTTCTGTGAGGATTACTGATTGATTTAGGATTTATATAGCGCCAACAGTTTGCACAGTGATTTACAATATAAAAAGAGACAATACACCAACAGTATAATTCAAAACAAGAGGGTTAGAAGGGCCCTGCTCCTGGGAGCTTACAATCTAAGAGGGAGTGGCTGGTGAAACAAAAGTTAGTGATTGTGAGGGATGAACTGATGAGGGAAGTAGAAGATTCGGTTGTTAGCTGGAGGCAAGATAGGCCTCCCTGAAGAGGTGAGTTTTCAGGGATCGCCTAAAAGTGGAAGAGTAGGAGATAACCGGACAGATTGGGGTAGTGAGTTCCACAGGATGGGAGAGGCTCTGGGAGAAGCAATGGTTGCAACCAATGAGATGCAGTCACTGTTTCAGTATTCTGATAGCTGCGGGTGTCGGCTGTCAAAATACATTAATCAAGGGAGATATATTATATTTCTCTCATTCAACCTGCAGGCTGAACAAAGAATCTATACAGTATATGTATGGCTAGCTTAAGTAAAAATAGTTTTTTGAAGAAGGCAAACTCCGTGAATTAGCTGTTGGCAATAATATGTAGTAAAATGGTATGTGGTAATTATGCATTTTTAATGCGTCGTATAAATAAGAAATCAATTTAACGTGATTCCCACAGCTGCAGAAGTGAGAGCAAAGAACTGAGGTATAAAGCTTGAGTTATGCGCACTTCAGCATATTTAAACAGATATGACCGCTAGAATTAATCAGATGCAGTCTGCCTTTAAATTCAGCTTCCTCCCTGTCCCTGTTTATTTTTCAGTATCCAATCCCACGCTGACATCACCCAGGCTTAGCTGGGTGTTGGAAAAAAAATCCTTTATACTCCAGGCTGAATACAAGTTCAGTACATACCATCTGAGTGATGCAATGTGACCTGTGAGTATAAGTGCACATAGCTCCCTCTGCCATAGAGCAGCACAGACATGCAATAGATAGACAGTATGGGGCAGAGAGTAAAATAATCAGATAAGTCTTTGTAGTGTTTGTAAAATACTTCTGGAAATATACGATCTTTGGAGAGGAAAATATGAAAACCGGTATGAATTTCTGCAGCTACACGATGTAGGTGGGCTAAGAAATCAGATAAAATTCCGGGTGTCAACAGAGCGGAAAAAAACGTGTAAAGGGACATGAAAAAATTAAAATAAAACTAAGTTTTAGCCAAGAAAAAAAAAAAACACTACCAGTCCGCTCATTTTATGTCAGTCTCTTATTTAATTTTTTTTTTAATGAAGTTCACGTATACTTATCTTAATTTATGGTAAAGTGATCTTCTATAGCAGGGATATGCAATTAGCGGACCTCCAGCTGTTGCAAAACTACAGGTCCCATCATGCCTCTGCATCTGGTATCATGCTTGTGGCTGTCAGAGTCTTGCTATGCCTCATGGGATTTGTAGTTTTGCAACATCTGGAGGTCCGCTAATTGCTTATCCTTGTTCTATAGCATCAGTTCCAGTGAAAGTGACTGATCAGGTAGAACTGCTCTACATACGACCACCCCCTCACACCAATGTTATCATGTCTGCATTGTATTCATTGCAGGACCATCTGCATTAATTATAGGCAAGCAAATGGGCGGTATACACTAATCAGTATGCGACATGGGCATGCAAGAGGAACCCTTCCACTCAGCAGCGCTGAAGACTGGGGCCCTGGACAGTGGGCCCTGGATTAAGGAGGGACTTCACCTTCCCCCACTGTTTATTTTTTCTTCAATCCCCTTGACTTTGTATCCTTTGTCATCTTCAATAAACATACTCACAAGTGTTGCCCTGGTGTATAATGCCACTCTGCTGTGGCACACCTGGCCCTGCACCGCCACCTTCTCTTCTTACATCATCAGAAGCCGGCTGTTTCTTTTTGGTTGTTGCAGCCAGATCCCTGATGACGAGGCGCATACACAAGTGTTGTACATTGCCCTGATGCATCCTGGGATGCATGACGTGAGAATCCCAGGAGGATGTGGGCAGCTGGTAGTACACCATTCTTGCCCAAGCTCCTTACCAAAATAAAGGTATTTGCATAAAAGCTCAATATAAGAGCACAGCCCTAGAGCTGGTCCGTGGGTCCAATAATGATTCCAAAAACAGTCTATATATACGTATACATAAAATGCATACATAAACATATATATATATAAATAGTGTAGTACTTACAAACAAATAGTGCAAAATTAGCAATAATTAATATGCAGAAACAGTGCAAAATGCATCAAAGTTCATCAGGAGTATCCATATAATGTAGTGATTTCAGTCAAATTTATGCAAAAATAGCAATAATCAATGTGCAGAAGCTTTGCAGAATTCATCAAAGTCCACCAGAGGCTTGAAAACTCCAGAATTTGTAAACATATGGTTCATAAATGGAAAACAAAAAGTGCTCTATTGCAATATTCAGTGCAGACTGTCTTCATAGGTACACATCCGATTCTCCAATCCTTTCCCACATTCAGTGCAGTGTCTTTATCCCAGATCTTTCACTCATAGAACTCCTGGCTAAAGGTACCTAACATCAATTCCTCCTGATGCATCTATCCGTGTGACTGCACAGCACCCTGTGCCCACCACCAGATGTGCCCTCACTTTAAGGGCATATAAACAGCGCCTTTGAACAATAGGTGTCTGTAGAAATGAGGCTCATCCACAGTCTTCTGATGTGTATTCTGCTACTTAAAGCAGAATTTTGACAGATGCAAAGTCCGTCTCCCAGGTGGCTCCACCCACTACTCGAGCACCATCATCATGGCCTTTGGGTCCTGGCAGAACCCATGGGAACATCCGCGTATGTGCATGCGCAAAGACATAGAAGTTTTCAGACCTCCCTGGTTGCAGTCTTTGCACGTGTGCAGATAGCCAGGAGGACCTTCTGCATGTGCAAATGTGCCACCAGGCTCTCTTGGTAGCTGAGCCCCGTGAAACATCTGTGCATGCAAAGGGGGTGAGGAGCAATTCTCGCCTAGATGAGAATTGCCAAAGTGCTTCTTTGCAGAGCAAATAACACTGATTAAAAAAATAATAATTCCATTTGTAAGAGAGGGAGGGGAGAGGAGGCAGGTCAGCCCAACATGCTCTTAAAGCCGGCCATAGATGGTTCGAATCTCGGCTGGTTCAGTAGGACCCAAACAAGATTCGAACCATGTATGGGCAGGCTGAATGTACCCAAGTTCTCCCACCTGGAGAACACAATGGCCCTGTGGGAGGGATTCCCCCATCAACATTGATTGTGCTGATGGGGGAATCAAGCGATTTTCTAGTTACACTTAGAACAAACAATAGCATATTAATTATTTTCATAAATAAAATAATGATTCTAAAATACATACAAGTTTGCCCTTGTACAAAGTTTTGTTGCTTTCTAAAATGTGTAAAACAATCCTAACTAGCCCACAGGTTTTCACGCTGTCTATAAATTTCCTGTAGGCTGCAAACCCTGCTGTGACCGTATGTACAGAAACAATTACCAGTAGCTAACAATCAGCCCTCTATCCTATATTTGCGCATGTACCCCTACAGTGGTCAGTGTTGAGTGATTCATCCCATGATGTTTAAATTGATGTCATGCTCCCTGACGTTGACCGTAATTATTTCTCAAAGAACTCTAATCATCAGAACGAGAGGACACAAGAGCTATGGAAAATGATAAAATGAAGGCTATGGTAACCAGTAAAACAGGAACTATGGTAACTAGTAACACAGAAGTCATGAGAAATGATATGACATACTGTAACTGTACTGCAAAGTTCAAATAAGTTTTTATTTTTTAAAAAGTCCTAAAATAACATCACCTAATAATAGACAGATCTATAGTGAAAGGAATACAACTGAAAATAAGAAAAAGTAAAAAATAAGCACTGTCATAACATGCATCTATATATAAAAGAGATGCAGATACAAAAGACACAAACTAATGCAGCTCTGTAATCATTATGTAGCGCCCTCCTCTGGCAAGGCTGCTAGGCTAAATTTTGTTTTTGGCTTCACTGCAGTCAGTGGAGCAGTGATTGATTGTTTTGTCTGGTCAGGGTTTCCCAAGTTTCCCAAGCTGGGTGTTTGATGTTTCTGACCTGCTTCTGGAAGAATCTTCCAGAATATAGGGCAGGGAGAGTCAAATGACCAGTATAAATATTTATCATACCCCAGCCAATCTCTGGAATAAGGCACTCAGAAGGTGGCTGGGGAGGTGATAAATATCTGGGAAGCCTTCTCAGAGTGTTCTTATCCTCTTCAGGGAGGGTTCCAGTTCTGTTGGGTATGTTGCCTTTCAATGCAGCTTTACTGAGTCAAAGAGTGTAGTTTAGCCTTCAGTTAGACTGGGGACCAGGAGAAGATTCCAAAGAAGATTTTAGCTACAGCCTAGGCCTAAGCACGAGCTGAGCTGAGGGCCTGGGGAAACTGGTAAATGATCAGTGCTGGAGGCACTGCCTAAAGTCCTGCTCTGGAGAGGGACCAGTTACCTCCATTACTTGGGATCTCCTGGTAGAAGCTGGGTTGTGTACAGCTCCAGGGATACTGTGCGTAGCACCTAATTTGGGACTTTTGTGTGTGACTGCAATTGTGAGGATTTAGTGTGAAGATTTTCCTATTGATTGCTATTATTGTTTTGGAGTATCCTGGAACCCTAAACGCCTCTCCTGTTCAAGTTATCTAGCAATACATTTGAAAAAGACATCTCCTAGATCAGGGGTAGGCAACCTTAAAGAGGTGGAGAGCTACCTGAACAACATGGGAGAAGTCAAAGGTCAAAGGGCACAATGTTGCCCAATGTCACCTCCTCACACCTGATTTAAACTTCTAATTGCCGTACTACAGTGTAGCAATCGTGTGCATTGCATGACAATCATGGGTTTAAATCAGGTGGTGAGGAGGCAACATATCCTCACCACCTGTCAACACATACTTGGATCGCTTTTCAGGGGAGCAGCAGCACCTGCTGCACTTGTGACTGAGCCCTTAGTTGCATTCGGTAGCGGCACCCTTAGGGCTTGTTCACACGTAAAGTTGGGGGGGGGGGGGTGGCAAAACAGCAGGATATAATGGAAGTCTATGGCAAAGCGCAGGAAAATCACAGGAAAGCTACAGGTACACTGCACTGCACCCATGGTGTGGGTAAACCGCAGCACATCAGTGTGAAAGCAGCCTTATACTAATATGCCCAGTGTATTGCTTCACACTGACCTGAAGATCTCTTCTTTCCTGCTGCTGGCACCACTCTGGAGACTGGTAGCCGGGATAAGAGATGGAGTGCAGTCATTATCACTCTGCATGGGACAGGAGCCAGCACTACAGAGGAGGCATCGGCTTATGTAGCTCTCGCTCCCAACTACAGCTTCAACTTTACAAGTAGTCTCTCTGCATTGCACTCTGTGTGATGCTCCGGGATGACGGGTCAACTAGACCAGACTGTGATCTACCAGCCACCTGTCCAAGATCAACCAGTCACCTGGCCGCAATCTACCAGTCACCTGTCTGAGATCTACTGGTAGATCGCGATCTACTGGTTGCTGACCCCTGTCCTAGACTGACTGTGAATGGAACTGTGCTTGTGGCGGGCAGCGTTTGTACTGTTCATTAGGCTATACACCGTGTGCCTAAGGGTTTGAGGGACTCTCATTGTTTGCATTCACTTTCAAATCATGTGGAGGAATCTGAAAAAGTTACCCGCAGGTGAAAGAGCTTGGATGAAATGTAATACCTGTGCTGTTCCCCAGAAACCTAGATGGGCCAGATGAGTGTCCATCGTCAACCTTTCTAGTGTGGGCCACTGTTTTATGTTTGTAAAATCACAAGCTATATAATCCCCTCTTGGACTAAGTTCTGGAGAGAAAGATGGGTACCCCAGAACTGAAAAGAGTGGAGAAGGTAGTAAAAGATAATAGGGAATTGTCCTCCCTTGGAAAGAATTTCCTTCAGGTAACCCATATAGTTCCAATGGTAGTGGAGAACTTGAACCAAGAAGAAACATCTTGCAGGCACCAAGGCAGTGAGTTCAGGGAAACATTAGTAGAGGTCTCATCCATTGATACCCATTGTTTAATAGGGTCATGGCGGCACCAGTCAATAACTTACTCTAGTAAGGTGGCAAGCTGCCTGGAAAATGATATGTCTGGCAGAGAGATGATCACCTTGATCTTTACGCAATCTGAGAATAGCATGTCTTACCCTTGGTGGTCAATGAGCCCACAAGGAATCAAGAAATGTGTTGTTTACAACTTTTAAGAATGAGGCTGATTCGTGTACAGGAATAGCTTGCAACAAGTACAATATACACAGTGGGATATTCATTTTTAGAATGAAACACCTTCCAGAACATGAGAAATGGTTTGTTTGCCATTGGGTTGAGGTCTTGTCTAATTTTAAGAAGGATGGGGGGGGGGGGAAGAGTTGACCGAGTAAGTTTGAGAGAGGTCCTCTGGGATATTGGTCAAATCCAACCATTAGAAAGTGAAATTGTCCCTTTTTATACGTTTTGCCCATCAACAATACTGAAGTAAGATTGAAGCCACACCAACCAGTTACACTGAATTAACAAATTCTCATATACTCTTCAGCACAGATAGTTGGAGGTGAGGGTAGGGGGGTCTTAGGCCCCTTTCACACTAGAGGTCCGATCGGGTCCACCTGTCCGTTTTTCAGGTAGACCATCAATTGCCCTCTATGGAGCGGTGGGTGTAAACGGACATGTGCACATCCAATATGATCCCATCCGCTAAAAACAGATGGTTGGGGATTCCCCTTCTGTCTAGCAGGTTGTATGGCAGCCGGGAGTAGTTGGACTTAGTCTGTTTACATCTGACCAGCCAACAGAGGAGTGCGGGCTGTGTTTGTGTCCACTCTGCATAAGTGGAGCAGACACGGACCAATCATCTGCCTGCTCAGCGGGGATCAGTGGACAGATCCCCTGCTGAGCAAGAGGACTCCTTGCGGAGTCTGCCCTGTGTGAAAGGGGCCTTAAAGTGCCATTAACTACCAATCATTGTGGAATTTACTTCTCTTTATTTTGGGGGGGGGGGGGGGTGTGTTTGTGTCGGGCGTGAGGAGACAACCGACCAGTCTACATTTGTCTGATTCAGGTTGATGAGGGCCGACGGTATGTTGGACGATCTG
>BLSH010469704.1:1738346-1752211 GCA_018402905.1 Glandirana rugosa
TAATAAGGGACTGATGGAGTCATACCCCCGTAATAAGGGACTGATGGTGACATACCCCCTGTAATAAGTGACTGATGGAGTCATACCCACCGTAATAAGGGACCGATGGTGACATACCCCGGTAGTCAGGGAATAATGCCCCCATACTGAGGTAGTCAGTGAATAATGCCACCATACAGTGGTAGTCAGTGAATAATGCCCCCATACAGTGGTAGTCAGTGAATAATGTCCCCCTATACAGTGGTAGTCAGTGAATATTGTCCCCCATACAGTGGTAGTCAGTGAATAATGACCCCCATACAGTGGTAGTCAGTGAATAATGTCCCCCATACAGTGGTAGTCAGTGAATAATGTCCCCCATACAGTGGTAGTCAGTGAATAATGTCCCCATACAGTTATGGCCAGGGAATAATGTTCCCCATTAAGTGGTAGTCAGGGAATAATGCCCCCATACAGTGGTAGCCAGGGAATAATGCCACCCATACTTAGGTAGTCAGTGTATAATGTCCCCCATACAGTGGTAGCCAGGGAATAATGCCACCCATACTGAGGTAGTCAGTGAATAATGTCCCCCATACAGTGGTAGTCAGGGAATAATGCCCCCATACTGAGGTAGTCAGGGAATAATGCCCCCATACAGTGGTAGTCAGGGAATAATGCCCCCATACTGAGGTAGTCAGGGAATAATGCCCCCATACAGTGGTAGTCAGTGAATAATGTCCCCATACAGTGGTAGTCAGTGAATAATGTCCCCCTATACAGTGGTAGTCAGTGAATAATGCCCCCATACAGTGGTAGTCAGTGAATAATGCCCCCATACAGTGGTAGTCAGTGAATAATGCCACCATACAGTGGTAGTCAGTGAATAATGCCCCCATACAGTGGTAGTCAGTGAATAATGTCCCCCTATACAGTGGTAGTCAGTGAATATTGTCCCCCATACAGTGGTAGTCAGTGAATAATGACCCCCATACAGTGGTAGTCAGTGAATAATGTCCCCCATACAGTGGTAGTCAGTGAATAATGTCCCCCATACAGTGGTAGTCAGTGAATAATGTCCCCATACAGTTATGGCCAGGGAATAATGTTCCCCATTAAGTGGTAGTCAGGGAATAATGCCCCCATACAGTGGTAGCCAGGGAATAATGCCACCCATACTTAGGTAGTCAGTGTATAATGTCCCCCATACAGTGGTAGCCAGGGAATAATGCCACCCATACTGAGGTAGTCAGTGAATAATGTCCCCCATACTGAGGTAGTCAGGGAATAATGCCCCCATACTGAGGTAGTCAGGGAATAATGCCCCCATACAGTGGTAGTCAGGGAATAATGCCCCCATACTGAGGTAGTCAGGGAATAATGCCCCCATACAGTGGTAGGTAGGGAATAATGCCCTCCATACTGAGGTAGTCAGGGAATAATGCCCCCATACAGTGGTAGCCAGGGAATAATGCCACCATACAGTGGTAGTCAGGGAATAATGCCCCCATACTGAGGTAGTCAGGGAATAATGCCCCCATACAGTGGTAGTCAGGGAATAATGCCCCCATACTGAGGTAGTCAGGGAATAACGCCCCCATACAGTGGTAGGTAGGGAATAATGCCCTCCATACTGAGGTAGTCAGGGAATAATGCCCCCATACAGTGGTAGCCAGGGAATAATGCCCCCATACAGTGGTGGTCAGGGAATAATGCCCCCATACAATGGTAGGCAGGGAATAATGCCCCCATACAGTGGTGGTCAGGGAATAATGCCCCCATACAATGGTAGGCAGGGAATAATGCCCCCATACAGTGGTAGTCAGGGAATAATGCCCCCATACAGTGGTGGTCAGGGAATAATGCCCCCATACAATGGTAGTCAGGGAAGCATGACCCCCATACAGTGATAGTCAGAATGCCCCAAAACAGGGTTTTATTTACACAAATGTAAGCAGTGTCACCATTGAGTGAGGTTTGGCAGGGATGGGTACATGGACCTGGATGTGCCCGTCCCTGTGTAGCTGTACTATGGGCTGCACATGGCTCAGTACAAGATGAGGAAAGTACAGAGACAGGGCTCTTCATCGTGCACAGATCCAAGGGCCGTGTGAATGAGGAGCCCCAACCGCCATTCTCTCCCAACCTCTCCTGTGTCCGTTTTCTGCACACTTGTTGAATAATAAAAGGCTACTTTGGGTTACACATGTAAATTATTTGCCAACAAGTCTTTAAAAATACATTTGTTTCCATTTTGGCGATTACTTTAATTAGGACTAGCTTTTCCCATGGGAGAATGAAATGAAGACTTGTTACAACACGATATTGCAGCTACACACCAGATTGGGATTGTGCAGATCTCTGGTTTTTGAGAGAAGAGAGAAAGAAGTAAAACACCTTCCTGGTAGCATTGAATAAATAAGCACATGGCACAGCTGTCAGGAAAACATCTCCGCTAGTACAGGAACATGCCAGTGCATTGTAAATACAACACAGGATATAGGGCCACATCCTCCTTCCAGTCACAGGCAAATGATAAGAAGTATGGTGGATCTGTCAAAGGTGAAGAAATCAATCACAGCTCATTGCAACAAGCAAATGGTTACTAAACCCAGGAGCCTGCACTCTATGTATTTGGTCTCCCACAGACCACAGAACATGGAAATGTAATTATTTTAGTAAATATAAACTGCTAAATACCTTTTCTCATCAGCAGTATATAGCAGTCTTGTGACTTCTATCCGTGTCTGGTTAAAGCTTGTAGGCAATGTTTTCATTCTCCCCTGATTGTCTTATGAGGCTACATGACCCCTGACCCTCTGTCTGGACAATGCTGATTGGCCCTGTGCTGAACACATGCCCCCTCCCAAGAAAAAAAAAAAGATAAAACTCTCTAGCATTACACATCAAACTGAGCATGTGCAGAGTGACTCCAAGGCTCTGTACTATCAGAAGATGGGTTGGGTACAGTAAAAGAAGGGGAGGATCAGAGAAGACCGGGTAAAAAGCCATTTTACACAATGTGCAGGATTAACCCCTTAGGTTGCACAGTGAATATAACAAGCATGCTTTACTGCATGGACAGACTGATTTTACTGTTGTGGGTTAAGTAACACTTTAAGCTTTTAAACCCAAGAACAAAAATGTAATATATTGCAATGTACAAATTCGTAGCTTATACTGCAGCTTACAAAATCCTGCCCGCATGTAAGAAATGGTGTGTGATCCTCATGCTACCACTATTGAATGGTGTCCTGGGAGATTGCTGCTCACACTTGAATAGTTATCCGTGACTATTGTGCATATGTGAAAGATAGGTGTAGTGTAGCGTTATCTCCAATGGTGAACTGTTGTATCCTTTTTACTTTGGTGGTTAGTAACTTATAAATGATAGCCAATATTTAATAAATGTATGTGGATCTGTGTCTCAAGGCTGGACACCAATAACATATGCTAAATAAAGTGCATTATACAATGGTGTCATAAAACCTAATAAAGTGCAATAGGGTTTTGAATGTGCAATGGATGAATATAACAGATATAGTGAATGGATGAATAAATAAAATTAATTAAAACAATAAATTGATACAGGTAATTGATCATCTACTTCCTGTATAGTTCCTAGAGATACATATAATGGCTTTACGTTCTTAGATGTGACTGCATGGCTTATAAATGATAGTCAATATTGTATAAATATATGTGGATCTGTGTCTCAAGGCTGGACACCAATAACATATGCTAAATAAAGTGCATTATACAATGGTGTCATAAAACCTAATAAAGTGCAATAGGGTTTTGAATGTGCAACAAATATAGTGAATGGATAAATACAAACAACAGATATAGCGAATGGATGAATAAATAAATTTGATTCAAACAATAAGTTGATACAGGTAATTGATCATCCGCTTCCTGTATAGTCCATATAGGTAAATATACTGGCTTTAAGTTCTTAGATGTGACCGCACCGCTGTGATTAAATTGACCGATGTTTCAGTGAAAAATTGCAGTGACTTTTCCCCCTTTGCATGTGTCCTAGTCTCTCACCTGCATAAGACGAGCATATAGCACGTAAAGGTATCTTTGTGGGGTTGGTGTGGTGTGGTCACCTCTGGGGGTGCTCATCTTATGCAGGTGAGAGACTAGGACACATGGATAGGAGGAAAAGTCACTGCAATTTTTCACTGAAACATCAGTCAATTTAATCACAGCGGTGCGGTCACATCTAAGAACTTAAAGCCAGTATATTTACCTATATGGACTATACAGGAAGCGGATGATCAATTACCTGTATCAATTTATTATTTGAATCAAATTTATTTATTCATCCATTCACTATATTTGTTGCACATTCAAAACACTATTGCACTTTATTACGTTTATGTCCCCATTGTATAATGCACTTTATTTAGCATATGTTATTGGTGTCCAGCCTTGAGACACAGATCCACATACATTTATTAAATATTGACTATCATTTATTAAGTTAATAACCACCAGAGTAAAAGGATGCAACAGTTCACCATTGGAGATAGCGCTACACTACACCCATGTTTCACGCATGTTACACTTTGACATAGGATTGTGTCGGTTCCTGGTGCTGCATATGCATCCACTCATAGGTGTGCACAGCCAATTTCATTAGGGTGTGCACCCCAAAACTCACATGTGTGTGTGTAATGCAGCAGATCCAGTGCTGCAGATAACACAAATGATTACTTGGGGTGTGTAGTGCGTGACAGGGCACAGTGGTTCCCCCCTCCCTTGTGCCCGTGCACCCCGCACTCTTCTGTACACTTGATGATACATGGAATGGCGCTAATGCAAGGGTGGATTAGGGTGTGCCCAGGCATACCCGGCACCCCCACTGTGCACGCCTTTGCATCCACTTCTGTAGGCTGCTTGCACGCAGCTTTGAGGTGGATGCACACACTAATCTGCCATCTGAATGATCCCTCAAGATTAGGGATGATCCAGGCAGCCATCAGCCTGTCACTGATTTTAATAGAGAAGTATGGGATTCATAAAAAAAGAATTATACTCGCCTAGGTGGATGTGGCAACAATCCGATGCGGTATCTGTCCCCCGCCGGCTCTAAGACTGAGAACTGAGCAAATTAACCACCACAGATCGCTTAGTTCTAAGTACTCAGCCTGCAGAGAGCTGGTGACTGTCAGTTAGCTGCTCTCTGCTCTGCCCCTCCAGCACTCACTGGAGCGCTGGGCTGTGGAGGGGCAGGAGAGGCTGGCTCAGGCTCTCATCAGCCCGCTGAGAGGCTGAGCCATCTGCCAATCCAGGCATCTGGGTGAATCCCGACCATATGGCCTGGACCAGCCAGCTCAGTGATGTCGGCCGACAGCAGGCTTTGGCCCGCTGTCTGCTGAAAATGGGTCACAGGAGTGCAAAGCGAATTGCACTTCTGTGATCCACAGGAGAGGTACAGCCAAATGAGCTTTGTCTATACTTCTCCTTTAACAGGCTAGGTGCACGCAGCTGCAAGGACCACCTGTGCTTCCTTGTACACAGAAACACAGCCCACTTCATGAGTGTACAGATCCACACACCCATGGGAATGAGCCCCATACTTCCTTCCTGTGAGTCACATTGCTCACTGACTGTACTGTATCTGCGGAGGAGCAACGTTTTCACCCTATGCTTCTCTCCCAACTTGCAGTACAAACACCTTCCCCTCTCCTCTTCATATTTATGTTCTGGAGTCCAAAGATGTGAACTGGTCACGGCTAAAAGGGCCCATTTAGATTTGTTTATTGTGTTAATGCACATGCGTTAATGTGCGTTATGTCACATGTTAATGTAGCATTAAGGCAGCCTATTGTAATCAATGGGCTTCCCATAGGTGTGCGCAGCCTATTGCATTATTAGGGTGTGCACCCCAAAGATCAAATACATATGAATGCCACCTGCTGTCACAGGGAGGAGGCTCTGGTGATGGGAGACAGTTGATTGGGAGCATATGACGTTACACCCTACATATGGATGTAACTTGTTAGTAGTGTTGAACCTAACCTTTGATATATTAGGGGCATTTGCACTGGCTACTGGCACCCCCAACCACCCACCTGGTGCCACCCCTAGATAATGCTAATACACATGGGGAGATTAGGGTGTGACCAGGCACACCGGCACACCCTGTGTGCACGCCTATGGGGTTTCCGATGCACCAAAACGTCCCAAGAATCGCACGTGTCAAAACTTTTTGGCACAATGCACCATGGTGTGTTGGCATGCACTGCAGTGCATTGCAACACACGTGTTGCCTGAGTGCATTGGGGTGCTATATAAAATGAACGACACAACAATGCACTAACAAATGTAATGTGCAATGCGGTAATGCGTATGTAAACAAATGTATTCTCACAATATATAGATGCAGATCTATCCACAAATAGAAAAAAAACAATGGGTAATGAGGTGTTCTGAATGTTTTTTGTCACTTTTCTGCCATCCCGCGTGTCCATTCACAGAGCACTTTTCATTGATGGAAACAATAGCATAGCTTCTATTGGCACTCTTGGTGAGCAGGTCCAGAGCTGGTATTAACTCCCACAGCACCAGAGAAAGATTATGGTTGGGGGGGGTGTGCAAGGGGAAGACAGGGGACTTTGGATTTCAACGAACAGCCAGCAGCGCAAGAGACACTTTGCATTAAATGTAAAAAATGAATATATTTTTTAAAAAATTGACCTCACTTAGACTTTAAGGTCTTATATACGCTTGCATTTTCATGCAGCAAAACTCATGTATTTAGCTATATGAGCATGCATTACAAGTAGAATCTGCGTTCTTTCACTTCTTTATGCTGCAGTTTAATGTGAAAGAGACAATATGGGCCCATTCACACCTATGCATGTGCGTATCCACACATTATACAACACAATTGGAAGGGTGAGAATCCAGAAAAGCTGTTAGTTGGCTGTTATTTCTCTGTAGTGTGGGAAAAACCCCAGAGTGGGATGGAGAAGTATAAAAAGCCAGTGTGTGACTGACTCATCTCATCAGATTCCACATATAACCAAAATTTCATTTCTAAGTAGAATTGAACCAGGTCTCAGGGAACTCCTGAGAAAACCATTCATTGGTGGTCAGTGGGAAAAATGCCCCCTTGAAATGTCTAAAGCCTCGTACACACGGTTCGACAATCGTATACAACAGGTCGTACTAACGACCGTTGTATGCGATATCGATCGTTCGTATGCGCGATTAGAAGAGTCAAACATACGACGGTCGTACAAGGGAGTTGTATGAGCAGACTAGAAAACTTGGTCGTACCAACAAGCGCTCATACGACCGTTGTATCGTGTGTACAGAGCAGTTGGTACAACAGGTTGTATTGTGCTAAACACGCATGCTCCAAAGTCAGGAATGGCTGGATGCGAATTACATGCACCTGAACGTTCTTTCTGTGGTCGTACGATCGTGTAGTGCAGTCAGTATGCTAGATACAACAGCCAACATACGATTTGCGACAATCATACGTACGATCGTCGTCCCGTGTGTACGAGGCTTTACTGTAGATCAGAAAGCTGCAGGGAGTTTGGAGCCATTGCTGCTTCTCTGTGTAAGCACGCTGCAGATACTGCGCACATATGGTGTTCTGAATGCTGACAGACTAAAGCCTTGTACACACGATGAGAAAATTGGTGTGATCGTCCATTTTTTTTTTTTTTGCATGTTAGTTTCATATGGAAAACCAATAGGTCACTAAAGTTACAAACATTCTTGTACGACTGAATACAACTTCAGAAGTGATGTGTTGTGTTGTATTATGTAATAATGTATTCTTTCATATCCAAGCAAGCGTGGTCTTGGTCTTCTGATATTTTCAGACAAACAGTTGAATACTGTACTGATTAAATGAAAATCATTAATTCTGCTATTGTACAAGAAAACTTTTTGTGTTTGTCCCTTCAGATAATTTTACATGAACTGTCCCGATCGCCTCTCAAAGGCTGTGTACTAGCAATCAGATTATCATACGATTGCTTCAAAAGCGGTATTTTTCGTCCAATTTTCTCATTGTGTGTACTAGGGATTAACAAGAGCACTTTTTACGTAAAGTAACATTAAACCTTTGTTTTTGTTTTTTTTTATTAAAATAACATCCGTCATCCTACTAGAATAACGCTTAGAGTCTGGGCGTTGGCTAGGAAGCGCTTTCTACGTCCCAGTCAGTGGTCCCCTTATACTCCTTTATGGAGGAATCCTTCTTTGCTGCACTTTATATCAATTCACGATCTATAAGTTTGCCCACGATATTGAGTCAAAAAATGAGAGACATTATAGCAGGCAGTACTTTTCTGATCTTTCTCATAAGTATAACCTACACCCATTGGATGTATTTCTGATACTGGCAATTGCGTCATGCAGTTTGATCACCGTTCTCGGCCTCACCTTCACTAGTATCAGACCCATTTGACTCCTTGCTCAGCAACAGCTTTCTAAGCCTCTCTCAGCCTTATATTTAGCTCTGTTGAGTGTAGATTCTCCTAAAATAAAGAAACTATGGGAGCGGTAGAGTGCAGATATTCCAACTTTGGACAGGGAGACTTGGGAGGAATGTTTTTAGACAACTCGAAACTGGCCATCTCTTCTAGGGATAAGTTACTTCAAACTAAATTCCTTCACAGAGTGCATTACACGCCTGAAAGGCTGCATCAAATGTATCCGTCCAGACCTCCAGATTGCACCCGTTGTCACTCCTTGGTTGGTTCCTTTTTTCATATGTTCTGGACTTGCCCCTGGGTTGCTCAGTTCTGGACAGATGTCTTTGTTCTTATTACTACCCGTCTTCAACTGACCCTCCCGGTGACTCCTGAGCTGGCCCTATTAGGAATCCATGACTATGAGCAGCGACCTAAGTACAACTCCAGATTTGTTATCAGTTATGCTATGCAAAGAAAGGGATCCTTTGTAGATGGATCTCTCCCTCCCCCCTTCACTTTCTTCATTGGAAGCAGCTCTGGACACGGCATTGCCTATGTACAAATGAACCTATCCTAGTTGGAATTGTCCGGGGAAGTACAACAAGATTTTTGTCAGCCGTGGTTGTCTCTGTGAACCTTTCTATTACTTAATTGGTTGATTCTTAGTTTTTTGTGCGTTCAATTTGCGTTCCTAGATACATGAGCTATTTAATATCAGTGCTATGTAATTGTTCATTGTATGGCTTTGTACACTGTCATCATTTGTTGTTATTTGTACCACATGTTGTCCAATAAAGCAATCCTGGTTTCAAAAAATAAAAAAATAAACATGGTATACTTGCCTGCTCTGTGCAATGGTTTTGCACAGAGCAGCCTCGATCCTCCTTTTCTGAGGTCCCCCTCCGGCGCTCCTGGCTCCTCCTCTTCTGCGAGTGCCCTCATGGAAAGCCGCTTTCAAGGGGGTACTCATGCAGGCTCTCTCCCAAGCCACTCTGTCAGATCGGGCAACTCGGCCCCTCCCACCACTTTCTGATCACAGCATTTGATTGACAGCAGCGGGAGCCAATGGATCCCACTGCTATCAATCTGCCCAATGAGGAAGGAGACGGCGGCAAGAGCCGCTGCTCCCATGCACGTTGCTGGGTCAGATCGGCCTCAGGTAAGAGTATGGGGGGTTGGGGGGATCCTGCAGCAGAGTAGGTTTTTTTTACGTTAATGCATTGAAAGCATTAAGGTAAACAACCTTGAGGCTTTAGAACCACTATAATAAAACTGATGCATATCTGAGCACTCTTTTCCAGCAGTGTTTGAAACTGAAAAGCATTACAAAGGCAATGCTCCTTACTTACAATTGAGCTGATAATGGCCAGGGATTTTCATAGCAGGTACAGCGCTGTAAACTGAGTAAATGTGGGGCTGGCTGCTATTGTGTCACTCAGTAAGGTGGACTATGAGGTACGCAACACAGGACTCATGCTGGCTGGAACAGGCTGTTATTCTATAAAATACAGCAGTAGGCAGCCAAGTAGGCTGAGTGCTTAGATTGGTAGATGTGACTTTCTTTGCTTTCACTTCTGTAAATCCTTTGTACAGTTGTTGGATCCTGTGGTCCCAAGTCTTGTTGGTGAGTCACATATGACTTATAGTCTGTGTGAGGTTGTCCATGACTGCTTCTCAGTAGATGTTGAGTACCTGTCTAATGCATACCAGAACATCTCATTGTAAAGTAACCATCTCAACCCAGTGGCACCAATCATCATTGTGTGTAGAATGATTTAGTTCAAGAAGCAATTAACTTTTGCCTAACTTTATTGAGGATAGACATGTCAGTGGAATAAGTACTAAGTACCAACTCATAGTAAATAGGTAGGCATATTTATAATTAGTGTATATTTCATCCTTTTTAGCCTGGTTTCCTTTGAGTCTGACCACTTTAGTTGAAGTAGTGATCACACAATTTTCCAGAGTTTAGAGCAACGTTTTACCCTTAGAGGAACCCTTGAATTAATTTCCAGGTCTCAGGGAACTCCTGAGAAAACCATTCATTGGTGGTCAGTGGGAAAAATGCCCCCTTTACAGTGATCATCAGAATTCCACCCTTATTGACAGCTAAAAAGATCATTGGTGTCATTCAGCTGGCTCTGCCTAATGCCTTTAAACCTGGAACTATGCAGGTACCATCAAATGGGTGGTCAATCAACCATCGCTCAAGGAACCCCTTAAGGTCTCTGAAGGAACCCTGGTTGAGAGTGGCTGGTTTAGAGGATTACAACAACACCTCAAACCACATCTAACCTCATCACATTGGTTGGACTCAGTGGGGTTGAATCATATATAATGTTTTCTCATCCCTCTTGGAGAAAATAGTGGAGAGGTTGTCCTTCAGAAATATATCTGCCCCTCCCTTTTGGGCCACATGTGTCAAACGCAAGGCCTGCCGGCCCTCAAGGCCATTTCATGTGGCCCTGGCACCTCTCCTGTAGCTGCAGCACCCTCCTAGTTTCCGCCCCCACATCTTCTCAGCAGTTGGCAGCAGTGAGGAATACAGAACTCCCCTGGCAGATCCTGCACTTCTCCACCCCATGGGGACTGCTCAGGCAGAACCATGTTCTTTCTGGGCAGTCTCAAATAAAGTTTCTTGTGGATTATACCAGCAGTGCGTGACCTGTCTTTTCAGACTTGCCCCATCTGGTACAGGAGTGTGAGTGGGCTCCATCCCAGTCTGCACCTGCTCTTCACAACTTAAGTCTTAAGTTATTACTAAAACTAGTTATAATCAAATGCAGAGGCAATTATTTAATATGATAAAGCGTAGATACATTTATGTAGTCTTACAGATACAACCGGCCCCTTAAGGGCAACCATAATGCTGATGCGGCCCCTAATGAAATTGAGTTTGACACCCCTGTTCTAGGCCATGAAGGTGATGCTCTTTTCCAGCTCTGTTCACCAGTAATTCATTTATTCTACATTATGGAAAATTCATCAGCGAAGCCTGAAACTGTCATTTAGCTTCATAAGGACTTTAGCAGTGTAACTTTACTAGGAAAGCCGGTCGGGATCTCTTCATCGCAGTCCCTAAGGGATGTAGCAAGTCAGTATGTAATTCAGCTTCCAGGCAAGTACTATTTTTGGTACAGGTGACCATTACTGCCCCAGGGAAATGTGGAAATATTTTAACAAAGGAATATGTGTAAGTGATTTTTTAAGGACTGCTTTTGCATACATTTTCTCATAGTTTCCGTGATCCAAAATATTACACATTATACAGTATGTGGGAGTCCATGGCAGCGCCCATTTGGATGACAGCATCGATCTCCAGAGTCATCTCAGTGGTACAATACTAACACAGTTCCATGTACAGTAAAACTGTGCTAAAAGCTTAGTAGTAACCAGTGGCGGCCCGTCCATAAGGGGCGCATGGGTGCTGCCCCCCATAATCCATTTGTCTTGCCCCCTAATCTACATACAGGGCACCTGATGCATGGATTCCAATGGGGGGGGGTGTTTTTTTTTTTTTTTGAAGCACGTGATTAGAGCCAGAGGCTCTAATAGGCTTCCAAAAAGGGTGGGCTCGGGCTCGGGGCACAGAGTACTGCGCTCCAAGCCCACTCAGTTGTCTGACAATGAATGAATATTCACTATTGCAACACTGATTCTGCCTCCCAGTCGATCATGAAGCAGGTCCTGAGACCTGTTTCCCGATGGGTCGAAAGGAGAAGCTACCCTATTGGCCGGGGGGAGGAGACGCATGGTGAGGACACCACCATGGTGCCGAGGAGGAGACGCACAGCGAAGACACCGCAGTGATGCCGAGAAGGAAACATAGGGGAAGCCGGCCACCCGTCACCCAGAGGGAAACGCTGCGGATGACCAACCGATCCTGACCGGTCGTTGGGGAGGGGTTGCGGGTGACCAAACTGGGGGTGGGTGGACTGGCTGTGCACTGTTTGCCGCCCCCCCCCCCCCAAGAAAATATACCACCGGCCACCACTGGTAGTAACCCATAACAACCAATCCGATTTCTGATCATTTTTGGGTTACAGTACTCATCATTACTCATTGCACTGCTTTACAATATTGAACCCATTAATGTATGTGTTTTTCTTTACAACTATAAACTGCAAATTAATATGGTGCATGTTTCAATGAGCTGCTAAAAGCAAATAACAAGAAATCAAGTTAAACCAGTTTAGAGTAGAAAAAGACAGCAGTCACTTTAGGGTTGCTGTACACTAATCTTTGCCTTCTTAAAAGCTCAGTCCACTTGACATTTCAGTTTTTGGTATATGTGGAGCATGAAACCATCTATTGCTCATGGGAACGGGTGAATCAGAGCTACTAACTCCTATGTAGTGCCAGGACAGCTTTAAGAACACAGCACTCAGCCTTGGAAGTCTCTGCAAACCTCCATGTGCAATCCATGCAAAAAAAGGAAGAAAGGCTGGCGCCATGGAAGTCGGCTAAAACATTGTTTTATTAACCACTTGTTGGCCGCCCTAGAGCAGATTTACTGCTACAGGGCAGCAGCTGTGCACCGGATCACACACACATATATATGTGTGATCCAGTTTTTCCGGGTAGTGGGCACGAATATACACCGGCGGTGGCTCGTTCCCACTGTGATTATACACAGCGGGAGCCCATCAGTGGGTACCACAGAATCGATGTCTGCTGGAACCCACTGATCATTCTGCAGAGACACAGAACCGGGGTCTGCCTATGTAAACAAGGCAGATTGCCATTCTGACAGGTAGGAAGGCATGGATCCTGTGTTCCTGCAACTAGGATCCATGTCTTCCCCTAGTAAAAGTACCTCCCACACTGTAGTGAAACACTAGCTAGGCACACAGTTAACCCTTTGATTGCCCCGATGCTTAATTCCTTCCCAGCCAGTGTCAGTACAGTGACAGTGCATATTTTTTAGCACTCATCACTGTATTAGAATCACTGGTCCGCAAAAAGTGTCAGTTAGTGTTCAAAGGTCCACCGCAATATCGCAGTTTTGCTATAATCTGCTGATCCCCACCATTAATAGTAAATAAATAAATAAATAAAAATGAATAAAAATATCCCATAGTTTGTAGACACTTTAACTTTTGTGCAAACCAATCAATATGCATGTAAATTTCACAGATGTTTGATACCCTATAAAAATAAGTAAAAATAAATAAATAAATAAATGATAATTACCACCCCTAGTCGTCTAATATCGTTTTGACGCTATAACGCCACCTGGAAACTTGTGATTGACTGTGAAAAACGCCTGGTCACTAAGATTATGTCACTACTCACGATTTTTTATACGTGACAGTGACATGACTGTGACCGACCCTTCCTTAATTCGTAGCCCCGTTAGTTTCCCAATTGACACACGGATCGATCACAAAGTGATGTCACACCCTCCATGAAAATGATCCCCTTCTGTACCTAGGATCA
>BLSH010469704.1:1752757-1765868 GCA_018402905.1 Glandirana rugosa
CAAAGCACCTTGTCGCCATGTTGATGAGGACAAGGGCCTCTTCCCGACAACCCTGGCCGTTGGTTGTCGGGGTCTGCGGGCGGGGACTTATCGGAATCTGGAAACCCCCTTTAACAAGGGGGCCCCCAGATGCCAGCCCCCCCACCCTATGTAAATGAGTATGGGGTACATCGTACCCCTACCCATTTACCTGGAAAGAAATATGTACACAAAAAAACACACAGCTTTTTAAAATATTTTATTAAATCTGCTCCGGCGGTCTTCTCCTCTCTGGCTCTTCTTTCTTCGGCTCTTTTGCGGGGTCTGTCATCTTCTGAGGGGTCTTCTTTCTTCTCCTTCTCTGCGGCGTCTTCTGCTCTTTTGCCGGTCTTCTCTGCTGTCCTCTTCCCTCTCTTCTTCTTCTTCTCCTTCTTCTTCTTCTTCCCATGTTGACACAACGCAATCTCCTTCACGAATGCCCTCTCCGCTCTGTGCTGTGCCTTATATTGGCATGGGGTGTGGCCACCAGATGACAGTGGCAAAGTTTCTTATGATTTGATAAAGGGACCCTCCTGTCTGCCCTGTAACATGTAGCCACATCCCCTCCACTTCCTGTCATCACCCAGCCAAGAGAGGTGCTATTCGTAGCTGCAGCCATCTTGCCACTTCTGGAAGATGCTGATGTCTGACAGCTGTACTGCATTCAAGGACTCTGCTTCAGCTAGCCACATGCCTGCTGAGCTCTGCAGCCTCACAATTGATCCTGTGGAGGCCTATAAGGGTCTATGACAAGCCTTGATCCACTTTTATCTAGTGATTGCATTTTTATTGTCTTTTATACTTCTTTAAAATAAATTGCTACACCTAGAGAGAGGCGCCCTCTTGTATTTGTTTTTTTATATGTGCAATAGGATCTCAAGACCTAATCTGAGAGGAGCTGCATCCACATCACCTGGTGTTCCCTACCACCCTCCTGGCCCTCTCATGTGCCCTGTTTAATAACGGTTTGGGCCAAGTCAGTGCAATAGCTTATTCTTTTTCTTTGATAATCAGGTGCTCATGATGAGAGCCTGGCGCAGCCCCTTAAGCTGGCAAAACATTATTCAATGTTTTTATTAAATTTAGATTTACCTTCAATTGTGTAGTGCCAGGCCCTGCCTGATTACATACAAGTGAAAGTGTTTAGGTCTGACCTCATATTATATTGTAAATCTAAAGGAAAATTGTACTATGTAATTGTATAATGTATGGGCCAGCCTAAAGCCTCGTACACACGGGACGACGATCATACGTACGATCGTCGCAAATCGTATGTTGGATAATGTAACTTGCATACTGACTGCACTACACGATCGTACGGCCGGGGAAAGAACATTCAGGTGCATGTAATTAGCATCCGGCCATTCCTGACTTCTGAGCATGCGTGTTTTGCACAATACAACTTTTGTTGTACCAACTGCTCTGTACACACGATACAACGGTCGTATGAGCGCTTGTTGGTACAACCAAGTTTTCTAGTCTGCTCATACAACTCCCTTGTACGACCGTCATATGTTCGACTGTTCAAATTGCGCATACGAATGATCGATTTCTCATACAACGGTTGTGAGTACGACCTGTTGTGTACAACCGTCGAACCGTGTGTACGGGGCTTTAGTAATATTAACCCCCAATGCACTGATGGCAGTGGAGTGGGGGTGGGGCTATCAAAAGAGGAAGATCCACTTGAATGGAGAACACGGGAGCACAGTAATGTCTCTTGTGCTGATTTTTTTTTTTTTGTACAATTAGGTACGCTTAGGCTGAACTGCCTGAACAGAATCCCAAATTCTTAAATATCTTAAATTGCTTTCTGGTTTGTTCTTTTTATTTCTTCATTGTTTCAGAATAATCCTCAATAATAAATAACACCAGTGGCAGCAGCCTTTAGCAACCAAAAAAGGGAAGAGGATGTTGGGGGCCCAGTCTGTTCTCAGAACCAGAAGCTGAAATCACCACAAGTAGGCTGGTTAGGAACTGAAAATGAGTCATTCAGAAATGAAAGCAAAAGAAATAGTCATATTCAGATATTAGTAAAGGTGCGTGACTTGAGCAGGTGCAGGAAAATATTGCACATATTTCATCAATGTATTTCTCTGTTTTGCAGCTCCTCTGGACAGTGTGTCATCTATGGAGGTGAATATTGATTCTCTGGAGTTGTCAGAACCACTGGATATTACTGAGCTGGAACCCAGTGATGCTTTTCAGCAGTGCGAGGATCCACTAAGCCCTCTGGTCACTCCTGGTTAGTAGAGATTGGAATGTGCTGGGGAGCCATGTTAGAGGAGAGGGAAAACATCACTGTCTTATCATTAATATTAAAAGGCCTGTGGGGGAAAAGATCTTGATTCTTAAAGCTGAAGTTTAAGTATGAATTTCACTGCATAGTTACACTGGTCCAACTTGGACCAATGTAAATATATGCTGGACCCAGAAGATTGTGGCCATCTTTATAGTAGCTGTGACTACTACAGTGATTTGCAGTTTCCACAACAATCACTTATGCCCCCCCCAATTCCAAAGGGGGGGGGGGGGGTTTGAAGCACGTGAAGGCTCAAATAGGCTTCCAAACACAGCACCCTCATGGCCAATCAGGAAGCGGGTCCTGAGACCTGACACCCGATTGGTTGAAAGGACAGGCGATCTTATTGGTCGCCTAGGAGGAGAAGGAGATGCACCAGAAGCCGTAGGAGTGCTGCCCGTCCACAACCTAGATGGGGTAAGTGCGGGGCTGGATGACCGATCGGCTGACCTGACAGCAGGGGGGGTTGCTGCCGACTGACCGGGGGGGGGTTGATTGTTTGCCACCATCCCCCAAAAAAAAAAAAAACACTACTTTGGTCTGACTTTGATGCGACTTGAACATTACACAGCATTGCTTCAAGTCGTGGCAAAAATTGTGGTAAAATTGTGCAACTTTTAAGTCACACAAGTGTGAAAGGGGCCTTAGGCTAGGTTCACACTAGTCCGAGAATCGGACCGACATTAGGAGCACAAGTCGCATTACATCGTCAGATCAATAATTCCCTATGAGAGCCGTCTTAACTGGTCCGACACAAGTCAGACCGACTTTGAAAAAGGTTTCTGTACTACTTTTGTCAAACTTTGATCCTTCTTCAGCCCATTGAATATCATTGAAGTCGGATCACTTTGTCATGCTACTTGTGCTCTGAGGATCTTAAAGGGGAACTCCATGCCAAATTCTTTTAAAAAATGGCACAGGGTCCCCCTGCAAGAGCATACCAGGCCCTTCGGTTTGGTATGGATTTTAAGGGGAACCTCCAGGCTGAAAAAATGACGTAGGGTCCCCCCCAAAATCCATACCAAACCCTTATCAGAGCACGCAGCCTGGCAGGCCAGGAAAGGGGGTGGGGAGGAGCGAGCGCCCCCCCCCCCTCCTGGACCATACCAGGCCACATGCACTCAACATGGGGAGTATGGGTACTTTTGGGCAGAGGGGGCTCTACCCCCCTCACCCCAAAGCATCTTGTCCCCATGTTGATGAGGACCAGGGCTTCTTCCCAACAACCCTTGCCAGTGGTTTTTGGGGTCTGCAGATGGGGGGGGCTTATCGGAATCTGGAAGCCCCCTTTAAGAAGGGGGCCACCATATTATGGCCCCCCACCCTATGTGTATGAGTATGGGGTACATTGTACCCAGTGGCGGCTGGTGTAGTTTTTAGGATGGGGGGCACCAGGCCCCGTCCTTCCTTTTTGGCCCCTCCTATTTCTAATAAGCCCCACCCCTTATAGAATCCACCCACTCCGTCCCCTGTATTCCACATATTGTGTCAGGAGTACACAGCTCAGCATCACAGGACACAGTTTACAGCTCAGCCTCACAGGACACAGTATACAGCTTAGCATCACATCACAGTATACAGCTCAGCATCACATCACAGGACACAGTATACAGCTCAGCATCACATCACAGGACACAGTATACAGCTCAGCATCACATCACAGGACACAGTATACAGCTCAGCATCACAGGACACAGTATACAGCCCCAGCATCACAGGACACAGTATGCAGCTCAGCATCACAGGACACAGTATACAGCTCAGCATCACAGGATACAGTATACAGCTCAGCATCACAGGACACAGTATACAGCTCAGCATCATAGGACACAGTACACAGCTCAGCATCACAGGGCACAGTATACAACTCAGCATCACAGGACACAGTATACAGCCCCAGCATCACAGGACACAGTATACAGCCCCAGCATCACAGGACACAGTATACAGCCCCAGCATCACAGTACACAGTATACAGCCCCAGCATCACAGGACACAGTATACAGCCCCAGCATCACAGGACACAGTATACAGCTCAGCATCACAGGACACAGTATACAGCTCAGCATCACAGGTGGGGTAAATTGCAGCGAATATCACAGGTGGGGGTAAATTGCAGGCAATATCAAAGGAGAGGGTAAATTGCAACCAATATCACAGGTGGGGGCACTTATGCAGCCAGTAACACAGGTGGGGGCACTTATGCAGCCAGTAACACAGGTGGGGGCACTTATGCAGCCAATAACACAGATGGGGCAGTTATGCAGCCAATAACACAGGTGGAGGCAGTTATGCAGCCAGTATCACAGGTGGGGGCAGTTATGCAGCCAATAACACAGGTGGGGGCAGTTATGCAGCCAATAACACAGGTGGGGGCAGTTATGCAGTCAGTATCACAGTTGGGAGCAGTTATGCAGCCAATAACACAAGTGGGGGGCAGTTGTGCTGCCAATATCACAGGTGGGGGCAGTTATGCAGCCAGTAACACAGATGGGGGCAGTTATGCAGCCAGTAACACAGGTGGGGGCAGTTATGCAGCCAGTAACACAGGTGGAGGCAGTTATGCAGCCAGTAACACATGTGGGGGGCAGTTATGCAGCCAATAACATAGGTGGGGGCAGTTATGCAGCCAATAACACAGGTGGGGGCAGTTATGCAGTCAGTATCACAGTTGGGAGCAGTTATGCAGCCAATAACACAAGTGGGGGGCAGTTGTGCTGCCAATATCACAGGTGGGGGCAGTTATGCAGCCAGTAACACAGATGGGGGCAGTTATGCAGCCAGTAACACAGGTGGGGGCAGTTATGCAGCCAGTAACACAGGTGGGGGCAGTTATGCAGCCAGTATCACAGGTGGGGGCAGTTATGCAGCCAGTAACACAGGTGGGGGCAGTTATGCAGCCAATAACACAGGTGGGGGCAGTTATGCAGCCAGTATCACAGGTGGGGTACATTACAGACCCCCCCCCCCCCGCACTTACCCCATCCAATAGACAGGGAGGATTGTTGCAGAGATTCGGCATGCGGAGAAGTGGGCTGAGTCTGCAGAGATATGGCATGCGGAGAAGCGGGCTGAGTCTGCAGGGATTCAGCATGCGGAGAAGGGGGTTGAGCCTGCAGAGATTCAGCATGCGGAGAGCAGGCTGTCCCCCCTCATCGGTCACCGGGCGGTCATGGTCTCTGTGTGGCAGCGGGAGTCACGTCCGCTGCCACAGTGACCCGCCCCCGGCTACCGCATCCAATCACACTGAACCACAGTCTCAGGGCAGCCAATCAGACTGTGTGTGTGCGCCTGTTCAGCGCACACACATAGACTTTAATGGCTGACCAATAGGCTCACTACTGTCATATGACAGCCAAAGAGCCGAAAAAAAAGAAAGTCAATGCACCGGTGCCACCTGCAGGGGGGCGTGGCTGACTTTTTTTTTTCCCTTAGCCAGTGGGGAGGCGGCGCCCAAGCGCCCCTCATACGCCAGTCGCCACTGATTGTACCCCTACCCATTCACCTAAAAACGCACTACACATGTTTTTAGAGTATTTTATTAAATCAGTTCTGGCGTCTTCTCCCCTCTCCGGTGTCTTCTTTCTTCTGCTCTTTTGAGGGGTCTTCTTTCTTCTGCCGGCTCTTCTTCTCCGAGTCTTCTCTGCTGTCTTCTCCCTCTGTTCTTCTTCCCATGTTGACACGACACCCGGGGCATGATGGGGCAGTGACGTCATAAGGGGGCGGGGCCTCCCGATGACATTAGAGGGTGGCTCCGCCCCATGTCTATATAAGTCAACACACAGCACGGAGACACCATTAGTGCGAGAGAACGTGTCAAGTCAACATGGGAAGAACAGAGGAAGAAGACAGTGGAGAAGACCCGGTAAAAAAGCAGAAGACACCGCAAAAGAGCAGTAGACACCACGGAGAGGGAGAAGAACTGGCAGAAGAAAGAAGACCCCGCAAAAGAGCAGAAGAAGGAAGTCGCCGGAGAGGGGAGAAGACCCTGGAGCTGATTTAATTAAATACTTTAAAAACCTGTGTAGTGTAGTTTTTGTACACTTTTTTTTTAGGAGAATGGGTAGAGGTACAATGTACCCCATACCCATTCACATAGGGTGGGGGGCCGCACTCTGTGGGCCCCCTTGTTAAAGGGAGCTTCCAGATTCCGATAAGCCCTCCATCCACAGACCCCGACAACCACCGGCAAGGGTTGTCGGGAAGAGGCCCTTGTCCTCATTAACATGGGGACAAGGTGCTTTAGGGTGGGGGGTACCCCAAAGCACCCATACTCCCCATGTTGAGGGAATGCGGCTTAGTATGTTCCAGGAGGGGGGGGGGCGCTCACTGGTTCCCACCCCCCTTTCCTGGCCTGCCAGGCTGCATGCTTGGATAAGGGTCTGGTATGGACTTCGGGGGGGACCCTACACCGTTTTTTCAGCGTGGGGGTTCCCCTTAAAATCCATACCAGACCGAAGGGTCAGGTATGGATCTTGGAGGGGACCCTACGCCGTTTTTTCGGTGTGGGGGTTCCCATTAAAGTCCATACCAGACCGAAGGGCCTGGTATGCTCTTGGAGGGGGACCCCATGCCGTTTTTTATTTTTTATTTTGGCGGGGGTTCCCCTTCAAGACCCCCAGAGCACAAGGTGCCTGGTAATGTCGAGATCAAAGTCGGATCCCCTTTACAGAAGTCAGACTGATGTAGGTCCGATGTAGGACACAAGTCACAGAGCAAAGTAGGATCAAAGTCGGATAGTGTGAACCTAGCCTCAGAGAGAGAGATGGATCATATTTAAAAATCAGACCTTGTATGGAGTACAATGTCTACTTTAAAGCAAAAGTTTATTGAAAAGCCAGGGATGGTACTTGGTATGAATGAAGAGGGTCCCGTGTGCTTATGGATGCTGTGTTCGGATGAAATCCTCTGTCCCCCGATCCCCCCTTTCCGCCCCTATTGTTCATTCACTGAAGCCTTACTATTGTTTCCCACAATTAAAAAAGGTCTATGAATGGAGGACAGGTGGATGAATGAATGGTCAGCCTCCTCCAATTACAGGATTCTTTTCATTCTGGTCACCCTCATCAACCAGAATTGAGGTGCAGGGGTGCAATCTTGAGAGACAGTCACTGCTGTACATTAGAGCACATGGTGTTTGTAGGTTCCTAGGGTGCTTTGTGACCCATATACAAAAAACTTGCAGTGTCAAAGCACTACAAAACATCCCCATGCCGTCCAATCCCTTGGTGTGGTGGAGTCCTTTCACAGCCCACATGCCCGCTGATAGTTGCCTAGTTCAAATGTGGGCTAAAGGAGGATAAACAGGGAGGTTCAATATGTGTAGAGGCATGGAGAGTGTAGAATAGGAGGCATGGAGAGTGTAGAATAGGAGGCATGGAGAGTGTAGAATAGGAGGCATGGAGAGTGTAGAATAGGAGGCATGGAGAGTGTAGAATGTAGACCTCGGTGGCCTATCTGTCCTCATACACAAGGGATGGGAAGAATCTCCAGGAAAATAAGGAGCACAAACCTGATACTTTTATTGTACAATGCAAGGTTTACTTTCAAATACAGTAGACAGGACGTGTCTAGGTGCACTCACACGTCCTCATATTTCTATATTCCTTTCAGGTGACCTCCAGGGACTCGATTACTTCAGGCTTCGCTTCCCCTTCTCCACGGCGTCTGGCCAGGAGCATCCAGCACATGATGGTGACACAACAGGCAGACAGGAGGAAGCTGCAGATGTCCAGGCCAAAGAACACAGCTCTACTGCAGATCCTGCACACCATGGTCCCAACAAGACCTCCTTGTCTGAAACACAATGACCTGCCAGTTTCCTCTGAATAGACTATGGTACTAGCCAGCGTCTTGTGGGGCTCCATTCACTGGTCCCTTTACTATACAAAATATGGCTCATGTTGACATACTAAGCTGTCAGCGGAATCAGATTTGTAATTCAGTTTACATTGCACCATTATTATCAGTTGAATGGAGTCTGCCACACAAAACTGGGCATTCAGCAGAAAATGCTTTTTATGTATGGGGATAATTTGAATGCATTCCAGTGTTTTTAAAAAGCACATTTGTGGGTTAAAGCTTTGTTGATGAGTAAGGTCAGTCTGCCCTTTTCAGAGGCCTCTGTACTATTAATAATCATTTTCTAGGAAGATCATGTTGGTTGGAACAAAAGTGTAACTTCCTTCTATTTCCGTCTGCACCACGTGATATCAGACAAGGGGGTAATATGATGACAATCCCATAGCCAATTAAATCATGAATAAAAATGTATCCATGGCTCCCTCTAGTGGATTGCTGATGGAATATAGTAATGTAGCACACAGTGATGCTAGTATACACTGTCCAATAGGATTTTTTGCTTTGCAATAGTTCTTGTGTGTATGATTCATTGTGATATTCTGAATCAATGAATGACTGTTTGAAAAAATACAGTGTGGGTGAGTCAGTAAAGTTTATGCAACACTTTTCTGGTGGTATGAATGTGGTAAAATGCCCTGCTCCTAATTGATAAAGTTCAGATTCAATTAGTTCTTTTTTTTACCATATTTAAAAAAGTTTTGGGCCCCCTCCCAGGAAATATTCACATAAACACAACATTACATTTCAATCAATATATTGTACTTTATTTTATTGCCTCATACATATACGGCATAAACGAAGTTTAAATAAAGTAAATAATCTTAAAGGCTACATTCATCCATATATATATATATATATATATAAATAAATAATAATAATGCACATCTTTTTTTGCAGGTAAAAATGGGCATTTATTATTTTTCATTCTGCAGCCTGTAAAGCAATGCACCCGTGATCAGCAGATCATGGGTGCAATGCCAGGATCCTGCAGACACTCAGCACAACGGTCTGCCCATAGTGCGTACAGGCAGATAGTTACTGAATAGTAGGTAGAATCAATGAACTATGAAGATGCTCACCAGCGCTCTTGTAGTTTATTGAGAACTAGCCGATGGTAGTTTGCACAGTCTCTAGTCGTCTCCTGTAGTATGTCTGAAGTCTCTGACCATCTCCTGTAGTATGTGCGCAGTCTCTGACCATCTCCTGCAGTATGTGAGCAGTCTCTAGTCATCTCCTGTAGTATGTCTGCAGTCTCTGACCATCTCCTGTAGTATGTCTGCAGTCTCTGACCGTCTCCTGTAGTATGTTTGCAGTCTCTGACTGTCCCCTGTAGTATGTGTGCAGTCTCTGACCATCTTCTGTAGTATGTGTGCAGTCTTTGGTCATCTCCTGTAGTATGTGCAGTCTCTCACCATCTCCTGTAGTATGTGTGCAGTTTCTGGTCATCTCCTGTAGTATGTGTGCAGTCTCTGGTCATCTCATGTAGTATGTGCGCAGTCTCTGGTCATCTCCTGTAGTATGTGCACAGTCTCTCACCATCTCCTGTAGTAGGTGTGCAGTCTCTGGTCATCTCCTGTAGTATGTGTGCAGTCTCTGGTCATCTCCTGTAGTATGTGCGCAGTTTCTGGTCATCTGTAGTATGTGCGCAGTTTCTGGTCATCTCCTGTAGTATGTGCGCAGTCTCTGGTCATCTCCTGTAGTAGGTGTGCAGTCTCTGATCATCTCCTGTAGTATGTGCACAGTCTCTCACCGTCTCCTGTAGCATGCGTGCACTCTCTGGTCATCTCCTGTAGTATGTGTACAGTCTCTGACCGTCTCCTGTAGTATGTTTGCAGTCTCCGACTGTCTCCTGTAGTATGTGCGCAGTCTCTGGTCATCTCCTGTAGTATGTGCACAATCTCTGGTCATCTCCTGTAGTATGTGCGCAGTCTCTGGTCATCTCCGGTAGTACGTGCGCAGTTTCTGGTCATCTCCTGTAGATTGTGCACAGTCTCTGGTCATCTCCGGTAGTACATGCACAGTTTCTGGTCATCTCCTGTAGTATGTGCACAGTCTCTCACTGTCTCCTGTAGTATGTGTGCAGTCCCTGGTCATCTCCTGTAGTATGTGCACAGTCTCTGGTCATCTCCTGTAGTATGTGCGCAGACTCTGACCGTCTCCTGTAGTATGTTTGCAGTCTCTGACTATCTCCTGTAGTATGTGCACAATCTCTGGTCATCTCCTGTAGTATGTGCGCAGTCTCTGGTCATCTCCGGTAGTACGTGCGCAGTTTCTGGTCATCTCCTGTAGATTGTGCACAGTCTCTGGTCATCTCCGGTAGTATGTGCGCAGTTTCTGGTCATCTCCTGTAGTATGCGCGCAGTCTCTGGTCATCTCCTGTAGTATGTGCACAGTCTCTCACTGTCTCCTGTAGTATGTGTGCAGTCTCTGGTCATCTCCTGTAGTATGTGCACAGTCTCTCACTGTCTCCTGTAGCATGCGTGCAGTCTCTGGTCATCTCCTGTAGTATGTGCACAGTCTCTCGCTGTCTCCTGTAGTATGTGCACAGTCCCTGGTCATCTCCTGTAGTATGTACGCAGACTCTGACTGTCTCCTGTAGTATGTGCGCAGTCTCTGGTCATCTCCGGTAGTACGTGCGCAGTCTCTCACCGTCTCCTGTAGTATGTGCACAGTCTCTGGTCATCTCCTGTAGTATGTGCGCAGACTCTGACCATCTCCTGTAGTATGTGCACAGTCTCTGGTCATCTCTGGTAGTATGTGCACAGTCTCTCGCCGTTTCCTGTAGTATGTGCGCAGTCTCTGGTCATCTCCTATAGTACGTGCACAGTCTCTCACCATCTCCTATAATATGTGCGCAGTCTCTGGTCATCTCCTGTAGTATGCGCACAGTCTCTCACCATCTCAAGTAGTATGTGTGCAGTTACTGACCGTCTCCTGTAGTATTTGTACAGTCTCTTACTGTCTCCTGTAGAATGTGTGCAGTCTCTGACCGTCTCCTGTAGTATGTGTGTAGTCTCTCACCATCTCCTATAGTATGTGCGCAGTCTCTGGTCATCTCCTGTAATACGTGCACAGTCTCTGACCGTCTCCTGTAGTATGTGCACAGTCTCTCCCCATCTCCTGTAGTGTGTCTGCAGTCTCTGACTATCTTCTGTAGTATGTGTATTAATGTGCTGCTTTACTTGCAAATATTTGTGATTGCTCCACTGCTCAGTGAGTGGTGATAATGTGTAGTAACCTGTGTCAATCAATCCTTGAACAGTAGTGATCTACTGCAATCTCTAGCAACTAGTCAGTTAGCAGTAAGGATGTGCAGTAACCTCTAGCAACCAATCAGTGAGCGGTAATGATGTGCAATAACTTCAAGCAAACAATCAGTGAGTGGTAATGATGTGCTGTAACTTCTAGCAACCAATTAGTGAGCGGTAATGTTGTGCTGTAACCTCCAGCAACCAGTGAGTGGTAATGATGTGCTGTAATCTATAGCAACCAATCAGCAAGCAGAAATGATGTGTTGTAACCTCTAGCAACCAATCAGTGAGTGGTAATGATAGGCTGTAACCTCAGGCAACCAATTGTAATCGCAGCGTGATCTACTACAGCAAACTGATTTTGAGTCTCCTGGCTATTTTTTTGAATGTCTCAGAATGGGGAAGGGGGGCCCAAGAAAATATATGCTTATAGTCCAATCAATATTAAAGACGGCCCTGCTACTACTACTACTAGAAAAGATGATGGTTGTGCAGAGAACGATGATACAGATTCAAATGGTAAACATGGGCCAAAGACGAGTCAAGAGATGCTTAGTGGTTGGCGCTATAAGCAGTGGCAGGGTACGCTTTATTTATTTTTATCAATGGGAAACCATTGATTGAGACAAGGGGGGGGGGGTTGTAAAGTGAATGTAAATGGTATTATTTATTTAAACCCCATGTACCCCCTGAAACCCATCCATTGGCTACTAGGACCCCAGGTTAAGAACCCCCGATCTAGCATGTAGTGGGAAATCAGTATAAATTGATGCTTTGGTGTAAATTAATCTATCAAATTAAAATCCAGATACCATAACAAGTAATTTGCAATCCACTAACTATTTGTGCATCCTAGGGCTCATTCACATTATGGGAAGTTATTGGCATCTTTCCTCGTGGAAAAACACAGGTAACTGAAATGACACACATAAAACAATAGTCATGTACACACCAGAACACAGTGCATTCCAGAGCTGTGTGATATTATACATGTTTGCATTATACAGTGGGGATCGAAAGTTTGGGCACCCCAGGTAAAAATTTGTATTAATGTGCATAATGAAGCCAAGGAATGATGGAAAAATCTCCAAAAGGCATCAAATTACAGATTAGACATTCTTATAATATGTCAACAAAAGTTAGATTTTATTTACATCATTTACACTTTCAAAATAACAGAAAACAAAAAAATGGTGTCTGCAAAAGTTTGGGCACCCTGCAGAGTTAATATCTTGTACTGCCCCCTTTGAAAAGTATCACAGCCTGTAAACGCTTTTTGTAGCCAGCCAAGAGTCTTTCAATTCTTGTTTGAGGTATCTTTGCCCATTCTTCCTTACAAAAGTCTTCCAGTTCTTTGAGATTTATGGAGTTTGTTCTTAACTTTCTGAGAACCGACCGATGTTTTTCGCAAATGTCCGACACTATGAAAAGTTTCCCCCGTCATGTTCTATAATTGAGACGTCCCACGGGTTTGAAAACGTCTGTGGTAAAAAAACAAAAGACAATAAAACTTTCACATTTACTACATTTATTTTAGATTGAAAACAACTGTATAATATTCTTACAGATTAGACATTAAACTACGGAAAACCTCTAAAAAGGTAGTAAGGAACCGAAGTAATACGTGTAATTATGTTTAAAAATGGACCCCACGGGTTTGAAAGCTAGGGGTGACATA
>BLSH010469704.1:1785159-1797426 GCA_018402905.1 Glandirana rugosa
TTTAAAAAAAAAATAATGAAAATAAATAAACAAACTGGCAGGGGTTCTAATCCCTCTCCACTCTATCCAAAACTAAAAAAAAAAAAAGTTTTGCCTTTAGTTATACTTTAAGATTAAAAAGAAAAAGCAACTGCACCCCCCCTTCTTTATAGAATGTATACTACAGAAGCCTAGAGGCAATGGGACTGAGAAGTGGTTGTGAGCTGTGAGAGACAGGCTAGTATTTTTACAAAGATACATACCTGGGAATCAGTGCTTTTGCCTCATCTGCTGTCTCTGGACACAAGTTGGCTAAACAGGCCAACTCAAATCTGTGCAGCTTTTTCTGTAGCAGCAAGCTGTGTGGGGAAAAAAAAAAAATTACATGTCATGACACTAAATCAGTTAGTCCTATAATGGTGTTCAAAACATAGTCATTCTGCACATCTTTTTATAAAACACATAAAAAGAAAATTAACAGGTGTACTGGAAAGCGGTCAACATTTGATAGAATTTGCAATTCAACAATGAAAGCACTTTGAAATGTGCAGACAGGCTAATCTAAAATCACATCTGCGTATTTACAGCATACATAGATTTTAAGCATCTGTCCCTTGATACATAGTAGATGTAAGTCAACACGGACCAAGTGAATGCATAAACCATGCTATTAGTAATTCTGTTTTTTCTCTGATAAATCAGCACCTGATGTGTCAACAAAAAAAAAAAAAAAAAAAAGGGTGAATCAAAGGGCAGCAAAAACATAAATCCTGCACCACTCTTCTAAAAGGTTACCAAGAGGCACATCCTGAATTACCAGGTCCAATCTTGCAATCTTCTATACTGAAAACTGCAGCAATCCATTTCACTCTAAAATAGAAACACGCTTACATACATCCTGACCAAACAGGATTTGTTCCTAACCATCAGATCAGAACAGGAGAATAACTGACAGTATCTCGGCTATCCATTCTGATTGGGATGGGAAAGGGTCCCAACAAGGTATGCTATTGCCCTTGGATATACACAAGGCTTTTCACTCCCTGCCATGGGACTATTTGTTCTATGTCCCGCCTCAGCTTGGACTGAGCCCGAAGTTCTTGTCCACTAAGCATCCTGTAAAGTTCACCTACTGCATCCTTAATGATTAAGGGCTACTCGTCAAACTCTTTTCCAATTCAGAGGTGGACGCACCAGGGTTGTCCGCTATCTCCATTGCCATTTGTATTGGCTCTGGAACAATAAGCTATCAAAATTCATGAATGCCCCATAAAGGGGATGGAGGCAGGGAGCATAAATACCTGCTTTTGCAGAAGATATCTTAACGATTGTTTCAATGCCTATTACCACCCTCCCTAACCTTTACGCAATACTTCAACCCTTTTCAAAGTTCTCACAGTGGAAGCCCTAAAACTTTCAGATAAGTTTGTTTTAAGCTCTCCCTTACCTGGGTATATATCCAACGCCCTCTCTACATAGGTTATACTCTCAAAATTACCCTGCACTATATAAACGCTTGACGGCAGACTTGATCAACTGGTAACTCCATCCCCCGTCATGGTTCAGCAAATTGCACTCTGTAACAATGAATATCCTTCCCAGAATTCTATACTTTTTTCGCACTTTGCCAATTGCTCTGGTTTAGTCTGATTTGTTAGCATTTCATAGAAAGCTTTTCCAGTTTATCTGGAGAGACAGGAGGCCTAGGGTGAACAGACGCACACTATATGTTCCGAAAATAAAGGGTGGTCTGACCTGCTCAAATATGTTTATGCAGCTCAATTGGCCCAGCTAATTAGGTTTCATTCATGCCAGCCCCACTCACTGTGGATGCACATAGAATCACAATCCTTTCCATCCAAACCAATCTCCCATGCCATGTGGTTACCGGATCAGGATCAACCTTTAATCTCAAGCCTCTCTCTTTATTGTTTAGCAATTGGGATAGATTTTCTAATTCACATTCGTTTAAGTCTCCCCATTGACCCTCTTGTTGCAAAACAAAGACTTCACCCCAGGCCTCACTTCTCACATCTTCAAATGGTGGACCAATAAAAGGTCTTCTGCACATAGCAGGTCTCTGTGACCATAAGGGAATGTTGACCAAACAGGCCTTAATAGAAAAGTACCAACTGCCGGCTAAAGAACACTATCGGTATATTCAATTGAAGCACTATTTACACACCTTATCCCGCAATAGTGATCTTGTGACTATGTCGCCCATGGAATATCTGTGTCATAAATATAAGGTTAGGGGTCATATCTCTGAACGGTATACTATCTTGATGCATAAAACAGCATTACATGGTCAACCTCCAAGAAAGCCTCAAACTCGAAGAGTGCCATTCAATTGCTCAAGCAGCATCAAAATTACTCATTAACATTTCTATTATAAAAGCAAACTATAAGGGTCTCTTGAGATTGTATATGGTGCTGACCAGACTGGCTACTTATGTTCCGGGAGCTTCTCCAAAGTGTTTGAAGCTGTGGTCAGGAAGGAACAGCATACCATATGGTGGCAATGCCCCAAGGTGAGACTATTTTGGATAAGAGTTTACAACTTTTACCCTCACCCTAATCAATCTAACCAAATCTCCCAAACATGCTTAAAGTTGATGAAGCCTCGAAAAAACAGGAGACTGCTCACTTTCATATTTGTATTCGCTAGAATCACCATAGCTAGAAATAGGAGGTCAGCTGCCATCACATTTGGCCAGCTTAAGAGCAAGCTTTCCTGGCTCATGGTCAATGAAAGGCTCTCGGCAGCCTTAAATGGCAAAATAAAGTCTGGGGTCCGTGGATCGGCTACTTGACTGGTGATCCCCAATCTGATAGACCTTTGGGTGGCGTGGACCAGAGCATGGGGTCTCCCCCCCCCCCCCCCCATCTCTTCTTTTTTGAATAGTGCTCAAAAGGTATTGAACATGCATTTCTTGTAATGGAGGACAGAGTGCTCCCCCTTATGGTGGAGAACACCCTCTCTTGCAACTCCTGGGCTCCATTGCTCCACAATGGCTACTATGCAACTATTATGATGTAATGATTTGGGAGTACACTTGTAATCTCTTAGTTAGCTATCTTTACTGTTTAAATAACGCTTGAGCACAACTCACATTCTTACAACGAAGTGCCTCGGAAATGCCCAAGAGTGGCGATTTCAAGGGCAAGCTCTCCAGTTAATGCGGGGCCGGGAGCTATGTGCCTTATGCCTCACTTCTTTCGAATAATAATGCAAACCTTTTCTTTTTGTTGGTATATGAGCACTTTGGATTGTGTAAATGATATGTCTATGTTGTGGTTTTTCTACCCTTAGTGAAAAACTTTAATAAAAACATTGAAACAGAGAATAGAAACTGGCATTGGTGGCTTTGTTAATGTGGTGCCTGCCACTCATGTTAGTTTCCTGGGCCATTATAAAACTTTGCAAATTTCTCCAAGGGGTTGGTTGATGCAGTTGTTTGTAGCAGTGGTTCTCAACCCTGTCCTCAAGTACCCCCAACAGGCCAATAGTTGTCCAAAATACGAAGCCACTGACTCCGATTTAAAGCACCTGTGAAAGATAAAGGAAAACCTGCAAACATGGCCTGTTGGGGGTACTTGAGGACAGGGTTGAGAACCACTGGTATATAGGATCTGCTGCTTAGCAAAGAAGCCTGAGGGCAGTTCAACCACCCTCTAGTAGGGTCTACATTCAGCTTTAGGCCCCTTTCACACTGAGGCAGTTTTCAGGTGTTTTAACGATAAAAAGAACGCCTGTAAAGTGCCTGAAAACTGCCTCAGGCCGCCCGAGTGTGAAAGCCCTAGGGCTTTCACATTCGCGTGGTGCACTTGCGGGATGGCAAAAAAGGTCCTGCAAGCAGCATTTTTGGGGCGGTTTGGGAGCGCTGTATACAGCGCTCCTAAACCGCCTCTGCCCATCGGAATGAATGGGCAGCGCTTCTGAAGTGCCAGAAAAGCGATTTGGAAGCACTGCAACACGAGTGCTTTTAACCCCTTTTTGGAGGTTAAAAGCTCCCCGCTAGCGGCCAAAAAGCATCACTTTACCAATGACGAACCCACCGCCCAGTGTGAAAGGGCTCTTACAGTTTTTAATTCCCATCACAGGCTCAACTAGACTCCATAACCACTACTGACAGAGGACAAACTATCAGGATATTCTGGATTGGGATAGGTGTGTATGGGGTAGGTTTAAAAACATATTTTGCATGTACCTTCTGACACTGGCAATGGTTTCTCGATTCTTGAATCGACTAAACCTTGCTGTGTAGTTGAGAGTTTTCATAAATACTTCAGACAACTCTTGTTCCTCTTCTGCGCTCTCATTTTGTTGTTTCCGATGCTCCAACAACATGTGCACTTCGGAATTCAGCAGTGTTTCTGCACTCTCAAACTCTGCAGGGAAAAAAAATGGACAGGCATGAGTCACAAAAAAGTGGAGCACTTTGATGTGCTGGCAGATGCAGCCATACCTACGCTGGTAGCACAGTTCAAATTCTTTTCACCCACACACAAATACTTTCTTCCACCCACATTTACATAAACCTGGTAAGATTCTAAAACAATAATGTCAAAGAAAATTGAAAGCAAAATCAAAAAAAAAATTTTTTTTTTTTTTTTTTAAACCTACCCCATATACAACCATTCTGCCAGGTACTGTGGTTCCTCTCGTCAGCTGCCACATTAGGACACAGTAGTGCCATAGCACCAGAAACGAGGTAACACAGAGCCGATGGCTGCTATTGTGAATGTGTGCTTGTTTGCAGCCACTTACTGCCCTGCTGTTATAGATACAGCTGAAGCAGCAAAGGTTACAGCAGAAGGAAAAGCATTGCAATAACCAATCAGTTAAATGTTGCTTCCCCTTGGCTCTGACTTGCCCCGTATACATTCTTGTTGTCTTTCTATGTGGTCGCTTGACTGCAGAGCTCTGGCTCTTTTCTGTCAAGTAGAGGATCTAACAACAGTGCAGTATATCAGGGAGCTGTGATGTATTCCCGCTCCCAGAGTTGCCAAGCATTGTCAGCTGGGATAAGAGTTCCCTCCCACCATTTAATTGGCTAGTTATTGTCATGCATTTCCTTCAGATTTAATAGGAAGCTTGGCAAGGTCTACCCCCATTCCATGACCCAATGTGGGCCCACACAGTTCTCCCATTTACCCCTACAGCTCCAGAGTCACTACGAAGAGGCACCTGGCTCCAAATGGCCTGGAAACAGGTCCCAATGGAAGGTGTCAAACAGAAGAAAGTCAGCAATGGTAGTCCGTGTATTTAAATCACATTTATTTTAACTACCTCAGCGTCAAAAGGTTTTACCCCCTTAGCGACCAGGTTATTTTCTGCTATTCAGCACTGTGCTACTTTAAATGGAAACTGCATGGTCATGCAACACTGTACACAAAATAAACGTATATATCTTTCACACAAATTCAGCTTTCTTTGGTGGTATTTGATCACCACTGTTTTTTTATTATATAAAACAGAAAAAGACCAAAACTGAGGAAAAAAAATATTTGTTTTACTTTCTGCTATAAAACATATCCATGACTTTTTTCTGTGCAACATTACAACCTTTCAGCCACCAGCGTCCGAACAACCAATTAGGTCATTGGTTGATAAGGAGGACATCAGGTGTCCGTACAGCATCCATGTTTGCCCCTCCTCCTCAGCACTGGGGTCACATTAGCTGAGTGAGGGAGAGAAGAAACGCTGGAATACTAGTCAGTACCAGAGCGCAAAGGTGTGTTTGCTTTGGAAATAAATCACGTTCGGTATCTTATGTGTGTGGATGAAGCTGCATTATGTAAAACTATTAGTTTAATTTTTTACATTTTAGAATGCGGTGCCTCAAGATTGTGCAGAATTTTAACGGGGGTCTTGTAGGGGTGCTGAAAAGAATCGTAGCATCTAAATGTGGCCTTGCATGAGTCAGAGAATGTGCCTCATCGATTACATGGATGAGGTCATGCCAGCTCCCCGTGCCTCTCCCAGGACAGCCCTGCCCGCTCACTCTGTTGAAACAAATTACTGTTGGTCCCTCATGCATTCCTTCAGTTCAGGGGTGCCTCAGAGTCACCCCCTACACAGCGCAGGAGCCTTTTTCTAAGTCCGAGTGACTTGAGTCGCTCCTATTAGAATGGTTCCATTGCAATGCATGGAGCGCAACTTGTCAGGCGATTTAAGTCACCTGACAAGTTGCCCCTGTATGAACCAGCTCTTAATATAAACTGAAGCCTCTACCTTATCTCCAGTGATGGACAGTCGCTGGACAGCCGCGTGCCTCCTGCCTGCCATTCTCCTCCTCCTGGCCAGACATGACTGAACATAGCTGACAGATTGGAGATAAGGTAGAGGCTTCAGTTTACAATAACCCTTACACACCGAAGGAAGGATTGCATTAAACAGAGGGACTGACAGTGATTTGTTTCAACTTTAGAGTGCACAAGGAGGGCTGTCCCGGGAGAGGCACAGGGTATCCTGGGAGTGCAGGGGGCTGTATCATGTAAATGGGCTGTGTAACATTATGGACTATAATGTAAATAGGGGGGCTTTATTATATAAATGGACTGTGTAATGTAAATAGGGGGCTCTTATAAATGGACTAATGTAAATGGACTGTGTAATTAATTTTTTTTATGAAAACCACGGTCAGTAATAATGATGCATCCTGTATTGTTGATAGGATAATCGTAATTGAATCAAATCTTGATACCAGTGAAGATGCGCAACCCTAGGGTCTGGCAAAAGAGTGAAAAACACTGATCTAGGTGGGAGATGGGAGGGCTGACCAAAATCTCTGGAATGACAAAAGATAAAAAAAAAAAGTTTGTTTCTTTAAAACAAAACCAGAGAAATTCCCGCTCCACTCACCAACCAGTCTGCTTACCAACCGAATTAACCCTATCTAACAGTTTGCATTAAAAACAGGGGTTTAGTTAGCACACATTTGCAAACGCATGTGTAAGCTGCAAGGCACTTAACGGCACCCTGTGTATCACTTGCAGTCCTAACACTACAGAATTTATGAGAGTCTCCACAGTGGGAGCACATGCATTCTAATGGATAGATAAGGATGAAGAGGTCTTGCAGCTTACGCATGAATTTGCAAATGTGTGCTAACTAAACCTGTTTTCAACACAGACTGTTGGACAGGTTCATTCGATTGGTAAGCAGACTGGTTGGTGAGTTGAGCGGGGAATTTCCTCTGGCTTTGGCTTTCATGTACTCCTTGCTGTGAAGGCCAGTTACAGGTGGGGGCAGGGGCCATCTCTTACTGGGAGAAACTTTTTTTTTTTTTTTATCAGGGTGAAGATCTGCTTTCCGATTTACAGGCGTTTTTGAGCAAAAAAAAAAAAAAAAAGCGCCTGTAAATCGTCTCTAAACTGCTTCCTAATCCTCCCCAGTGTGAAAGCCCAAGTACTTTCACACTGGTGTGGTGCACTTGCAGGATGGGAAAAAAAGTCCTGCAAGCAGCATCTTTGGGGGCGGCGGAGGAGCGATGTATACACAGCTCCTACCCATTGAATAGAATGGGCAGCGATTGCGAAGCAGCTAAACACCGCTTCGGAAGCACCGATAGCTGATGCTTTTAATCCCTTGTTAACCACTTCTTAGGGGGTTAAAAACACCCAGCTGCTGCCCGAATCGCAGCGTCAAAGTGACACCATAACAGCAGTAAAGCTTCGCTAAACCGCTAACGCTCAGGCGGCCCTAATGTGAAAGGGGTCTAAAGCTCAGCATACATATAATCTGATTGTATAATCTTCTTTAGATCTACCAACTACTTATGAGGGTCTGTCTGATTGGATAGATTAAATCCTCATGTTACATAGCTTTGGTAAATCTACAGCTGATTGTACAAAGAATGTAATGTGTATGGGAACCCTAACATCACGTGGTGTTCTGGTGGCAGTATGGAGGGGAATCCTGGAGCTGCTGACTACACACATTACAATCAGATTGCTCATAGAAGACGAGTTTTGTATAATCTATTCCGTGTATCTGCAATCATGTAGGCTTCCTTTGTATACAGCTGTTGGTATATCTATAAGAGACCGTACAATTCGTTGTGTAGGTGATAGAACTTGGCTCAGACTAGAGAGCTAATTAAATAGATGAGGTGTGAGGAGTCCGGGAACACGCACTACAGAGAACAGCATAACAAGGTGCCATGTATACAGGAGCTTCCTACCACCCAGTCCCAGCACTCCTTCTACCCCAATACACCTCCCTGTGACCTCACCGCCACTTCTCACCTTTGGCGAACAGTAACTGAGACGCGTCTTCCTCCACATCAGCCGAACGAACTTCGACTCCTCCACCGGCCGCCATATTGGATTTCCCGGGTGTACAGTCGAAAGGAAGCGGAAGTATATACCATAGAGCCGTCTTCCAGGAGCGCGCATATCCACCCCTCCTTTTTGTGGCCGCTCCACCCCCATGTCCTCTCTATAGTTAGTAGACGTCTGAGCTGTTCGTTCAGTCATGAAAAATACTAAAGGCATCACAATGTGATGTTTAAAGAATACATTTTATTAAATATCTATAGGTGAACAAATCAATATAAATACACTCAGGCATGAACAGTCTAGTCAAAGCACGCTCTTTATCCATATAACCCCCATTCACCACCACCGACTATTAACATCAATTCATTATGTCTGAATATTGTGGAATTGTGTTTATGTACTGCATTCGTGATGTGGAGGACGCTCTACGCATTTCACAGCTACAAAGACAGCTTCTTCAGGAGTATGGAAGAGGAAGATGAAAGATATATTTTACAAATATCATTGTATCTTCCACCTTATTCTACCATATTCGCGAAGAAGCTGCAAAATGCATACAGCAGTGGTCTCCAAGATGTGGCACACCGGCCAGATGTGGCCCTTGGGGCACCATTCCTTTCACTGACACCAACAGTGGAGCACTGTGTCCTCCACTGACACCAATAAGGGCACGTTATTCCTCTCACTTATATAAACAATGAAGCACTATTACTTCTATTAACGCCAACAACAGGGCATAATACCTGCCACTGATATGAGTCACTATTTTTCCCACTGGCACCAATGACGAGGCACCATTCCTACCACTTACACTAACAGCTATTCCTCCCACTGATACCAATGAGGGCACATTTACAGTTGTATGCAAACGTTTAGAAACCCCTGACAATTTCCATGATTGTCATTTATAAATATTTGGGTGTTTGGATCAGCAATTTCATTTTGATCTATCAAATAACTGAAGGACACAGTAATATTTCAGTAGTGAAATGAGGTTTATTGGATTAACAGAAAATATGCAATATGCATCAAAACGAAATTAGACAGGTGCATAAATTTGGGCACCCCAACAGAAAAATCAAATCAATATTTAGTAGAGCCTCCTTTAGTAGAAATAACAGCCTCTAGACCAGTGGTTCTCAACTCCTGTCCTCGGGACCCACTAACAGGCCAGATTTTAAGTATTACCTTGGGGAGATGCCGACTAGAATTCTGCAATCACTGAGCAGCAAATGATATCACCTGTGATGTATTTCAGTTATCCTGCAAACCTGGCCTGTTAGTGGGTCCCGAGGACAGGAGTTGAGAACCACTGCTCTAGACGCTTCCTATAGCCTTTAATGAGTGTCTGGATTCTGAATGAATGTATTTTGGACCATTCCTCCTTACAAAACATCTCCAGTTCAGTTAGGTTTGATGGTTGCCAAGCATGGACAGCCCACTTCAAATCACCCCACAGATGTTCAATGATATTCAGATCTGGGGACTGGGATGGCCATTCCAGAACATTGTACTTGTTACTCTGCATAAATGCCCAAGTAGATTTTTAGCAGTGTTTTGGGTCGTTGTCTTGTTGAAATATCCATCCCTGGCATAACCTTAACTTTGTGACCGATTCCTCAACATTATTCTCAAGAATCTGCTGATATTGAGTGCAATCCATGCGACCCTCAACTTTAACCAGATTCCCAGTACCGGCACTGGCCACACAGCCCCACAGCATGATGGAACCTCCACCAAATTTTACTGCGGGTAGCAAGTGTTTTTCTTGGAGCACTGTGTTCTTTTGCCGCCATGCATAACGCCCCTTGTTATGACCAAAATGAAGGTGGCTTGTCCAAATGTACATTTGCATACCACTTCGGAATGGAGAAATTGTTTAATAAGTGGAAGAGTGTGTGTCCGGAGTTGGAGGCGGAGGACTGGGAGGACATGTGGGAGTATCCATTCACTCAACTGGTCTCAGTCAGAGATCGTTTGATTCAATTCAAGATAGTGCATTGTGTGTATATGACGCCACTCAGACTATCCAAAATTTATCCTCTCTCATGGTTTGCTGGAAATGTGGGTGTGCTGGGGCTGACGTCGTCCACATGTTCTGGACGTGCCCTGCAATTCATAGTTTCTGGGGTGAGATCATTGCATTTATTAAATCCCTCACTACGATTCAGATTCCCGCAAAGGTTGAGGTCTGCCTGTTGGGCCTGGTGGGTGATTTAGCACATCGCCGAGCAACTAGAACCCTCATTGGACTGCTCCTCTTCTATGCTAGGAAAGCCATACTCCTGCGGTGGAAGCAGGCGCTGGCCCCATCACTTAACTTTTGGAAATCTTTAATCAACTCCATAGTCCCTCTATATAAAGCTACATATGCGTCTAGGGGGTGCCCGTCTACATTTGAAAAGGTCTGGCATATATGGCTGGAATCTGAGTCATCCAATGCATCCCAGTGAATTTTGTTTAGATATGCTAGATAGAGTTCAGTGATCTAATGTTAAGTACCTGTATGATCGAGTTTCTCCCTTGACCCCGTCAGGTGTCTTTATAGCATGGTTTGCATGAAACCGCTAACTGTTTCCTACTTATTTGTAAGACTGTTGATTACAGGGTGTTGGGTGGTTATGAGCACATTCAGTGTTATCAGTATGTTTTTGTGTTTAAGCCTGGGTATGCCCAATAGGCTTTGTTTTGTAACCAAAAGTAAAAAGCTTTTCAATAAAAAGAAATTTTCAAAAAAAAAAAAAGTGATTGTAAAGCCACATTTTCTTTTATTTAAAATAATAACGAGGTATATACTTACCTGCTCGGTGCAATAGCATTACTCCTCTTTTAAGGTCCCCCGTCGGTGCATGTGCCACTTCAGCAAATCATTAGTTGTGGGGGCACACATGAGGATGTGCTCCTGAGCTGGGCTGTGTGCATCCATAGACACACACAGTGCAGCTCTGACCGACGTGGCCCCTGCTCCCTCCTCATAAGATTTGATTGACAGCAGCGGGAGCCAATGGCTGCTGCTGCTATCAGCAAAGCCTGTGAGACCAGGAAGAGGGGAAAGAAGACTTGCAGTTAGGCACATCGCTGAATCGATAAAGGACTCAGGTAAGCGTTTAGGGGTGTAACAGTTATTTCAATGTTTTTTACTTTATTAGGGAGAACTCAAAGGTAAAAACAATTAGTGTTTAGAATCACTTTAAACCCTAAGTTTTGTTAAGTGTATCTATGGTTAAAATATAAAATCTTATATTAATTTCCACATGTATTTCAATTATTTGTAGCCTATTAACTCCTTAGCGCCAGTGGTACGCATATATGCAACCTCTCAGTGTGTTGGCCTTAATATATGCATACCAGAATGTAAACAGAATTGTGCCAAGAGCGTGAGCCCTGCACGCTCTTGGCTCAGTTACCCACAGCGTCCCCTCCCACTGCTTGTAATAGCAATCGAGTGGCTAGTTAGCTGTTCTGATTGCTATTACAAGTCAGCTAACCACTGGCTATAATAAATTATATTGGGGTGATGCCTGCAGTTGCAGGCATCATCCCAGTATAACCATCGAAAGTCCAGCGACATACTGGTACATAGCTGGACGGGAAGTGGTTAACCAGTTCCCTACCGACGCATAGTAAAATGACGTCGGCAGGGACTGGCCGTCGATCCGGGAGGACGTCATATGACGTCCTCCGCTTCTCGCCGCTACTGCGGCGCACGTGCACTCCGAGCAAACACTGGCCGACACTAACCTGTGTCGGCCAGTGCCCCATTTCTCGGTTAAAATAACCGAGAAATGGGGCTAGACCCCCCCTGTGTTGGGGGGCCGTCTGCTCGCTAGGCGCTAGCGGCGACACGCCCGGGGACCCCCGGGCGTCATCGCCGCTCTTCGCCTCCTGCAGTATACTGCAGGAGGGCCTAGCTGCCGGTCAGGGACGGCTGCAGTAAAATGATACGCAGCCATCCCTTGACCAATTGGTGAAGGGCAGGTCGATACATGGTCATACAGCGAC
>BLSH010469704.1:1807346-1830141 GCA_018402905.1 Glandirana rugosa
CCGGCGGCGCGCGCGCGCTCACTAGGCTCGTGAGCGCAGCCGCCGTCATATGACGGCGATTTGCGCTCACGAGCCACCTTGCCGCCGTCAATTGCCGATCGGCGGTCGGCAAGGAGTTAAATCTATACCGAAAAGCCAGTTTACTAGACTCAGACGGAACTGTTCCGACATTCACACATTTTACGAACAAGCCCAGACTCTAAAACGCAGATTTTTGGAGAAGGGTTACACTAACCACGACCTTGATAATGAAATACAAGTTGTCGCACAAAGAGATAGGACAGAGTTATTAGCTGATAGGCCCAAAATCCAACAATATGATGCCAAGTGGTCCTTCTTTACCGGTTATTCTATTCAACACAGAAGTATCAGAAGCGTAATTTCCAAGTATTGGAACGTGCTTCGCAACGACCAGATCTTGGGTCCCCTTTTGCCCGAAAAACCACGGGTTATATACAGAGGTGTACCTTCACTTAGGCATCAGCTGGCACCTAATGTGATTAACCCTCCAAAGAAACCCACTTTTTTCCAGGATCTTAAAGGGTATTATAAATGCCAAAAATGTAGGGTTTGCAAATTGAATAAATGCAAAAATAGAAAGATTTCAAACTTTGTTTCTACAACCACAGGACAAAGTTATGATATTAAATGTTTCAGCACATGTGACACTAGAAACGTGGTCTACTTATTGACATGCCCCTGCAACAAGCAGTATGTAGGGAGGACTACTAGATCCTTTAACATTAGAGTCAATGAGCACATCACCAACATAATAAAAGGGAAAACAAATCATACCGTTCCCAAACACTATCTGAAATATCACAATCGCAATCCTGAAGGAACACTCTACCAGGTTATTGACAAATATGTCCCTCCATGGAAGGGTGGTTGGACCAAAAGGGGTGTCTCACAACTAGAGACCTCCTGGATCTACTCTTTGAAAAGTTACTATCCCCATGGTATGAACGTAGATTGGGACATAAACTCTTTTATTAGTAAAGCATAAAGTATCTCCTGTCCCCATTTTTTATTCGAGCATTTTCTTGTGATAATTTTATGATTACACTTTTGCATCATATGTGCTGTCTTTATTTTTAATTACGGTTTATGTAATGTTTTATGGTCTAGTATTTTTTAAAATTAATTCCGATCTGTTGGGTTTTATGTCTTTTTAAGTCCCGTTTTTTAATACTCATGGTGGCTGTATCATTCAGCCAACTTAATGAACACTATTAGATTTATTACCATTTTTAATTTTATTTTATTTATTCAACTATTTTTGTACAATACAGGTCATTCTTTGTCTTAAATTTGGCGGTCTATTATCTGACACAGTTTGTAGTCTAATTTTGGACACACTTTGCACTTTATTAAGGGATTTATTCAATTTTAAATAAATCCCTGTCCTATTTATATTTTTTCTCATTTTTCATCCCCTTTTAATTACCTATATGATCAAATTAATGTTCAACACACTTATTGAACATGCGTTTTTTTTCCTTCACTTTATTTATTTTTTGTATTCCCATTCATATCACCACGCATACATATAATCTATTTTTACCTACATTAATTACATTCCTATCATATTTGATTCCAAAAATTGTTTTATCATGTACTCTTATTTACACACCCCCAGTTCTCCCTAATATTTATCTTATATTTTTATATACACCTTGCATCTACTAACCTACTTTATTATTTCGTCTTTCACAGTTTTTGTATCACACATTTCAATGCCTCTTTGGATATATACACATACGATTAACCAAAACCCGATCGCATCGGATCGCCTGCATCCCGGTATGCCTACGTACTCTGCTGACACTAAGTGTACAAGGGGGCGTGTAGTTGTTTATACATCCACGCCCATCCTCAGAGGGAAGACGAGTGTTTGTTAGAGCGTGGTTTCCTGGGAGACGCCTCTCACTTCCTGCTCCGGATCATAAGACACATACTTATGTATGGGAGAGCCGGATCCCATGCGGATGTCCCTCACTTCCGGTTCCGGTTTAATAACCCGGCTTTCGGCGATTTATTAATCTCTTCCAACCCTTTTTATTAAAGAAATCTATCTCCACACATCCTTATTTCCCTCACTAATTGGGCACACTTTCTTATTGTACTCTAATGCATTTATAGCTATTCATAGTTACGATTCACTCTCTTCTTCCGGGTCACATTTCAGGGCCATAACACATGCACTAACGAAAATGAGGCGTGGAACGCACGCCGGAGACGCCATCTTGTTTGAACAAAGGTGGACTTCAGTTTTTCGCCCCCTAGGGGCCAATTCTGTATGGTTCATTGTACTTTCATTATGTTACACCATCAGTTATAAATAGGAGTAGAGACAGAAGGGGGGGAATACCCCAGACGACGGCTTTTGAGCAGAAACGCGTTGGGTTCCCAGACTCCTTCTGTCTTATTGATTTTATTATGAGCTCTTTTATATATGGAATATTGTGAGTATTTTTAATCCCCTTCTTACAAAATAAATCTTGCACCAAACAGTATTACACTATTGTAGCTCTTTTTTCCTCATATAAACCATGCGGTGAATGCTACCCTTTGGAGACGACGGTTCGGGAGTGCATGAACAATCAGCTTGGAACCTCTCTTCCCCCCTACATCTAAGCCCTTACTTGTTGATGACACTGTACTGTGGATACTCGAGTTGGATTTTCTGATATCTGCGTATGATCTACCAACATCTGGTAAGCTCACACCTATTACCTTTACCGTTTGTCTAGCAGATTGTATCAGGATCTCCTAGGAGTGGATACCCCCCCTTTTTTATCGATGAAAAATTTGAACCTCTTTTGAAGCAAGCTTTAATTCACGAACCATATAGACTGCTATTTCTTAGTGTTGGATGTTTTATTCGTACCTTTCTACTCAACATTTGTTCTGAAAAACTACTATTGGTTCCTACTATGGACTTTATGGGTTTTTAAAAAAAAAAAAAAAAAAAATTTTTTTTTGGGTCACATATGTATATTTATATTTTTATTCTGCTTTTAGCTCCTCATAGTTTGAATTTCTCTACCCAGGCGCTGTGATTATTTCTTAGACATTTAATGTCTATGGGAATGTTTGACCATTCCTCCAGAAGCACATTTGTGAGGTCAGGCACTGATGTTGGACGAGAAAGCCTGGCTCGCAGTCTCCGCTCTAATTTATCCCAAAGGTGTTCTATCGGGTTGAGGTCAGGACTCGGTGCAGGCCAGTCATGTTCCTCCACCCCAAACTCGCTCATCCATGTCTTTATGGACCTTGCTTTATGCACTGGTGCGCAGTCATGTTGGAACAGGAAGGGGCCATCCCCAAACTATTCCCACAAAGTTGGGAACATGAAATTGTCCAAAATTTCTTGGTATGCTGACACCTTAAGAGTTCCCTTCACTGGAACTAAAGGGCCAAGCCCAATCCCTGAAAAACAGTCCCACACCATAATCCCCCCTCCACCAAATGATTTGGAGGGGTGGTCCAATACTTTTGGCAATATAGTGTGGATGAGCGAGTTTGGGGTGAGGAACTTGACTGTCCTGACCTCAACCCGATAGATCACCTTTGGGATGAATTAGAGTGAAGACTGCGAGCCAGACCTTCTCGTCCACATCAGCGCCTGACCTCACAAATATGCTTCTGGAAGAATGGTCAAACATTCCCACAGACACTACTAAACCTTGTGAACAGCCTTCCCAGAAGAGTTGAAGCTGTTATAGCTGCAAAGGATGGGCCAACTCAATATTGAACCCTACGGACTAAGACTGGGATGTCAAGGAAGGCGTCCAATACATTTCATAATATAGTGTATATTGAAGAGGCTTCAGAACAACAAAGTTATTATTTCTCTTACGTTCATTGACAGACGCAGCCTCTTAATCTTGACATGTGGTTTATGCACCTCTTACCAGGAGTAGACTAGGCAGAACGAAGTTCAGAAAAGCAAAGCTGGCCCCTCCCAGGGGGCCGTCCTCACTCAGCATATAACCCCTCAGCCCTGCATAGCATATCAGTTTTTTTCTGCCTAGTGCAAGGAGTTAGACCTGGTTCCCTGCTGGGATCTGCGGTTCCCCTATTTGTTTGTTTTTTCAGTTTTTTGCTTTTTGCACAAGCCTTCTTATGAAGACTGCAATCAAGTAGCCGGCTGGGGGACATGCGGATATCCTTTCTCCTGACATCTCCCCAGCACGGCCAATGGATGCGAGCCACCCTTAGCTATAGCGGGGTCCGCCGCATCATACCCGTTCTGTGCGGGGGGCCAGTGGGTTAAACGCCCCATCTGCGTACCCAGTGACCGGGCTGCTGCTCACTCCAGGGGTCGCATGGCCAGCAGCATCCCTCCCCACATGGGGGGAGGAAGGTCTTCTCCGGGTGCCTACCCGCTACGCCCATCTGGAAGGGTTAGTGACACCCCCTCCCCCCCCTGGGGTGGAGGGGGGCAGCTAGCGGTGCCCGTTCCGGTGGGGGGGTACAGGTGACCCGGGCCTACCTTCTTTAACCCCTCCCCGTCTGTTCGCTCGCCCGCACGCACCTGCTTGCTCATCTCACATGGGTCCCTCGTGCCACGCGGTGATCGCCGCCATTTTGGTGGCGCCGGCCGCCATTTTTTGGGGTCGCGGCTGGCCTCCATTTTGGCATAGCCACGGCCATTTTGGGAGCGGTTTTGGCCTCTTGGCAGCCATTTTTGGTTGGTCTCCCTGGATGGGACTTAACACGTGTGTGTGGCGCCACTTCTCCCTCTTCCTGGTCGGCGCTTGGGACGGCAGCCGCAGCGGCAGTAGCGGCATCGGCAGGCAGAGCAGCCTATTATCAATGCAATCAACAGGAGGGCAGTATCTCAGCAAGTATCGCTGGTTCTCTCCCTGGGGTGCGGTGGTGCTGGGTCCTACTGGGTAGTCCCGGTCGTTCTGTGGGGCATTGTGTGGAGGTGCATTGTGGGGGCGTATGGCCGGTAGGCCTCATAAGTGTCCCGTGGTGGCGCAATGGCAGCTGAACCGGCAGTTGCTTCTCCGGAGGGGTCCGCTGAAACTCAAGCCACGCTGGGACCTCTGGTTCCCCTGGATCAATTGACTTCAATTTTGGAAGAATTTTTCGCCCGGGGGGAACCGAGCCGGGGTAGGGGGGACCCCAAGAATCGTCCGCCCCCGCCTCAATCTTCGGAGGACTCGGAGCCGGAAGGGGGCTCTGTGGTCACAGGGACCCCCGTGGAGCTCTCGGACGGGGAACTGGAGGGATCGAATGGTGAAGAGGACCAGAGGGCCTCGGTGGCGCGCGAAAGGGCGCTGGTGGGTGCCCTGGTCATGGCCGTTTGTAATTCTCTGCGGCTGGACAAGGCTGGGAAGTCACAAGGGACTGCCTACACCTTTGGGTCCCAGAAGCCATCCCGTGCTCCCAAGGTGTTTCCCTATCTCCAGTATTTTGACCAGTTTGTGTATAAGGAATGGCAACGTCCGCTAAATTCCTTTACTCTGCCAAAACGTTTTTCTGTGCACTACCCATTTGAGGACAGCCTGTTACAGAATTGGGCCTCCCCCACGGTGGATCCGCCGGTGGCCAGCCTGAATAAGGTGACAACTATTCCCTTGGAGGGGTCTCCCTCTTTTAAGGACCCGGCCGATAGGCGGACGGAAGCAGTGTCCAAAGCACTTTTCTTGGTGGCGGGGCAGCCACGAGGCCGGCCTTGGCGTCGGTCATGGTGGCACAGTCGCTCACGGAGTGTGCGATGGAGTGGAGTGATGCTCGGGGCTGCGTGGATTCGCCTGAATCGGTACAGCGAGCAGACCACCTGGTGCAGGGGCTTCGTTACCTCTGTGACGCAGCATTGGACTTGGTTCCGATGCTGTCAAAAATGTCTGTTTTTGCGATCATTATTAGACGCCTACTGTGGCTGCGGCGCTGGTCGGATGACCACGCATCTAAGAAGGGCCTCACGGACCTGCCCTTTCAGGGTGGTCTGCCTTTTGGGGCCCAGTTGGATGAAATCATTAAGGATTTCACCGGGGGGAAGAGTACATTTCTCCCAGGACCCAAGCGGCGAGAACAGCGGCGCAAGCAGGGGCCTCCGTCCTCGGGCCAGAAGCGTTTTTTTCGCGGACCCAGTTCTGCGGGCAAGGGCTCTCGGCCCGACAAGACTGCCTCTGGGACCGGTAAGCGGCCCTGGCAGCGCAAGCCCGAAAAGACGGAGGAGAAGTCCTCCTCCGCATAATGGGTTGCCCCCGCCCGTCTCTCGGGTGGGGGGCCGGCTTCTGGGGTTCGCAGACCGGTGGGCCGCTTATGTCTCCGACCGGTGGGTGCGGGAGGTGGCGTCCTCCGGGTACAAGATAGAGTTCAGTACTCGGCCCCCGGACAGGTTCTTCCCGTCAAATTTAAGACTCCCTCCGGGGGGTCGGCAAGCTCTGTTAGAGGCTGTCCAGACGCTGTCCAAACAGGGGGTAATCGTGCCAGTTCCTCCGTCAGAAAGATTCCGCGGCTTCTACTCAAACCTCTTTGTGGTACCAAAGAAGGGGGGGTCAGGCCGGTTCTGGACTTGAAAGCGCTCAATCACTTTGTGAAGGCGCGCAAATTCAGGATGCAGTAAATCCGTTCGGTCGTGGCCGCCCTGCACCAGGGGGATTTTCTGGCGTCCCTGGTATCTTCACGTTCCCATTTGTGTCCAGCACCAGCGCTTCCTGCGCTTTGCTGTAGGGGACCTCCATTATCAATTTGTGGCTCTTCCTTTTGGTCTGGCCTCGGCTCCGCAGGTCTTCACCAAGATCCTGGCCCCAGTGTTGGCTCTACTGAGACAGAGAGGCATTGCTGTGGTAGCTTACCTGGACGATCTTCTCCTGTGAGCGGAGTCAGCTCCGGCTCTGGAGGACAATGTTGCTTTCATCCTGACCTCACTGCGGGACTTCGGGTGGCTAATCAACCTACAGAAGTCGACATTGACCCCATCCTGTCGCCTGGAATATCTGGGCCTGATATTGGACACGGAGCAGGCGAAGGTGTTTCTACCTCCGGCCAAGTTGCTGACGCTACAAGCAGCGGTGCGAACCCTGTTGTCATGACGGTGGTCCTCCTTACGTTTCTGCATGCGGGTGTTGGGGCTCATGGTCTCGACCTTTGAGGCAATACCGTACGCCCAGCCGTCACACCCGGCTCCTGCAGCGAGCGATACTGCTGCAATGTGACAAGTCTCCCTTGTCTCTGGATCTGCTGATCCAGCTGGATCATCAGACCAGGGGGTCATTTACCTGGTGGCTTCAGGCTCCGGCACTGACCTTGGGGAAGTCGTTCCTTCCCCTGGAGTGGTCGATAGTCACGACGGATGCCAGCCTCTCGGGCTGGGGGGGAGTCCGGGGGCAACTGTTGGCTCAGGGCCCTTGGTCGGCGCAGGAGTCTCGTCTTCCGATCAATGCGTTGGAGCTGAGGGTGATCAGGCTCTTTCTCTCCCTCTGGTCGGCAAGGCTGCGCGGCCTTCCGGTTCGGGTTCAGTCAGACAACGCCACAGCAGTGGCGTACGTGAACCATCAAGGCGGAACAAGGATCTCGGCAGCGGCGGAAGAGGCAGCCCACATTCTAAGGTGGGCAGTACTTCACGTGCCAGCAATCTCTGCCATCTACATTCCGAGCGTAGAAAATTGGAAGGCGGACTTTCTTAGTCCCCAAACGCTGGATCAGGGAGAATGGTCCCTGCATCCGGAAGTGTTTTGCGCGAGGTGAGGCACGCCAGATGTAGATTTTCTGGCGTCCAGATTCAATCACAAGGTGAAGTCCTTCGTGTGCAGGTCAAGGGATCCGTTGGCGGTAGCCACGGACGCCCTGGTGGCCCCGGTACATGCTTCTGTACGCTTTTCCTCCTCTCAAACTACTGCGCAGGATAGAAGTGGAGGGAATCCCGACAATCCTGGTGGCTATGGATTGGCCTCAGCGTCCTTGGTACGCCGACTTGGTGCGGATGGTAACAGATGTTCCCTGGCGGCTCCCCCTTCGCGAAGATCTTCTGTCACAGGGTCCCATCTTGCACCCTGCTTTACCCTCGCTGGCTTTGACGGCATGGCTATTGAGTCCCAGGTACTGAGGGATAGGGGGGTCTCTGAGTCAGTGATCCCCACCATGCTTAAGGCGCGCAAGTGCACTTCGCGCAAGATCTATCATCGCACCTGGAAAGCCTATATTGCCTGGTGTGAGGCAGGGGGTTGGAACCCCCGTTCTTTTTTGGTATCTCGGGTGCTGGCCTTTCTTCAACAAGGCCTGGATCAAAAGTTGGCTTTGAGCACACTCAAAGCTCAGATTTCTGCTCTGGCGATTCTTTTTCAGCATCCCTTGGCGACGCATTCTTTGATCCGTACATTTATACAGGGTGTACGTCATGTGCCCCTGGCACCGTGGGATCTGAACTTGGTAATTTCTGTGCCGCAAAAACCACCTTATGAGCAGATCAGGGATATTCCCTTACAATTGCTGTCTCAAAAGGTCGCTTTTCTGGTGGCCATTACATCCGCTAGGCGGGTGTCTGAATTGGCGGCTTTGTCGTGTAGGTCTCCCTATTTGGTCCTACATAGGGATAAGGCTGTGCTGCATCTTTCCCCTTCATTTCTACCGAAGGTGGTTTCCTCGTTTCATATCAATGAGGACATTGTCCTCCCTTCCTTGTATCCGCGCCCCTCTCATCCGAAGTAGGTTGCTCTGCATTCCTTGGACGTAGTGAGGGCCTTGTGGGTGTATTTGGCAGCTACGGCTCCCTTTCGGAGGTCGGACGCGCTGTTTGTGTTGACGGAAGGGCCGCGCAAGGGTATGGCGGCTTCTTCGGCCACTGTATCTCGTTGAATCAGACAGACTGTGACTCATGCATATGTGGTTGGGGGACAAGAACCCCCCTTTCCGGTCACAGCTCATTCCACCAGGGCGATTAGCACTTCCTGGGCTTTCAGACACCAAGCGTCGGTGTCTCAGGTGTGCAAGGCGGCTACTTGGGCCTCAGTGCACACTTTTGTTAAGTTTTACAAAGTTGATGTGTCAGCATCCGCGGATGCTGCTTTTGGCTGCCAAGTTTTGCAGGCGGTGGTGTAGGTGCGGCTGGCACCTCCCGAGATCATTCTGTTGGGTACAGTTGTTATTGTTTACCCACCCCTCTTTGTTTGACACTGCTTTGGGACGTCCCCACATGTCAAGATTAAGAGGCTGCGTCTGTCAATAAACGTAAGAGAAAATAGGATTTTTTTGACTTACCATAAAATCCTTTTCTCTGAGTTCATTGACAGACGCAGCACCCACCCCTCTGTGTTGTGTTTGTACGGCTTGTTACGAACTGATATGCTATGCAGGGCTGAGGGGTTATATGCTGAGTGAGGACGGCCCCCTGGGAGGGGCCAGCTTTGCTTTTCTGAACGTCGTTCTGCCTAGTCTACTCCTGGTAAGAGGTGCATAAACCACATGTCAAGATTAAGAGGCTGCGTCTGTCAATGAACTCAGAGAAAAGGATTTTACGGTAAGTAAAAAAATCCTATTTTTTCCCTAGGTGATCGCATGTGCAGCACCATGGCAACTGCAGATCAAGAAAAGTTAAGATGTCAGCTTCTTGGCTGCAAAGGAGAGGAGGGTTTGGTTCGACCAAAAAGATTAAAGCTTTCAGAATCCAACTATCATACTCCAGTGCAGGTCAGAAGCTGAATGGTGCCTACAGCACAGTGAGGTGAGGTTTATTTGGGACCTGTTGATAAATAAGGCTCAATGGGGAAATTCATAAAGGGCGTCATAGACAAAATTGTCAGTGTTTGCGCTATATTCATGAATTAATATTATACAGGTTTTATATAGCACCAACAGTTTGTGCAAAGCTTCACAATATAAATGGAGACAGTATAAACTAGAATGTAAGAGGGTCGGGAGGGCCCTGCTCATGGAAGCTCACAATCTAAGGACCCTGTCACACGGGCATTCCGTTCAGGTCCGCCTGTCCGTTGTTCAGGGGGACCTGAACTGACACTCAATGCAGCCCTATGGAGCGGTGGATGTCAGCAGAGACATGTCCGCTGACATCCTCCGCTCTCCGATCCGATACTGTCTGTGAAAAACAGATGGATGCAAACCCTATTTTCCATCCGTCTGTAGAATCGGATCAGAGTGAACCGGATGGCAACGGACAGGCGGTCCGTTGTCATCCGATCCCCATAGAGCAGAGCAGGGCTCTGACAGTTCCATCTCCGCTCAGTGAGCAGAGACGGAGCTGCCATTCGTCGGCTCAGCGGATTGATCCCTGCTGAGCAAAAATGGTCCCTTCACATGGAAAGCCTGTGTGAAAGGGCCCTTATAGGGTTGAGCCATGTGGTACAGAAAGTAATAACTGTGTGGGATGAGCTGATGGAAGAATTAGAATTTCAGTAGTTAGGTGGAAGTGGGATAGGCTTCCCTGAAGAGATGAGTTTTCTAGGATTGCCTAAAAGTGAACAAAGTAGGAGGTAGCAGTATGGATTGAGGTACAGAGTTCCGGAGGGTGGAAGAAGCTCTAGAGAAGTCCTGAAAACAAGCATGGAAGGAGGAGACAAGGCAGTTAAAGAGGTCTTGGGAGGAGCGGAGAGGACAGTTTGGGTGATTTATTGAGACAAGGCTGGTGATGTAGCTTGGGACAGGATTGTAAATGGCTTGTATGTTGTTGTAGCTAGTATATATAATTTTATTAATTGGGCAATCAGAAGCCAGTGGAGAGATTGGCAGAGAGGGGTGGTGGACACTGAGTGGTTGGTAAGGTAGATGAGTCTGACAGCAGCATTCATGATAAACTAAATGGAGAATAGCTTGTGTAGGGGTAGGCCTATGAGAAGGGAGTTGCAATAGTCAAGGCGAGAGGTAACAATGGAGTGAATGAGTAGCTTAGTGGTTTCATTGGTTAAAAAGGGGCATATTTTTGAGAATTTACGGAGGTGAAGTCAACAAGACTTTGGACAGTGATTGGACTTTGGGCTAAAAGGAGAGGTCAGAGTCCAGGACTATACCGAGTACCCTGGCAAGAGGAAGGGACTGATATTTGTACAATTGATGGAAAAGCCAGGGAGAAGGGCATGGGCGAGGGAGCTATATTACCAGCTAGGTTTTAGAATAATTTAGTTTAAGGAAATGGTGTGACATCTGTACTGATTTGTTGGTTAATAATGCAAGAGGAGACTGAAAGAGTGAGGTGAGGAATAGGGAGGCTTGTACAGTGGTCAGAGGGTTCATGCTGGACACTTCCTTTCCAGCCAAGTCTATCACACAGTCAGGCGCATACCTGAGGTGTTTTGTACAGGGGTGGGCAGAGACTGATAGACAGCTAGAAGGACTAGTTTCCCGTCAGGTCTGCCTTCCTTTGATTGACAGTGTATGGCAGATCCATAACTGCTATTCAGTCCAATAGCAGATCTCAAATCCGTCCACTGCCATCCGCTGTCAATCAAAAGCAAGATGGACTTGATGGGGAGCTAGTCTCTCAAATATCCACAGGCTTCCCCCAACCAACAGGTGCCTCAGCCATGGGACTAGTTCCCCATTAGATCCACCTCCCCTGTGAGTTTTCATTGCCAAAATATGGGCATTGCTATATTTGAGTAATATCATCTCCAGTACCTCACCCCTTTGTTTACATTTAGCCTTCGGCCAGGGTATCTCCTGGTGACAGCTAAATGGGGTCAGGATGCACATTTGTGACAGCTTTCATGTACAGACATCCCCCATCTGACCACTGGCATACCATTGTATCCTAGTTCAAAGCTGGTCCTAATTACTGCCAGTTTCCTAATCTGCATTAATTGTTTACAAATCTGTTGCTGCCATAGCAACAGGCTCTTAAAGCGTAACTCCACTTTTGTTGAGAAACCCCCCCCCCCCCAACCCCCCCAGGTACTGTGCGTGTATTGCAAGGATTTTAACAAACTTTGTTTCAGATTCCTACATTTTGTTATTCTGAAGAAATCCTTCTGTGTTTCTCTGTGCATATGTGCTGAGTGAGTCTAATGGGAGTGGTTTCATAATTATCAGCTGCTGCACCTGGCAGGGCACCAACAAGGAAATCTGCTGGGCCTGCATCCCTTTAGACGTGATTTCCTATTGAGAGTATCTCACCAAAAATTACATTTTTGTACCAGGGTAAGCCTGAAATCTGACTTGTATCTTAGTGTAGACTTCTAGGAAAATCAGTGAGCCAATCACACAAGCAGGAAATGATGTTTCTGGGGGTGATCAGTACACATTCTGTGTACAGAACAACTCCAGGTAGCCATATTGCAATGCATTTTCAGAAAATTACAGCACCTGCAGATTGAAAAGGAAAGGTAATTTTTAATAACATTCAATTACAATATGACTTGTGTTGCAATTGTATACACCATGTTATTTTTTCTTTATTTGCTATTTTTTTCTCCACTAAAGTGGCGTTACCCTTTAAAGTGACAATAGTAAAAACAACTTGAATGTGTTACTGAAACTGGCTTGAAGGCTTGCCTGAAACAGGTGCAGGTAGTTATGAAGGGACCTCCCGTCAGATAAGAGACATAAATGCTTCATTGATTCCCCCAGAATACAAGTTCTTTTTTGTCTTTGAAACGAAATGCAAAACTCACACAGCAAGCAGCAGTTGTCAATGTAAATGAGCCCAGGTGTTGTAAATCAAGACAGGACCATATTCTATTGCCTGATTCAATCAGTTCAATTTATTCTGAGCAGCATGAAAGGAAAAACAATCTTCCGATATTCCTCAGAGGAAGGGAGGGGGGATATGCTTGGTGGGGGGGGGGGGGACTTATCAGATTTACTGCCGGAGAGGCCAGTAAATTGCTGTTTGGTTGCTGGCTCCTCCGGTAGTGAAGACACAGCTTGACATCAAGGAAGTCTGACATTTCATGTGCAAAATCCATCCTCTCTCCCTGTCCCTGCTACACAAGTGATCACTCTTCCCCTGAGCTGCCTCTCCAGTTTGCCAGCAGGCATAACAACTGTCATAAAATATGTCATTATAGACATAGTGTCCATGGAATACAAATGGAACAGTAATGTATAAATGTAACATTTTTAAAGAAACAAAAAGTAACTTTAAACTTCAATTAAACTTTACCCTACTGGCAAATTTATTTTATTGAAGCACAGCTGTGAAATAATTTATCAACTTTGTGACTAGTATAGATTGCCCCACATTTTTGTAATGGGTCTTGAAGAACCCATCATGCCTGGTAAGGAACAATAACATTTTATTCACTGCAATAAAGAATTGTTGCTGCATTCACAGAATTAGTGAGATGAATTCATAAGGGCCCATAGGCACAGCATTCCATAGACAGAGCACCATCATCACATCCACAAATCTGAACATGTCCCATTGGATATAATGAAAACATCAAAACCCTGTACAACCATAAGGGTAATGCTCAGTCTACACCACCAAGCTGGACAAACTTCAATCTGCAAATCGAAGGGTAGGAAATTCTTGGCTGAACAATGACTGCAGCCAATCAAATGCAGTCACTGACCAGGTATTCTGACAGCTGCAGAAGCAGCAGCTGTCAGAATACAAATAGCCAGGCGGTCAGATTCTTCCATCCATGTTGTTTAGTGTGGATAGGAGAATCTATTGACTTCTCAGTGAGGGACTGAACGATTAAAATCTTAACATGTATGGCTAGCCTAAGGAATGCTGTTAGAAAAAAAAAAGTTGATTCTTTTTCACTTCCCTGGCTTTATAGTTCAAAATCTGTCAGAAAGGTAAAGCTGGGCTTTAAAGTGGACAGGAGTTTCCATGGGTAATATTCCAGATCTGTGTTTTCTTTACATTTTAATGCAGAGATCACGCAGGCACTGCCGCCCATGACAACCAATCATAAAAGAGCTGTCATGTTTGCAGCATAATGTAGTATATAGAAAATTCTATGCTTTTATTGGTTAATATGGGCCTGAGTGCATGTGTACACTGCATGGTATTGCAGAGCTCCAATAAATGTTAAGTTGTAGTTGTACCCCTATTATATAAAGAGACTAAAAAGTGCAAAATGGTAGTGCTAACGGTAAAATATATATTTTTATATATGTAGCAATTAAAACCACATGGAAACTCACATGCCAGGTAAAAGTAATTTTGTGTACTGGCTAGTCACTTTATGCCACTCGTCTCTCATTAGCAACAAGTGTGGCACAGGATCTGGGTTGGCTTAGCTGTTCCTAATGCAGAGCACCACACTAAGTACGTTACCCAATTCAAGGCAAGCGTAATAGGTAAGGGATCCAATTTCATAAGTTAAGGATGTTTCTTGAGGTTAAAAAAAGACAAATATATATATACTTATTTATATAATAAAAAAATTAAGGAGTTAAGAATGTAAAAACCTAAAAGTGCTTTTTTTGTGGGGCAAGTGACCCCTATACACTGGAGGGGTTGGTGGAGACTGTAACATCCCACGTAGCTCTCCCTCCTTAGTCCCTGGAGAGCGCTGGGGTGAGGTAAGGCTGCATGTGTCTGCGAGTCTCTGGGCACTGCTCCCCCCTCTGGTGAAGCTCATAAGATGGTGCAGTAGTACAGGTAACTGGACCAGGAGGAGGGAGCTGAGGAGGAGTCAGATGTCAGGAGGTCACAGGCAGTGCCGGCGAGCGTGGGACAGGGCTGCGGTGGGGGCAGCGCTGTGTCAGGAGTAATGCGTATAATGAGGCGGTGCATGCACAATGCCATTTTGCTGTGCTGGTTGGCGGGAGGCCATGTATTCCGTGTAACTGATTGTCACCTTCTCACTTCGGTACCTGTACCAGAAACACAGTGATACGTTAAATGCTTAAACACATAAAAATGTAAGGCGGTAAACAGAAACATCTGCAGGTTTTTAGTCAATAAGCATCAAAGCTGACTACATACCTATGGATTAGTCAGTCTGTAGGATACCTGGAACTCAGGAAGACAGATCTATGCATACATCTCATCAGTTTCATTCCAGATAAAATAATGTAAACATCTTAGGTAAATACCTCATTCATGTCATGTCTTACTCTTATAGCTGAAAGCCTTCTCTGTGTGCACAGTTTAACACCCTTACCCCTTGAAATTATGAAAACGGTGCTAGCTTATCTTCTACTGAAGAAGTCCCGCCTTAGGATGCAACGTGTGTAGGGGAACGGAGCCTGGATTGTGACGTCATCCTGCGATCATCTTACTAGCAGCGTTGAGCCGGTCTGTAACACTGAGCTCCTGTTTAGCATTGTTATAGTACTGTATCCTGTAAGTGGATTTTTATCTTTACATGGGCAGTATTAAAATTTGAAACGTGTTTTTTTTTTTTGCCTTTTTATGAATATATCCCCATGCTCAGTGGAGAGAATGTTTGAGGATACCAGAGGATTACCTCTGAAGGGACCAATGTTTTTGTAAACTTACTGGGGATTTAGTGGTCATATTTTGGAGTTGAGCAGCCATCATTCACTGTCGGTGGAGGCACGAATGACACTTGAATTTTTGTTTTACAAAGATATATCACTTTGAAGCACAACGGTGGATTTGTTTATTAATGCGAACGTTAGTATATAATTGCATCTGTGGATTTTGATTTATTTCATAAAATATTTTTTATTCACTACTTTTGTTAGTAACATATGATTGTATTTGGAGATTGTCAATATTCACTAGTTTGATTGTATTTAAAGTTTGCGCTGCCCTATATTGTGATATTAGTTTGGAAGGTGTGGTGAAATCATCTTTAGAGTGTTCAGCTTTTTTGAAATATGTGGTGTTTATTATTTATTTAATATTTATTGATTTTTTTTAAATTGATTGAGCTGTTTGATCGGAATATAATATCTGTTAGTACATGTTTAGAAATCTCTGTTAAAGAGATTTTTGTACTTACTTCTCCACTGGAGTCTACATGTGTGCATCTTTGGTGAATGGCATGTGAATTGTGTACAAAAACATTTATAGATATTTAGCTTGTGTGAAAAAAAGCTATAGCTTTTATATTGCCAATTTAATACCTATGCAAAGTTAATTACAATATCGATTTTTAAAACAGGTGCAGTTGTCCTTTTAGTACCACCTAATATTTCATATAAATGCCGGAGTCCTAAGCTCAACTCCTTGTTGGGATTGATTTACTAAAGGAATAGAGCAGGTTAACTTTACAAAGTGAATTTTCACTTTGTGAGTATGATGAAAATTCACTTTGCAAAGAAGACCCAATCACATGCATGGAATTTTATTTTTAAAAAACTGTATTTTAGTTGCACAGGTTTGTGAATTTCCCATAAAAAAGTAAAAATTCATTTAGCTAATTGAACAGTCTAAACCCCTTTATTAAATCAACCCCATTCTGAGTAAATACAGTAATATTTAGCCTGTGTACAGGTAATTATAGATGACAAAATGGGATTATTGGCTTACTGCTATTAAGTAATTGGCAAAAAAGCTACTGGGACATTTCCCCCATAGAATCTGCTCCCACTCCCAGGTAGTGTAGTGATGAAGAGACAACCAGATTAATAATAGGTATATGAGCCTCATTCAATAACAATGTCCCCTGCACCGAAAATGGTGTCCAGGATTGCTCTCCAACCCATAAGGCAGCATCAGAGAGAATCTTATAGGAACCTTTCATGACTGCAGAGGAAAAAAGTTTTCTCAACTTCACCTCTGGGTTGTAAATTCTCCACTCTAAGGGGAGGGAGAGTCTGGTCTTGAAAATCAGATGCATGGGATGGTCCAGAGACAGTGTCTGCTTGTCCATACTGTCAGAATGTTGAGTTGCATCAGTTTGGAACATGGGCATGTGATACTGTCTCAAAAGACCATGAGATCCAGCACTCTCATGCAGACACAAACTGAGAGTGACCTTTGAGCCTTGAGGTTTGATGTGCAAGTGTGGTGAGATACAAGTTTTCCGCAGTACAATAGGGTCCTGGACAAAGCTGTGTCTAAAATCAGGCCAGCTTTGGAGATGGTTGCACTCTTGCAAGCAGGCTACATGGCAGGACTAGCCAGGGAAAATGGCTTTCAAGTGACACTAAACTCTGGTTTAAAAAAAAAAATTCTATACAAGTATATATTATTAACTCAAAAAGTACCCTTTATTGCTCTAGCCTCCTCCAAATCCCCAATTCCTATTATTTTTTTTGCTGCTGAGATCTGAATTCCTGTTAGAGGGTGGCTAAGTTTGTTCTTCATGTTCCCACTGTTCAGGAGGTCCAGGAGCTCACAGAGGACATTACAAGGAGGCACAAAAACACAGCGCTTTCATAAAAAAAGATTACAGGGCCATTGGATGTATATAAATTATTTTTGGATAATAAGAATATGGTTTATTGTCACTTTAGAGAGAGCCTACAGCTTCTTTTCTGTTGAATCCTTGACCACATGAACATCCTCTACAGGGGCCGCAAGAAGTAACAGGAACCACCACAGGAAAACCCACTTCAGTAAAAAGCTTTCTTCATTAGGATACTATAAAGCAAACTGCTTGCGATGAGAAGGCAGCTTCTCAGGGTGAGGCCAGTCCCCATATAGGCTAGGCTCGATGAGTGAGTGGACTGGAAAAGTCTTAGATGTTTTAGGAATTTTAAAGATCCCATAATGGACACCCTGGGGAGTCGCAGATTCAGGCTGCTTTAATGCCAAGCAAGAGTGTACTGCGTCTATGAGCACAGAAATTATTTCTTTCAACTTAAGAGACTTCAGCATTGGATGCATCCCCCCAATCCATGGCCTTTGATGATGAGGAATCCTCCTCATGTAAATCCACCTCCTCTGGAGCCTCATCAGGTTCAATAATGAATTCAAAGGCTGAATCTGGAGTGTAGGCAAAAATGGCATGAGTGTGCAACTCTTGTGGCCCATGGCCTTAATAAGGCCTGACAATGAAGCCCTAAACTGAGGCTGAGCTACTGAGACCCTCGGGACCCTTGACTCTATGATCTGCCATACCCTCAAAACAGTGCCCTAGAAGGGGTATGCACAACCAATGCTGTAATGGTGTGGGGAGGATAATGTCTCAGTAAATCACCTGTATGTCTCTTCCAAAGCAGGTGCAGTACGCTACACTGGCCAAGCATACGCCATTGACACCAATTCGAACAGAGGCCCTACAATGCGATAGAGTCAATATCCAAAGGCACAACAGCACTACCACAGGTGACCTCCAAAATAGTGCCACCCAGGAGGAAAAGGGTGCCAATGCAGTGTTAGCCCCTGAGCTGTTGGAGCCGCCAACAGTAAGCATGACCAGGGGAAAAGGGGAAATAAAAAACAGGGGTACCCTTGGTTCTGAATGTTTAAAAGGTTTCTGCCCTGACTTACTAGTCAGACAAAGGAATATTGAGAAGTTAACCATTTCCTTACTTTACTCTCCTGGATGGGCACATCCCTGCAGGGGTCTTTAGAGTCTGGGCTCTACACCAAGCAGACAATGGCTCTGGATGTAAAGAGCATCCTGCGGCTAACTCCACACATTGCACTATGTGCCAAGGGGAGTGCCCACAGCAGGATCCAGTGCATAGCACAACATTTCAGGCCAGACCTGCGTCATTCATTGCAGTGAGGTCTGGGTACAGTTGCCGAAGGTGCTGGCTAGGAGACAACCTATCTAGAAGCTGCAATAAAAAGCTGCAGTGTCTATGGTGCAGCCAATTTGATAGAAGGTTCAGCAGAGAAAATAAATCCATAACCTGAAGACACTAGCAAAAAACTGAGGCTAACTGGGAGTGGGAGGGGTTATATGGAGTTTGTCCCAGCAGGTTTTTTTTGTCAATGTCCAATCAGCTGATGGTAGGTGCATAAAGCCCAGTTATAAAGACATAGAAGCCTGTGTTCTGTATTGTATGGTCGGGAAAGAACTGTTACATTATAAATAAGGAAGTAGCACTAGATGTCTTGAATGTAATGAGAATTTAGTAGTTTTAGTTACAGGTAAACATATAGTAAGTACCCTAAAGGAACTTACCTTGTGAGTTTGATGCTTTTCCTAAACTCATTAGTAATAGGAGCTTTAAAGCCGCCTTTCCTGAGCAGAGAGTCTATTGTCTGAATCTGATCCCAGTCTGGGGAAACACATATACATATTAAGATATGCAGACACTTCAAAGTAAAAAAAGTCATTATGAAACTGAGTACAGTAGTTTCTACCACTTTCAGCTGTGTGCAAGCTCTCTCCTTATGATCCTCAACCAGAAAGAGAAAAGTATACAACAACCACAGGTAACTTGTAGGTGCCTACAGGGCAGGAAACTACCTAGTCCCAGCATGCTTTGCAAACAACAAAATGAGTCATATACAGTAGATACTCCTAAGTTTACACTGCCACATCCCACCAATTATTTCAGCCCAGTTTTCTTTCTTCTGCCATCATTTAGTCCTAGTGGGGGCTTGATCCATAAACACCAAGCAACAGATCACTTGACCCTAGCAGCCAACCAGGCTTTACCATGTACTGCGTGAACAAGGATAGACACAGCTCTACACTAATGTTATATATGTAATACATGTTACATGTTATATAAAAGACTCAATTCCCATACTGATATATGGCCATGGGTTTATTCATTAAAGCAAAGTTCAATGTCTGTAAGCATATTATAGCCATTGCATCTGTAGTCAGATCTGTAAAAAGATTCATTTGGATTGGTTGCTTAAAGCTTTCCTAGTAGTCTCTGCATTTTGCAGATGATGACCTGATGTCAGGGAGAATGGCTGGAGCAGCGCTGGCTGAGGCCATTCACAGCCATATCCACATCTGAACTGGGTCAGTTTGAACATCTTCTTATCACACATATGTCCACACTTCTGAATTGAATGTTGACAGGATGGGATGAAATGGACTGATGTTAGATATTTAGACTATTCAACATGCTCACTTAATAAAGTTGAAATTGCTCTCCTTCTTATTATTGTTCTTTACCTTTCTGATTGCAAAAACGGAATCCCCCACTGTGGATTATTCCCTGATCTTCTAGTGAAACAGTGATGGCTTACATGCCTTCTACAGCAGGTAATGCCATGACAGCCCATAGTCCAGGCTGTTCCTTTCACAGTCCATAGTCTAGGCTGTTCTTATAATGGCAGTACAACACAGTGTATCGATCTGAACGGGATAAGTTCACTTTTAAAAAAATAAAAATAAATGCACATTTTTTTTTCAGGTGAAAAATGTGCATTTATTTATTTATTTATTGAGCTGTATCTGCGTGCCTGGTACATCCCTAAAAACGGGTGGAAAATGTTCCCAAAGGTGAACTTATCTTTTAAAGAAAATTTGCATGAAAGCCATACATCAACACACACTAAAAGCGCAAATTAATGCATGTGAAAAAAATAGGCAAACATTCAAATTATAAGTACACATTACTATATCTTGGCTTTGCGTAAACATGAACCAGGACAAAATATACGTAAAAGGTAGAGACACTGAAATAGAGACACCTTGTTCCTTGGCTACTTCTGGCAGGTAGGTGGCTGTGCGTTTTACTCCTTTTTCATTTATGAACTCAATCCGGATTCCATGGACTCCAACCTGAATGGGAAAGTTAACAGAACTAGACAGAATTGAACCCTTTTGATTGGAAACATTTAATAAATGATTGTGAAGACTTTGGGAATTAACTGTCATAAAATAAAAATATACATTGCTATACACAGGAGAAAATGTACTGTATATATTTGTCTACTGTTAGACCATAGACTTTTGTTACTTGTAATGAACATTCATTGCTCAGAGGGTGCAATAATCAGCATGTTTATATCTGCATATCTACTAGGAACAATGGATAATGTGCTGAAGCTCTACAACCTGCTGAATTGCCTTCCTGTGCAACTCTAGTATCCCCAGAGATGTGTTTTTCTAAATTCCAGCTCCCCTATGTACCAATATAGCATTAATGTACTTACTTTGCAAGAATAAAACAGCTTTCCATGAATTCTACACAGATTTACCTTACCCCCTTCATAGCTGTTCTAAAACACTGCTTGATTACTTCTGCCTTACTTCCTGGACACACTTTAGTTCATGACACAGGAAGGAGTTGACCAGCTGAGGGTAGATGATGCAGGGTGTGTGCCAATAAGATCAGCAGGTCAACTCCTTCCTGTATCTTGACTTAAAGTCTGTCCATGAAGTAAGGCAGAAGTAATTGAGCAGTATGTTTAAACAGCTATGAACAGTGTGAGGTAAGCTTGTGTAGAATTAATGGAAAGCTGTTTTATTTTTGCAAAATAAGTACATTAATGCTATATTGGTACATAGGGAAGCAGGAATTTAGAAAAAAAAAGGTGAACTTGGCCTTTAAGGTAAAATCTACTTTTGTGAAATTTGCACTCTAACCACTTCCCTACTGCCGTATACAGAATGAAGGCCGGGAAGCGGTACAGTCATCCTGACTGGGTGTTAGCAGGAAAACACGCAGCACGGCGATCGGTGGTGTGGTGTGTCAGTCTGACCACCTATCAATGCCCATCAGTGCCGCCTATGAGTGCCCATCAGTGCCGCCTATGCGTGCCCATCAGTGACGCTTATCAGTGCCACCTATCAGTGCCCATCAGTGCTGCTTATCAGTGCCGCCTATCAGTGCTGCATATATGTGCCTCATCATCAGTGCCACCTCATCAGTGCCAATAAGTACTGCCTCTTCAGTGCCTGTCAGTGTAGCCTCATCAGTGGCCGTCAGTGAAGGAGAAAACATACTTATTTACAAAGTTTTGTGACAGAAACAAAGAAAAACCTTTTTTTTCAAAATTTTCGGTCGTTTTATTTGTAGCCCAAAAAATAAAAACCCCAGAGGTGATCAAATACCACAAAAAGAAAGCTCTATTTGTGGATACAAAATGATAAAAATTTGGTTTGGGTACAACGCCGCATGACCACACAATTGTCATTCAAAATTCAAAAAGCGCTGAAAGTTGAAAATTGGTCTGGGCGGGAAGTGGTATAAGTGCCTGGTATTGAAGTGGTTAAAGTATACCATTTACAAAAAAAGACAAAGAAAATCTAACTTTATAAATGTAGACTTGTTTCCTATCTATATTGGCTGATCATACAAAATTCAAAAACCGGTATAGGCAAAACTGTATCAGCTAATCACATATCTGGAGTAGATTGGTGTAAAGCCAGCAGGCATTTTTAAAGTGGAACATCATACAGATAGAAAAATGCAGTGATGCCCATTCTCTTTCACCGATTTGACATAGCTGTGCTGCTGTGGAAATTAATGACATGGCCGCATGTTGTGCTAGTGATGCCTGAATCACAAGACTGACTGCAGAGATCCTTTATCAGGCAAAACAGTTCTCATCTTTGTACTTAGCTGTTTGCTGAGAGTTCAATCAACCAGTATTCTGTATAAACTAGCTAAAGTAAGTATTAACATATGTAGTAGCGCACATGACTAGATAAATCAGTCCGTAAAAACAGTCCTTCTCATCATAAGCCCAATGGCTGCCTTTCGGATAATCCACTAATTTGCAGAGTATAATCAGAAACCCACCTCGTGCAATGGAAACAAAAAAGTGATTCCCTTCACCCGTGGCTGGACTCTTACCAATGATATATGCCTGTCACTCTCGTATACAGGCTAACTCGCTTTTTGTGCTTCTTAATGCACCTCTCCAGTTAGATCTCCAGTCCTCTCCGTTACTCTCCCGTGTTCCTCATACGGATATGAATCGGTCTCTCTCCACGTATCTGATGTACACGCCTTTCGGGAGACGTCACGGAAAGGGGCGGAATTAAGTTTTCTGTGTCATCGGCGCTTAAAGAGCCTGAGCTCCACGTTGCTGACAGAGGCCGTGATGTGCTGAGTGAGCTGCGCACCGTGAGGAACTTGAGAG
>BLSH010469704.1:1830151-1846955 GCA_018402905.1 Glandirana rugosa
ACTCTCCCTCTCTCTGGCTAAGTATAGGCATACTCAGTTCTCATCTTTGTACTTAGCTGTTTGCTGAGAGTTCAATCAACCAGTATTCTGTATAAACTAGCTAAAGTAAGTATTAACATATGTAGTAGCGCACATGACTAGATAAATCAGTCCGTAAAAACAGTCCTTCTCATCATAAGCCCAATGGCTGCCTTTCGGATAATCCACTAATTTGCAGAGTATAATCAGAAACCCACCTCGTGCAATGGAAACAAAAAAGTGATTCCCTTCACCCGTGGCTGGACTCTTACCAATGATATATGCCTGTCACTCTCGTATACAGGCTAACTCGCTTTTTGTGCTTCTTAATGCACCTCTCCAGTTAGATCTCCAGTCCTCTCCGTTACTCTCCCGTGTTCCTCATACGGATATGAATCGGTCTCTCTCCCTCTCAAGCTCCTCACGGTGCGCAGCTCACTCAGCACATCACGGCCTCTGTCAGCAACGTGGAGCTCAGGCTCTTTAAGCGCCGATGACACAGAAAACTTAATTCCGCCCCTTTCCGTGACGTCTCCCGAAAGGCGTGTACATCAGATACGTGGAGAGAGACCGATTCATATCCGTATGAGGAACACGGGAGAGTAACGGAGAGGACTGGAGATCTAACTGGAGAGGTGCATTAAGAAGCACAAAAAGCGAGTTAGCCTGTATACGAGAGTGACAGGCATATATCATTGGTAAGAGTCCAGCCACGGGTGAAGGGAATCACTTTTTTGTTTCCATTGCACGAGGTGGATTTCTGATTATACTCTGCAAATTAGTGGATTATCCGAAAGGCAGCCATTGGGCTTATGATGAGAAGGACTGTTTTTACGGACTGATTTATCTAGTCATGAGCGCTACTACATATGTTAATACTGATTCAGTATGTTCTGAATAGTTTGGCTTATGTTTTATGTTGGTATTATATCATTCAAGGTAGCAGCTGGTAATATCATTGTATGAACAATACTGAAGGATTATGATTCAATGATTTACACTAGGCGCAGGTATTAGAGATTCATTTATTATTGTAGTGAGGGTGTGTCATCTCTATTTTGTGCGTAGCTAAAGTAAGTGTTGTGCTTTATAGAAAGCACTTTTTTAGCAAAAGGTATGGGTCACGTGTAAATGCTCCACTATCTCCGACAAAGCAGTATTCGGTGCCTGCTCACACAGCAAAATACTGTTAGGTGGGTAACATGCTGCCAAGCCCTAAAAAACAAACACATTCAGAAAGTCAGTATTTGCATGGGATTTTTAGTGGATTCCCAGGATGACACGTGCATCATGTGGTACCGAAAAGGGTAGGCATTGAACACTTACTTTAGCTAGTGAATACAGAATGCATGTTTACGCTAAAGGTAAAATCAAGCTTATATTGTGTTTATTGGCCGAAAAAATTGCCCAAACTAGCCCTATGCATTAATGGACCTGCGTTCCAGGCATTCATCCCTCAATGCTTAGGGCGCTAAAAGGATAGAGAAGGGTGGGGGCAGGTCAGACTTCATAACTACACTTAGGAAGCGCCTAGCTACACAGGACAAATGCTACATTGTACTTTGGCCCACAGGGGGCAGAACAGTGTGAACAAAAAAATGTATTGAAATAGATTAGATATAAAACATCATCTTAAAAAAAAACTTTCTAAATCTAAACAAAAAAAGTAAAAGAAAGCTGACCTACAACCTTTTTATAGATTCTTTTTAAAATGACTAAATCACCTCCCAATCCAGAAAGTCGCCTACATCTTCAAAGTTGGTGAGCAGAGACACGGAGCATGACAGCTTGGGCAGCTCCTCGCGGGTTAGTGGAGGAAAGCGGCTGTCCTTAAGGGCACTGCAGAATGAAAAATGAATGTAATAGAAATAATTTTTATACTTGTAGTATGCATAGTAGATGTTATATATTTGGATCGGTAAGCCAAATATGTTGACAAAAGGAATTTATGCATTTCACTATATCCTGCATCTAAGGTTTCTGGTTTACCCTGCTTTTTGAAAGTTGAGAACAATCCTTTTATCAACATAGCATGTATTGGTTGAGAAGTTCATTGTCAGCCATATCTGAGCAGTTTATTTCCAGCTAGATCATGATGGCTGCCATTTGAAACCTGGAACATGTTTGTTTAATGACAAATGCAGTACAACCAGGAGAAATTATTTTGTTGCTGCACATAAGGAATTAAAAGCACTTCAATAAAACAACACATATGAGATGCCGATAAGGTTCAGGTTCTGCCAACTGCTCTCAATGGAAGAAGGGCTGGATGGGTGAGAAACCTTGTTTTGTATTTAGCCCTGAGGTAGGAAGCATTGGCGTCTTCTGAATGCACCACCTTTCTCCTCTCCCACCAATAGCTTAACACCACACTTGGCCAAGATGCATATTAGCATTGCAGAGGGTAGTAAAATCATACATGACTGACTGCCCTCCTAAGGGCACCCCTAACTTAAGGCTTACACACACTCTAAATGAGAGCCTGTAAGTTGCGCATTCAGGACAAAGTAACAGGTTCAATAGATAGGCCATTCCCTTCATTGCTGATACGAGGGAGTGCTGATAAGTATTGAGCCTTACCCAGAAAAAAATTGAGCTAGGAAGCTGTAAATTGCAGGGTGTACCGGCCAATTTATCTATATTCAATAGCGCAAAAATCAACTGCCTATGATTTTAACTTATCTTTCTTTTTCAGGTCCAAAGTAAACATGGCAGCACCTCTTGGAAAATTCAATGTGGAAGAGTATAGGACCATAATCAAGTTCCTATTTCTCCAAGGGAAAGGTGCGCAGCAGATCCATGATGAAATGTCACAAACTTTGGGTGACAGTGGCCTTTCATATGCAACCATTAAATGTTGGGTTGTCAATTTTAAAACTGACAATTTCGGTATTGAAATTTAGAAGCCGGGTGGAAGGTCTGTTTCTGTCAATGTGCCTGCAAATGTGAAAGCCATCCATGACATGATCATGGAGGACCTTTGAATATCAGCCAAAAGTATTGCTACATATCTGGGAATATCACGTGAGAGAGTTGGTGCCATTATCCACATCGACTTGGAAATGACAAAGCTTGCTGCAAAGTGGATCCCAAAACTTTTGACAACCGAACAAAAGAGGAAACGTGTGGAGACATTGGTGGCTGTTTTGGAACATGTTTTAAGAAACGAGTCAGATTTCCTAGACGAGCTGGTAACTGGGAACTTGCATATGAAGGACCACTGTCATCCAAAGTTTGTGACATTTCATCATGGATCTGCTTCGCACCTTTCCCTTGGAGAAACAAGCACTTGATTATGGCCCTATGCTCTTCCACACTGAATTTTTCTGGAGGTGCTGCTGTGTTCACTTTGGACCTGAAAAAGAAAGATAAGTTAAAATCATAGGTAGTTGATTTTTGCACCATTGAATATAGACAAATTGGCCAGTACACCTTGCAATGTACAGCTTCCTAACTCATTTTGTTTTGGGTAATGCACAATACTTATCAGCACCCCCTTGTACTTTCCTTTAGTTTACTCTCCATGAAACACTTGGTACTTCTAGGTATAGGGGAGTAGTTAACTCTCTCCTCCCACACTGCAGCATTTGTTTCTTCAATGGCAAATTAGCAGGATTCAGTGCTGTCTGAGCCATACCGAACTAAAGCTTACACTGGGTTCTTCATGCGAACAGTGTGTGAATGAGTAAAAAAATAAATGAAAAGGGTGCACAAAGGACAGATACCCTTTTAAATATCAGATGTAACAAGAAATCAATAGAAGTAAAAGATAAATGGACACATTGCCCTTTGCAAACAAACAGAATAATATTTATTTTCTATTTTCCACAAAAAAAAACTGAAAGCATAAAGCCTGCTATAAATAATCTACTCCTCGCTTTCCTCCAGTTTTTGGGAAATCCAATTCCAATAGTTTAACCCCTTCCAGCAAAGTTGCTGGCAAAGTCCAATTTCAGTTTACTGATTAATTAGCCATATATAGCCTTATATGGTGGATGATAAAAAATACCCCTAAACTAAACCTAAATATATCCCTAAAATAAATGGCCACTTGATAAATGAAATCTGTTTTGGTGTTGGTACCTGGTTAAGGTGTATTCCCTGAGACCTGAGTGTAGATTCATGGCTGAAAAGGTCCCGATACAGCCACGAAGACGCTTATCACGTCCAGCCTTCCAGGTAACAAACAACGGACTAGAAATAAGAGAAGTGAACAAAAGGACAGTGCACATTATCCACAAAGTAAATATATGAAAAGCAAGAAATTACATAAGAAACAGGTTAATATACCTGCATACCTGTATAAAGAAACGTGTATTACAGTGAGGGAAAAAGTATTTGATCCCCTGTTGATTTTGTATGTTTGCCCACTGACAAAGAAATGATCAGTCTATAATTTTAATGTTAGGTTTATTTTACCAGTGAGAGACAGAATAACAACAAAAATATCCAGACAAACGCATTTCAAAAAAGTTATAAATTAATTTGCATTTTAATGAGTGAAATAAGTATTTGATCCCCTATCAATCAGCAAGATTTCTGTCTCCCAGGTGTCTTCTATACAGGTAATGAGCTGAGATTAGGAGCACTCCCTTTTCATCTCAGTTTTTTACCTGTATAAAAGACACCTGTCCACAGAAGCAATCAATCAGATTCCAATCTCTCCATCATGGCCAAGACCAAGGATGTCAGGGACAAGATTGTAGACCTACACAAGGCTGGAATGGGCTACAAGACCATCGGCAATCAGCTTGGTGAGGGGGTGACAACAGATGGTGCGATTATTCGCAAATAGAAGAAGCACAAAATAACTGTCAATCTCCCTCGGTCTGGGGCTCCATGCAAGATCTCACCTCATGGAATTTCAATGATCATGTGAACGGTGAGGAATCAGCCCAGAACTACACGGGAGAATCTTGTCAATGATCTCAAGCAGCTGGGACCATAGTCACCAAGAAAACAATTGGTAACACACTACGCTGTGAAGAACTGAAATCCTGCAGTGCCCGCAAGGTCCCCTGCTCAAGAAAGCACATGTACAGACCTGTCTGAAGTTTGCTAATGAACATCTGAATGATTCTGAGGAGAGTTGGGTAAAAGTGTTGTGGTCAGATGGGACCAAAATCAAGCTCTTTGGCATCAACTCATCACGTTTGGAGGAGGAGGAATGCTGCCTATGAGCCCAAGAACACCATTCAGACTGTCAGACATGGAGATGGAAACATTATGCTTTGAGAGCGTTTTTCTGCTAAGGCGACAGGACAACTTCACCGCATCAAAGGAACAATGGGCGGGGTCATGTACAGTCAAATCTAGGGTCAAAACCTCCTTTCCTCAGCCAAGGCATTGAAAATGGGTTGTAGATGGTTATTCCAGCATGACAATGACCCAAAACACACGGCCAAGGTAACAAAGGAGAGACTCCAAAAGAAGCACATTAAGGTCCTGGAGTGGCCTAGCCAGTCTCCAGACCTTTATCCCATAGCAATATGTGGAGGGAGCTGAAGGTTTGGGTTACCAAACGTCAACCTCAAAACCTTAATGACTTGGAGAGGACTGCAAAGAGGCGTGGGACAAAATCCCTCCTGAGATGTATGCAAACCTGGTGGCCAGCTACAAGAAACGTATGACCTCTGTGATTGCCAACAAGGGATTTGCCAGTATTAAGTCAGGTTTTTCGAAGAGGTCAAATACTTATTTCACTCATTAAAATGCAAATCAATTTATAACTTTTTTGGAATGCGTTTTTCTGGATATTTTTGTTGTTATTCTGTCTCTCACTGTTAAAATAAACCTACCATTAAAATTATAGACTGATCATTTCTTTGTCAGTGGGCAAACGTACAAAATCAGCAGGGGATTTTTTCCCTCACTGTATATCCAGTGTCTCACTGACATCTAGACTAACTGGCCAGAAAAGTTGAAAACCTGTTCAGTACCTTGCTGGATCCTGTAGATAACAACACCATAACTGTGACAGGAGATCTGTAGCATCCCAGAATAAAAACATCCACAAAGACATCAGAGGATTGCACAACTGTCCAAGGATGGTGAGTGGGTACTCCGTCTCACAAGTATTACATCCCAAGAGTGTTATGCTGCACCCTGAGTTTCCAGCAACTGCAACAAGGATTCATATAACTAAAAGACACTTTTCTAAAGACTTAAGCTAACCAGAAATGGATCGAAATTTGGCTGGTTCAGCAGGGTCCTGGCAAATTTCGATCCATCTATGGCCGGTCTCATTCCTGAGAAGTCAATCTAATGATTGACTTCTCATAAATGAGGTTGTTGAAAAATTGTTATTCAATCAGAGCTCCAGCCAATTGGCTACAGTGCTGATTAGTTTATTCTGACAGTGGAGGAGTCCCTGCTGTCACAATACAAAAACACAGCATGGAGGATTCCTTTATCCAACTCACTTTTGTGGATGGGAGAATCTATTCAGTTTTTTTTTCTATCAGCCTAATGGCTGATTGAAAAATCTGACCCGTGTGTGCCCAGCTTTATAGTCTGGTGCTGCTATTACTGCACTAATTGCAAATGCTTCAGGTAATTTACCCTGGACCAGAGTTTCACTGCATATTCAGATATTAGCCACACAGGTAGTACATTGTACTCAAGGAGTCAAAAGACTCATCGAATTGCGCTATATGCAAACCATTGTGCACCACTGAAAAACAGAAAGCAGCGCAGCACTGAAAAACAGAAAGCAGGGCCTGTATATGATAAGAGCAAATATGGCTGCCCGCATGAAAACATACAGTATAAGAATGTACAGCATATGCAATGCATTTAAAACTTTAACACATATTGATAATCCTATTTGCATTAAAATATTGAAAAGACTATACATTTCATTTAAAGGAAATATTTTGATTAAAAAGACAAACACTGTGATTATAAAAACAAACTCAGATGTTGCTAGCCCCGATATGGGACATTGTACATTGTATGCATGCAGAACTCTACTTTCCTGCTTGGGTGACTTGCTCATTCAGATGCCTGCCGAGTTACAGACATCCACTGCAGCAAAAGTTTAATATTTACTGAGATACTTTCTAAGGCCTCATTTACACTGCTGCTGGTAAACGGACATTAAGGCCTCATACACACGGACGTTTTTTTGACGCCGGCGTTTTCTGGCGTTTTTTGCAGCTCTCCATGTTAGTCAATGGCCCCATAAAAACGTCAGCGTTTTTGAGCTGTAGATGGTGTCGGCGTTAGTGAGCTGAAAGTAGAACCCACGGCCATCGCATTCTGAGACTGTAACGTTTTGGCGTTTTTTTTACGCCGACGCCACAAAACGCCAACAAAGGCCAACTAACGCCAACTAATATTGTACCGGCCTTTTCCAGCGTTTTTTGACGCCAACGTTTTTAGGTTGAAAAATAGCAGAGGGATGATTTTTTTTAAAAAACGCCTATTGACGCCGATGCTCACTAATGCCGATGCATAACGCCGAAAAAAAGCCAATTTTTTTTCCTTGACGTCGGCCCCGACGTTTTGTTTATTTTTAAAGATACGCCCGTGTGTATGAGGCCTTAGAGGCATTTTTTTCAGCTGCCCCTAAACTTTCCTCTATGTTATCTTATCAGTATATTTACACAGGACTGTTTAAGGTCGTTTCCAGGCAGTTAAGTTTAAAGGCCTTTTATGGAACGCAAAAAAATGGGTTCAGATGCCAGTTCAGAGGCATTTGAAATGCCAAACAGCTTGTAAACGCCGCTAAACGCGCCTAAACGCAGAAGCTCGCATCTAGGACCATTTAGTTTACAGCCGTTTCCATTTAAAAAAATAAATAAATACAGTTAAAAAAAAAAAAAAACGCTCCTAGACGTGAACGCGGCATGCAAAACGTGGCAAAATGGCAGGTTTAGACACCAGCTTCTAGCTGTCAAAAAAAAAATCTTTCAAAGGAGGTTGAAATAGCGTCCCGTGTAAATGGAGCCTAAAGCTCATGCACACCTAATGGGATGCGGAAAATGTATCTTTTCTTGTTATGACATTGAGATTGCTCATCTACTTATAATGTAGACAGCCCTTTCCATTTGGCAGAAAATAATTTTTTAAAAAAAGACGTCAAGGGCAATTTCTTCATAATAGGCTAAAAACTCTAAAAACTCACAAAAGCCCATGCAATCTACATTGTTCACCGGGAGGAATTGCTTTAAGGCCTGGCTCACACCTATGCAAGTTGCAGTTTGCATATTCCAGGTGCATTTTGCATTTTTCAATCCACATTTTTGATCCATTGAAGTCTATGGAACCAAAAAACAGAAAAAAATCCCTGGCCCTTTCCATAAAATGCATAGATGTGAACATGACCCATAGCAAACCATGTTAAATGGAGTGCAGTGTGTTTCTGCAAAACTGAAAACTCACAAAAAAATTCATAGGAGTGAACCAGGCCTAAAAGCTGAAATCCAATCAGATACCCTTAGTGCTGGTTCACACAGGGGCGGCTTCAAAGGCGCCCGATTCTCATCCAACTTTGAAGCTGACCCATACAGCACGACTTGTAAACGACTTCTGTATAGAAGTCAATGCAAGTCACTCTGAAGTCTCCCCCAAAGTAGTGCAGGAACCTTTTTCTAAGTCGGAGCAACTTGAGTCGCCCCCTATTAGAACAGTTCCATTGTACTGCGTGGAGCGCAAGTCGCCTGACAAGTCGCCCCTGTGTGAACCGGCACTAAAAACAGTATCTAATGCTGCTGTGTGTCATTCAGAGTGATACATAGCGATGAGTGAGTACATGACTGCCCCTATATTGTCCATTCAACAGACTGGGGTTGGGTCCTAGACCAAGCTGCACAGTTTCAGTGCACTGCAGGACAAAGGTCTTAGCTGTGCTGTCTGGCAAGGGTGACTGGATCACAAAATTGGCTAAACAGAATTACAAAGCTTTTGGCAAATAAGACAGTTCAAGTATAATAACTTCAACTATGTATGTAGTTGCTTGCCTATAAAGCAGCTTTATAACGGTATTAAACCCAAAATGCAATATATTGCAGCATCAGTTTTCTTTTCTTAGGCTTTTTTTCCCTCTGTTTTCACCTGGTGATCTGGCCAGTAACACACCTCCTGTAGTAGAGTGCCTCCACTGTGGGTGAAGGAGCACAGGGGGCACCTTTGGACGGCAGCATTGTCAGTATGGTGGGAGGGAAGTGTTAGATGTACTAGCAGATTTAAATCCACTAACAAACTGAAGCAAACCTCTAGCTAATACTTTATAAGCAGTTACACCAAACAGTTTTTATTGGGGATAAAGGTTTTACATAAATATACAAAATATGTAAGCACCACCCCTGTCAATGGTAAATGGTGTTTGTCTTATCTCTGTAGCTGATACATTCTGCTGGAGCGCTTGTTCTTTTAAAAAAACAACAGACTTGCTGCATGGATCACCAGGTGAAAATAGCGGAAAAAATAAAAATAAAGAAAGCCTAAAAAAGAAAACAAATGCAGCCACCACCAGATATAAAAAATATGTGATGAGTCTCCTCTGGTTTAGGGACCATTTTAACCTAGTAGTAGTCACTTTCAATTGGACTTGTTCTGTAATGTTGAAGGATCTTTAGATCTAAGAAGTGGCCTGGATAAATTACGAAATGTCTTCAACATTACAGAACAAGCCCAGTTGAATATGACTACTACTATATACACCACAACTTGGAAAAAAGTGAACCTTCACATACAATAGGGTTAGGGTCCTTTCACACACATGGACCGTTCATCAGTTCATCAGTTTATCAGTTCATCCGTTTTTCATCAGTTTTTTTTATCCGTTTTTTTCATCCGTTTTTTCATCAGTGGTCATCAGTTTTTCATCAGTTTTTTTTTACATCCACTACCAATGCAAAAACGGATGAAAAACTGACCGTTCGTCAGTTTACATCCGTTTTTCATCCGATCCGTTTTTTTGACGGATGAAAAATAGGACTTTCATCCGTTCAAAAAAACGGATGCTGACGGAAGCGGATGAAAACGGATGCAAATGAATGATCATCAGTTGTCATCCGTTTTTCCATAGAGATGCATTGATGTCCGTTTTTCATCCATCAAAGGATGGATGAAAAACGGACAAACGGTCCGTGTGTGTGAAAGGGGCTTTAACATTTTTTTGGCCACTGAGAATAAATTTAGACATGTGAAAGCAGACAATTGAGGCTTTGAGGCTGGGTTCACACTATTGCGAATTGGATGCAGCTTTCCCCGCATCCAATTCCCATGTCAGGAGATTGTGACGGGCTCTCTATGGAGCCGGTTCACATATCTCCGGAGCGAATTGCACAGGAGTTCTGTGCGTCTTCTGGCCCGAATTCAGCCAAAAATTCGGAATGAAATCGGACCTGAAACGGTGGATGGGGATGCACCAGACCCCCGCTGTGAGCCGCTCCGTGCTGCAGTGTGAACCCAGCCTGAGGTGTTAAAACAGGTTTAAGTAAGAAAAATATCCCCTCAACACCTGTCAAACTCCTCAAAAAATGATCCACTGCAGATAGCTTTTCTAAGGGGTGGCAGGGTTTGCCCCAATTATAAAAGTAGCCTAACAGCTTTCTAACATAACAGTAATTGGCTCTATAAAGTTTCGATCATCTTACACCCGTGTGCACCTCAAGATGGTTGCCATAAAAAAAAAAAATAAACACTTTAAAATATGTTTTCATTTAATGCCCTTTTTTACTAATAAAATGCACTAAATAAAGAAAATAAAATGAATTCCCTTTTGCACAGCAACAAATCAGACATGTAAATATTGCTCAAAGACTACTGGTTTTGGCCTGATGCTATTTTTGAAGTGGTTTTTCATTTTCAAACAGAGACTAGAAAACCTCTAAAATAAGCTTTTGAGCTGGCGCTACAGGTTTATTTCCTCCATATTGGAGTCTGGCATCTAGGGCTTCTGCGTAGGAAGTCTCCTGCTTGTAAGCATCTCCAGCCATCAATGCAGACTTTTACTCTCTTTCAGCATGTGATGAACGCGGGTATCAGATCGCTGCCCTCCTCACCGATCGGTGACCGAGGACCCCCCTGATCCAATACCGCATTTGTCACGAACGTAACAATGCCACTCTCAGCTGCTTTCAGCACAAAGATTTCCCAGTTTGCGGGACCACCGTCTAAGTGTCAGCCGCCTGAGAGCGATTGTTACCCGGCTAATTCAAACAATTAACCCTTTCTCTGCCACCACTTCTGGATTTTTACCGGCCAGAAGATCCGGGTATAACAATACCAGTATTTTAGAGGTGATCAACCTTTTTCATTTCCACATTTACTCTTGAGTCATGTCATTGGTGTGAGTTTACCTTTCCATCAAACAAGAAGCCGATTCTGTATTGTTCATATTGTCAGGAGTCAGGTCATAGGAGTATACAATATGGCAAAGAAATAGCTACACTGTATGAGAGATCACTGGTGATAGAAACTAAAGATAGACTTACTAGGGGTCATTAGTGAAACGTGGCAGACGAGGCTGTGGGAAGCCATGTAGGTGACAATACAGAACATCAAAGCAGTAGCAGCCCATTTCAGCTGTCACCACCAACTGCTCCCTGCCGCTTGTGGTCCCGTTGGGACGGGAGAGTGGGGTGAGGGCACCTGGGCCCACCGTCTTGTCCTCAGGGGGCTGGCAGTTATGAGGAGCTGGGGGCTGCTGGGCACTGCCTGCTGGAGAAGGGCACAGTTTGGGTTTCTTCACTCCACAGCAGCCTGAAGATGGCTTGTTCTCTGCAGTCGATACACAGCGTCTCTTCCCCATGCTGTGACACACCCTGTCCATAACACCAAGAGAATACATCAACATATATACTGGAATCCATCAATAATGGGCCACATGTATAAAAGCACAGAAAAGAGACAGTTTTCACCCTCAGCAAACAGATTCCCCTTTATCATTCTATAGAAATGTGGAAATCTGGTGGCAATGGGCAACATGAACTGTTCTTCTATCAAACACTTATATACAAGAGGCTCACAGTGAACAGTAACATGAGGCATGGTGTACGCCAATCCTTATCCCCGTAAAAAGAAAACCAAATAATAATAATATTAAAATAGAACCAAAGGTATAACTTTTTTTTTCCATTTTTGTAATGGAATAAGGGAAAATTATTACTTCTGGCAGTTTTTTGCCATCTGTGTCCCATTGGGGAGATTTCCCTCCACTTCCTGTCCCATAGGAAAAACAGGAAGTCAGAGGAAATCCCTCCAAAATGAGGCTTCTTGATGGTAACAACAGGTGAACGCGCCTGCACAATTTGTGTCAATATGGCAGCTTATAGTCTCTGTTGAACATTCATATGACAGGGTGACTAGCAATTGAGAGGCAAGGACAGAGCAGTGTCACATAAGAAGTGCCTTCATAACAAGATCATCAGGCATTGTACTATTTGCAGCTGCAGAATTGAAAACATTGAAAATGACTATTGAATGTACATTAACATATAATTTTTTCATGGAATTTTAATTATTGAGCTTAGATCTTCTTTCATGAGAATTATTTGGATTTTCATCAAACATTGCAAGGAGCAAACCACACGGTGCAAAGTAATCAGTAGCAATCAATAAGAATTTACTTTACCAAAGTCTAATACATGGTTGATGCTCATTGGTTGCTAAGGACACTACACATTGCTCTTTGCTCCTTGCACTATTTTACTGAAAAATACTGCACATACATCAATCATTTCCTATATTTGTATCCAATACCATGCAACTTTTTCATTTCCCAAAAAAGCTTACACTCTACGGTCCATAACACAGACACTACATACACACTTTAGAGCCATTACCATCAAAAGCTGAATAACCAACCAGGACACTTGCACACAAAGGGGGTAACCCAAACAACCATGTAGAACTCTGTAGGGGACTGAGGGGGACAACTGAACCAAAGATCCCAGGGCACAAAACAGTTTTCTTTTGTCTATTGCAGAATAATCTGTATGAATATGCTCTCTGCCCGTGTCTGGCATTTGTTGTATAAGGCTTTCAGTATGTTGTGACCAATTCAAGACTGTTCTCTCCCACCCACCCCACGGAAACCATTTTACAGTGTGTCACAAATTAAGGTGGATGTAAACCCCAGACATGAAATATGAACAAAGCATGCTCTATAGCAGTGGTCTCCAAGCTGCGGCCCTCTACTTGCTTTTATCTGGCCCTTGGGGCACCAAAAGTAATAGGACAATTGGCTGCTCAGCTGTTCCATGGCCAGGTGTGTGTTATTCCCTCATTATCCCATTTACAAGGAGCAGATAAAAGGTCAAGAGTTTATTTCAAGTGTGCTATTTGCATTTGGAATCTGTTGTTGTCAACTCTCAATATGAGATCCAAAGAGCTGTCACTATCAGTGAAGCAAGCCATCATTAGGCTGAAAAAACAAAACAAACCCATCAGAGAGATAGCAAAAATATTAGGTGTGGCCAAATCAACTGTTTGGAACATCCTTAAAAAGAAAGAACGCAGCGGTGAGCTCAGCAACACCAAAAGACCCGGAAGACCACGGAAAACAACTGTGGTGGATGACCGAAGAATTCTTTCCCTGGTGAAGAAAACACCCTTCACAACAGTTGGCCATATGAAGAACACTCTCCAGGAGGTAGGTGTATGTGTGTCAAAGTCAACAATCCAGAGAAGACTTCACCAGAGTGAATACAGAGGGTTCACCACAAGATGTAAACCATTGGTGAGCCTCAAAAACAGGAAGGCTAGATTAGAGTTTGCCAAACAACATCTAAAAAAGCCTTCACAGTTCTGGAACAACATCCTATGGACAGATGAGACCAAGATCAACTTGTACCAGAGTGATGTGAAGAGAAGAGTATGGAGAAGGAAAGGAACTGCTCATGATCCAAAGCATACCACCTCATCAGTGAAGCATGGTGGTGGTAGTGTAATGGTGTGGGCATGTATGGCTGCCAATGGAACTGGTTCTCTTGTATTTATTGATGATGTGACTGCTGACAAAAGCAGCAGGATGAATTCTGAAGTGTTTCAGGCAATATTATCTGCTCATATTCGGCAAAATGCTTCAGAACTCATTGGTCGGCACTTCACAGTGCAGATGGACAATGACCCGAAGCATACTGTGAAAGCAACCAAAGAGTTTTTTAAGGGAAAGAAGCGTAATGTTATGCAATGGACAAGTCAATCACCTGACCTGAATCCAATTGAGCATGCATTTCACTTGCAGAAGACAAAACTGAAGGGAAAATGCCCCAAGAACAAGCAGGAACTGAAGACAGTTGCAGTAGAGGCCTGGCAGAGCATCTTTTTACATGCTCGCTAGTACCACTAGGGCAGCCCCCTTTGTGGTTGTGATATTGTGGGTACATTAGCTGCTACTGGGGTAGACCCCCCTGTAGCTCTGCAATACTGTACCTACACTAAATATTGATACATGTTAGCCCATCACTTGGGGTAGATACCATATGTACTTGTTTCAAACGTTTTGAATAAAGATATCATTGTTTAACCAACTGACTGTTTGTTCTCGCATGCCCGCCTCATTTAAAGTCCCAAAACTTCCTCTTCTATTACAATAAGATAAAATAGAATTGAGGGCTCTGCAAATAATGTAAGTGTAGTGTAGTGTAGTGTCTACAATATATATTTTGGATGAAGTTGAGCTTTAACATTGTAAAACGAATGATACTCACATTACTGGAAGTGGAAACTATTGGGGCACCTTCATCTGACAGATTGGTGACTCATGGTACAAACTAGGAAAATTGTAAATCCTTGCATCTAATGGGGGGCTACATGCATGTTCTGTGAGAAGGATCAGTATAACATAACACAGTAAACTTGTACACATTGGCATGAGTGAAATACAACAATACTGTTTATGTACTGTAACTGTGAACCATACAATAAAGGCACTAAATAAAATAATTTTGTAAAACTTAGTGTATGTCCTGCTAATTATTGTTCCCTCTTTTTCACTAAACTAGAGCCTTTTACCACACTGAATGAGGCTGGAGCAATGCCCAGATTGAGAACGCTCACTATATTTTCTACAGAAGCCAAAAATGTTACTATGGAACATTCAACCCAAATACATGAATATAATAAATTGGATATACTGTATCTGTAATGCTGGGTGGAATAACTGCTTTCTGTTTGTTTCTCAACCGGGACATTCTCTAACTATAACTAGATCTCCAACGAGATGTTTTTTTAATATGACTGCAATTCTTATAAATAAGAATCACTCTCTACCAGGGCAGTCTTTAGCTATGAATGGCTCTCCATCAAGCAGTCTATAAAAAAGAGCGTGCCTATATCAAAGCAGTCTCTAAACGTGACTGGTTGTCTACCAGGACAATCCCTAAATATAACTGGTTCTTTACAAGAGCAGTCTGAAAATATAACTGTCCCTCCAACACCAGGGAAGTCTCTCAAAATGGCTGGTTGTCTATCAGGTCAGCTTCTAAACATGACTGGTTCCACACCAGGGCAGTCTCTAAATATGACTGCATCTCCACCAGGGTGGTTCTTAATATTATTGGCTCTCCACCAGGGCAGACTCTAAATATGCATTACTCTCTACCAGGACAGTCTTTAAATAAGATCGGATCCCCTTAAGGCAAGGCCATCTGTAAATATAACTGGTTCTCTACCAGTGAAGTCTCCAAATATAACTGTCTCTCCACCAGGACAACCCCTAAATATAACTGGTTCTCTACAAGAGCAGGCCCCTAAATATGACTGGCTCTCTACCAAGGCCATCTCAAATGTGTCTGGCTTGCCACCAGGGTAATCTCTAAATTTGGCTGGTTCTCTATCAGGGTAGCTTTTAAATATGACTGGCTTTACACCAGGGCAGTATATAAATATAATTGGAATTCCACCAGGGTGGTTCTAAATATGACTGGCTCCATGCCAAGGCAGTCTCCAAATATGACTGCCTCTACCAGGATAACTCCTAAATATAAGTGTCTTTCTACAACAGCAGGCCCCTAAATATGACTGGCTCTCTACCAGGACCATCTGAAAATGTGAATGACTTCCCACCAGGGTAATTTTCTAAATTTGGTTGGTTCTCAACCAAAGGCAGTCTTTTTCTTTGATAGGTCTATACATGCATATGTATATCTATGAATGTACATCTGTCGGCTGATTTAACTATATACACATACATATTTGCTGTATTCAGCACATGCATGGCTAATCTCAGTATACATTGAGAGTTCTGTTCTGATTTCTCTTTATCTAAAGGACCTGTATGATAGCGTACTTGCGAGATGCAATAAGCATTTCTTCTTTAACCACTTCAGATCCATGCTATTGCCAAAGTACGGCTCCAGCGCGGATCTGAAATGCCGGGAGGACGTCCATGGATGTCCACCACTGCGCACGCTCCGAGCGTGCCCGTGGGTCGGGCGGACACCCGCCGATCTCTTTTAGGAGCCTCAGAACGGGGAACCGCCGTTGTAAACACGGCGGTTCCCCGTTCTGTGACAGGGGACATAACAGATCTACTGATCCCTGTCACTGGGTGTTGCCGCCAAGGGGCAAGACTCCGAGGATTTTCTCTAGCCGCCCACAGGCGGGCTGGGTGCCCGTGCGAGCCTCGCACGCGTCACCACCTGTAGGTACCTGCAGGAGGGCCGTAAAGTCTAGGCGCGACCTCGGCATGAAACCGTTATCGTACCTAGACTTCACCAATTTCTTCTTTACGAATAACGTAGAGCGTTCATGCGATAGTATGTCCAGGAAATCTATTTCTCTTTAGTCTTGTCTTGAGAGTTACATATGACTCTAATCGGTACGTACACGA
>BLSH010469704.1:1851144-1863749 GCA_018402905.1 Glandirana rugosa
CCAAGTCCCTTGCAACATCCCGCCTGTTGTGGTCGACGTCCCGAGACGACTGAATTTATCTCGGCGGTCCGTGGCAAAGGCCACCGCGCGCGTGGTGGCGCCTTTCCGTCTCGAGCCAGGAAAGGACTGTAACGGGGGGGGGGTTCCCCGTCGGAGGCCTACGGGTAGACCCGCGAGAACCGACCTAACAAAGAGGTTTTTCAAGACTGGTAAAGGACCCGTACTTTCAACAAAAGACCGAGGGTACTCAAGAGGAGTCCCGGCATTGGAAAGGTAAAGTGGTCTTTGACATAAGGGGGTCGAGAAGAAGATGTTCCAGAAAACAACTTTCATGCCCAGGAAATGGTCAGAACTTTTTGGAGAAACAATCCAGCCAAGAGCGCCCAGATGGGCATCCGGAGGCTGCCCCTTGGGGGGGGGGCAATGTCAGGAAAGGACCGAGCTCTGCCTTTCCGCGGTGGTGCGCGCGCCACCGGAAACGGTGCCTGGCGGCTCTATTTAAGTCAGCAGAGCCCTGCAGCTGGTGTTGTCCGCCCTACAACGTTCCCTGAACCTGTGAACCCCCGGTGACTACTTTCGTGTGATTTCCTGTTCCTGTGACCCCGGCTTTTCCCTTGGACCTGTTGATATCTGCCCGCACCTGACTCCGGCTTGTTTACGACCATCCGCTTGCCTGCTCCTACTGTACTTCTGTTGCCAGCACGTTGCCGACTCTGCCTGTACCCGACCATCCGTTTGCCTGATCCCGTTGTACCGCACCGCCTGCCAGTTGCCAACCCGGACTGAACCACTACTCTCCTGTTTTGCACGAGCTTCCTTGGACTTCTCCCAACCACCTGAAGTTTGTCCAGCCCTCGTGCCCCCCTGTGCTCCAGAGCTCCCTGTCCACACTACCAGGGGTTCTCGAACCAGGGCCGCAAGAGAGGTTGCCCCCCGCATAAGCCAGACTCTACCACCAGGTACGTGACAGGCAGTCTCTAAATATGACTGGCTTACCAACAGGGTGGTTTCCAAATATGACTGTCTCTTTCTAAATATACCTATATATGACTGGCTGTACCAGAATAACCCCTAAATAAAACTGGCTTTCTACAACAGCAGGCCCCTACATATGACTGGCTCTCTACCAGGACAGCCCTAAATATAACTGGCTCTCTACAAGAGCACACCCCTAAATATGACTGGCTCTCTACCAGGGCCATCTCAAAATGTGACTGGCTTCCCACCAGGGTAGTCTCTAAATATGGCTAGTTCTCTACCAGGGCAGTCTCCAAATATGACTGGCTCACAAACAGGGCGGTTCCAAATATGACTGGCTCACAAACAGGGCGGTTCCAAATATGACTGGCTCACAAACAGGGCGGTTCCAAATATGACTGGCTCATGAACAGGGCGGTTCCAAATATGACTGGCTCACAAACAGGGCGGTTCCAAATATGACTGGCTCTCTATCAAGGTGGCCTCTAAAGGTAGCCCTCTGTCTACCAGGGCTTTCTCTAAATATAACTGGCTCCCTGAAGGGCAGTCTCTAAATATAAATGTTTTTTTTTTAACCAATGCAGTTTCTAAATATGACTGGTTCTCTATCAAGGCATTTCTCTGTATGTTAAATTTCATGTACTATGCATCTTTATTTTATATCTTTAAATTCAGCAATGCTTGTAATTGCCATCAAATCGCAGACATTCAAATAAAAGTTGGTTTAGAGATACTTTAGTTTTTGGGTGAGGCTCGAAGGTCAACAGGTCTGGAAATATGAGGCCCAAGTGGAAGAAAGTTTGGGAACCGCCCATCCATGTTTGCTGTCAGAACTCTAAGGGCCAATTCACATCACATGCAGTCCAGTGTGGTTTTTTTTTCTGCATCAAAAACGCATGGAAAGTAGGTTATATGGTTTTCAATGGCTTAGTTCACACCAGTGCAGTCAGTTCCAGTGCGTTCCAGCTCCGGAAAAAAAAAGTAGAACACGCTGCATTTTTTCTGCACTGAACCGTACTGGAACGTGGTAAAACGCATCAAAAAAGCACTGGAACGCACCAAACACGCACTGGAACGCAGCTAAATGCACTGGAACTCACATGTCCTAAAGAAAAAACTGCACTGGACTACATCAAAAACGCTCATGCAGAAAAGCATCCGGACTGTATTTCTATGGTGTGAACTGGCCCTAAAGGCAGATATGTTATATATGCTGCATACTGAATACAAGAATTGTTTGAATTTAGTAGAGGTATTATATTGGATTATATTAAAATGCAAACTTGACATTTAGCATACAATTTGTTAATAGACATAATGCAATATAATACCCTGAAGCTAGAGTCAATAGATATTTAAAACCATTTCCTGGAGACTACAGGATGTACAGTATCTCACAAAAGTGAGTACACCCCTCACATTTTTTATAAATATTTTATTCTATCTTTTCATGTGACAACACTGAACAAATGACACTTTGCTACAATGTGAGTACACCCCTAAGTGAAAATGTCCAAATTGGGCCCAAAGTGTCAATATTTTGTGTGGCCACCATTATTTTCCAGCACTGCCCTAACCCTCTTGGGCATGGAGTTCACCAGAGCGTCACAGGTTGCCACTGAAGACCTCCTCCACTTCTCCATGACCACATCACAGAGCTGGTGGATGTTAGAGACCTTGTGCTCCTCCACCTTCCATTTGAGGATGCCCCACAGATGCTCAATAGGGTCTGGAGACATGCTTGGCCAGTCAGCTTCTTTAGCAAGGCAGTGGTCTTCTTGGAGATGTGTTTGGGGTTTGTTATCATGTTGGAATACTGCCCTGTGGCCCAGCCTCCCCATGGTGGTGAAATGCCAGAGCCCCGGTCCTAATAGCAACCTTTGCAATCCTGATAGTTCCCTCACTGGTGTCAGTAGTTTTTAATTTTTATTTTAATTTTATTATTTATATAATTATTATATATAATTTTTTTACCATTTCATTTCATTTCTTTTACAATTTTATATTTATAATTTTTTACAATTTATTTTAGGAGCTCTGTTGGGGGGCTTTGATGAGATATCAGGGATATAAACAAACCTCAGCCCTCAATCTCCATCTGTGTAGCCTCAGCTGCGCATACTGAATGGACAGGAATAGTCGCGTACCGAGCCTCCCATTCATTCAGAAACGGAAGTATAGTAAAAACAGTATTCTATGCCTCAGTTATGAATGAACCAATTGGTACCAATCACCGACTCTGTCCATTCAGAAAAGGAAGGCGCCAGTAAATGGCAAATTTAATGACCCGTTCTCATCTCTCCATCATGACACATCTTCTAAAGCAGCACGGGGAGAGAAAGGAGGAATGGAAAACTGCAACTCTGTGGGGGGACCCTGGGAACAGCAGAAGACAAGTAAACTGGATAGGAGGGGCGGCAGGGGCAGCATATAGAGCAGTGGTTTTCAACTCCTGTCCTCGGGACCCACTAACAGAGGCTAGGTTTGCAGGATAACTGAAATGCATGACAGGTGATATAATTTGCTGCTCAGTGATTGCAGTATTCTAATCTGCATCTCCCCAAGGTAATACTTAAAATCTGGCCTGTTGATGGGTCCTGAGGACAAGAGTTGAGAACCACTGATATAGAGGAACCAATCGCCTCCATTAGGAGGAAAATGGTTCCTTTAAATGCCGCCCCCGCCATACCCCCTATCCAGGTGTACAAGGGAGGTGCACAGGGCCCGGTTGCAATTGCAACCCCTATAGTTACGCCCCTGGTCGGCAGCACTCATGCAGCCCCAGACCATGGCATTCCCACCACCATGCTTGACCCTAGGCAAGACACACCTGTCTTTGTACTCCTCACATGGTTTCCGCCACACACGCTTGACGCCATATGAACCAAATAAGTTTATCTTTGTCTCATTAGACCACAGGGCATGGTTCCAGTAATCCATGTCCTTAGCCTGCTTGTCTTCAGCAAACTGTTTGCGGGCTTTCTTACGAATCATCTTTAGAAGAGGCTTCCTTCTGGGGCAACAGCCATGCAGACCAATTTGATGCAGTGTGCGGCGTATGGTCTGAGCACTGACAGGCTGACGCCCACCCCTTCAACCTCTGCAGCAATGCTGGCAGCACTCATACGTCTATTTCTCAAAGACAACATCTGGATATGACGCTGAGCATGTGCATTCAACCTCTTTGGTCCACAGTGGCAGCTGGTGAAATTTTAGGATGGGGCGCCAGACCCCACCCACTTCTCATAAGCCCCACCCCTTGTGTCAGGAGTATACAGCCCAGCATCACCAGATAGGGTATACAGCATCACCAGATAGTGGTATACAGCATCACCAGATAGGGTATATAGCATCACCAGATAGTGGTATACAGCATCACCAGATAGGAGTATACAGAGTCACCAGAAAGGGGTATACACTCTCATACAGTCACCATAGCAGTATACACTTACAGAGCACCATATTGCAGCATACAAAGCACCACATCGCAGTATACAGGGCACCATATCGCAGTATACAGAGTCACCATATCACAGTATACAGAGCGCCAGATAGCAGTATACAGAGCCCCAGATAGCAGTATACAGGGTCACCATATCACAGTATACAGAGCCCCAGATAGCAGTATACAGAGCCACCATATCACAGTATACAGAGCCCCAGATAGCAGTATACAGAGCCCCAGACGGCAGTATACAGGGTCACCATATCACATTATACAGAGTCCCAGATAGTATACAGGGTCACCATATCACAGTACACAGAGTCCCAGATAGCAGTATACAGAGCCCCAGATAGCAGTATACAGAGCCACCATATCACAGTACACAGAGCCCCTAAATAGGGGTATACAGGGTCACAGATAGGGGCTTGCGGCGCCCCCCACCAGCTGCCGCTGTTGGTCAACCATGGCGAGGCCTGTTCTGAGTGGAACCTGTCCTGTTAAACCGCTGTATGGTCTTGGCCACCGTGCTGCAGCTCAGTTTCAGGGTCTTGGCAATCATCTTATAGCCCAAGCCATCTTTATGTAGAGCAACAATTCTTTTTTTCAGATCCTCAGAGAGTTCTTTGCCATGAGGTGCCATGTTGAATTGCTAGTGACCAGTATGAGAGAGTGAGAGCGATACCAAATTTAACACACCTGCTCCCCATTCACACCTGAGATCTTGTAACACTAACGAGTCTCATGACACCGAGGAGGGAAAATGGCTAATTGGGCCCAATTTGGACATTTTCACTTAGGGGTGTACTCACTTTTGTTGCCAGCAGTTTAGACATTATTGGCTGTGTGTTGAGTTATTTTGAGGGGACAGCAAATTTACACTGTTATACAAGCTGTACACTCACTACTTTACATTGTAGCAAAGTGTCATTTCTTCAGTGTTGTCACATGAAAAGATAGAATAAAATATTTCCAAAAATGTGAGGGGTGTACTCACTTTTGAGAGATACTGTAATTTAATCTCTAGCAATGCTATTAAAAACTCAGATTCAGGGCAGGCTGCACCTACGGGTAAAGATGGGAGCGTCTGCAGCGGTGACAGTGCAGCGCTGAAAGGGCTTTGTTTTCAGGTAAGTTTAACATAATGACATTATCTTTCAGGTTAGAAAAAAAACACCCAGCGGTTTACTACCGCTTTAACCACTTGCCGACCGCCAACCGCAGGTTGACGGCGAGAAGGTGGTTCGATATCGCAAACCACCGTCATATGACGGCGGCTGCGAAATCGTGCACTGTGAGCGCACGCCGCCAGAGGCGCGCTCACTGTGTCCGGGGGGGGGGGGGCCAGGCAACGGGTACGGTGGACTCAATCTCCGCCTGCTACCCGCGATGCCCCCCCGGAGTGAAAGAACGGAGGTCCGTGCATGTAAACACGGATCTCCATTCTGTGATATGGGGAAGGGCTGTGATCACAGCCTTCCTCTATATGGAAGCTGTGATCACTCCCCTTCCCCTGCTAGGGCAGGCCACATACAGTTAGAACACGCCCAGGGAACACAGTTAACCCTTAGAGTGCCCCCCAGGTTAACCCCTTCACTGCCATTGGCATTTACACAGTAATCAGTGCATTTTTATAGCACTGATCGCTGTATAAATGCCAGTGTCAAAAGACACCTGAAAGATCAACACCTGAATCTGAGGATGAGGGTGAACCTCTCCAACTAGTGACGGCAAAGTGGCAAGGTAGGAGAAGAAGGAAGGGAACCTACGCCTGATGCCTAAAGACCAAGAATAAGTAGTGGGGAATGAGAACACCAAGCCATAGACCACCGCACAAAGCTGGTGAACCTGATTTAACCAGAATGGTGGAACAAAAAACTATTTCCCTACAGGGAAAAAACTCACAACCTGAAACTTTGTCAACAAGGAGAAAAAGTGAGCTTCCTTGTAAGAACCAGTACCGGACAATGGAATCTATAATTGTCATGGTAGGAAGACCAGAACCTGTCTAGGTGGGAAATTCCTAAGCCTAAATTCACCTGACCCTAGAGGAACAAGAAACTTCAAACCTTAAATGACTGGCAGAACAGACACTTACCCTGCCAAGGGAATAACTACAGGAAAGAATTCTTAGAAAGACTTCAGTCAGAAGAACCAAGGAGCGTAAAAGTGGCTCTTGAGTGTATCAAAGGAACCAAGAATTTGGTCTAATGAAGTCAGCATGATCAACAAAATATTGTACATAGGAAGTGCCCACACAAGAATAGGCAGGGGATGGAAGGTAGCTATCCTTACGGTAAGAACTATAAATCTGATAAAGTTTATGGTGAAATTAAAACACACCCATCAGCAAGAAGGAGGCATCCTTGTTCCAAAACATTAAGAAAAAAAGCCTGCTGCCTTCCTATTGTGGGGCTTTGAAGAGACACAAGGCTAGAGATGCTCAGGATTCTCCAGATCGAATGATACATCAGCATTCATAGATCAAATGCCAGGAGTTCTATCAGGATGCAGAAATACTTTTACCTGAGTTATACCAGAGGAAGAAAGGTCACCAGAAAGGCCCACCCCTTGTCTGCAAAGTGAATGAGGATAGTATAGATCCCATGAAATCACTTGAACATTACCTGTTATATTCCTCAATCACAAAACTACCACATAGACAGCCCAGGGTATCATGGAACCACGCACTGACATCCTCCCCCTGCAACACAGGATCAGAAAATGTACCTAGGTGTCTGGATCACTCCCCCATACCCAGAAGTAAGCAGCTGGGGAAAAAAATTACCTTTCAAAGACCACACTTCAAAGGAGTAGAGAAGACTAGATTGGAACTGGTTACTAGGTCAGTCTGTTCAGAAACTTCAGCCCTAACATCAGAGGTCTGATGTAGCTGTCAGAGAAGCCGGCACGATCGCCACGTTCCTATACGAATGCGTACGAACGCTTGTTCAGGACGATCACATCCACGCATGCGCACGAACGTTCGTCCGGCAAGGCGCAATCCGCGCCTTCAGCACAACCAATGAGATTGGTTGTTGTCCTATAAAAGGCGGCCTCTGTGTCACACAAATCGCTGGATTGTCTCAGCTCACCAGTGTTCCTGAACCTGTGTCCTGTATTCTGCCTGAACTTCTGTTGTGACCCGGCTTGCTCCTTGACCTAAACTTCTCCATTGTCTTTGACCTCTGGCCTGCCTCACGGACTTCTCTTCTGCCTGACTCCTGTGTTTGACCCCTGGCTTGTTACCTGGACTCTGCCTTATTCTGCCTCTTGTATCAGCGCATCTGCCTGCATTATAGACTGTCCTCCTGTGGTTGACCCTGGCTTGGCTCCCAGACTTATTCGCTGCTGCTGCCTGTGCTGGCCCAGCTACACTGGTTACCTGTCTCCACCTCCGGAGTTGCTGCATCTTTGCCAGGCCTTTACAGACTATTTCTCCTAGAGACTATACCTGCTGAAAGTCTGTTACCACTGAGTTCCAGTCCACAAGGACCATCGGTGTACATCTGCTCAAGTCTGTCCTCAGCTCTGGTGACCCGTGCTTCTTTGCACATCATACCTCCTGTTCCCAACTTCAGGGGTATACTGCGTTCAGCCACAAGGGGAGCCTCCCTCAGCATTTCAGCCTCGGATCAGGTACGTGACAGTAGCCCAAGATGTTACATAAGTAAGGGGGTGACTGAGGAATGCCTCTTGGCCCACGATTTTCCTCCACCAGCTGAGAAACAGATAACTCACTGAACAAGGGAAGAAGAAATGAAAGCCTTTTCTAGGGGATGAAAAGATTCCTGTGCCGCTCTCGAATGACGCAAGATTCAGGCAAAATTTGAGGATGTTTGGTACCTAAGGAAGACGTTGTACACTGTTTTCTCCACAGGAGGTCCTCTGAGTGTTCCACAATGTAGATGATGAGCAGGCACTAGGAAATTCAAGTTGCAGGGGTGAAACGTAAGAGTTAGAGCCCCAGGAGTATGGTGATCAATGTTTTGCTCTTTAACTGACCATGCAAGTCAGAGTGTCCCTCTTGAAAAATAGCAGGGATGGCAGATCTGATGCACACCATGAAAACCTGTAGAACTTACAGAAAAGTACTGTGTGAGAGAGAACCTAAGATGGGTTGGGTTACAGCTCCTAAGGCTAGGCTGGCCCAGGGGCTGGAACAAGGATTTTTAGATCCAGGAGACCCCAATAGGACAAAGGTAGGTCTGCTATAGGCAAAGGAAGGTGAGGAGCCGAAGAGAGTGCTGATGGTGAGAGTTCAGTCTGTAATCCTGAGAAGGCATTCTCTGCACCTAAATGCTTAAAGGGAAAACTACCCAAGAGCTCACTAGGATTAACAAACATTCCCCAAGTTAGGCAAGTGTTAGTGCACCTTAATGCTAATGAAGGTTTGCCTGAGGGTTTAGCGGACTTCTTTCCACTGACCGTGTGGGTAACAAGAAAACCAGCCTTAGAAGACCTGAGCCTAGGAGTAGGTAAAGGAAAGGAAGGGGACTTAGCTGACCTTTCTCGAGATTTCTTATGCCTCGTACACACAGTGCAACTGTTGTACGACCGCACGTTCAACAATCTGCTGTTTGGTGGTTGTGTCTAGGGTACTGACATGAGTCAAGTAATCGGCCAACAAAGCCGAACGTAGTGACGTGTTACGAGTGTACAACGAGAAAGTTCAGGTGAATGTGATTTGTGAATTAGGAACGTAGGTTTACACGACTGAGCACTTCCTGGATTCAGAGCATGTGTGTTTGCACTTTCAACCTTTGTTGGGCCAACTTGTCTACATACGAGTCAACAGTCGTACAAGGGTTTGTTGGCCAAGAAAAGTTTTCAAGTTTGCTCAGCCAACTTCTGTGTACGACTGTCGAACGTTGGCTGTTGTAATCGCACGTACTAACGGTCGGATTATCGTACATCAAGTTGTTGTACGACTGTTGTTGTACGACAGTTGCACCGTGTGTACGGGCCATTACACTGAGGCAGATGGATGCTCTGGTTTCCAATGATGTCCTTGATTTTAATGTCAAGAGAAAGTCTGAAGAGAGCTCATCCCTTGAACAAAAAAACAGTCAGGTGCTCCTTGGATGCAGTGTCTGCATCTTAGCACTTCAACCAGAATCCTCTGCACATTTCTGTGGACAACAGAACCATACAAGAGACAAACTGAGATGCCTCCAGCAGATCATTACAGCTGAAACATAAGCACCAGGCAACCAGACATCTGCTGCACATGCTTAACCAGGAAAGGATTCACTGCTGCTGCATTCTGTCAAAGTTTGAGAAATGAGGGTTTCAGACAAAATAAAGACAAGGCCTGCCATCTAGAACTTGGATTTAAAGAAGAGTTCTAACAGTTGTTTGGTAGAATCCTTGAATGTGGGGACATCCTCTACTTACCTAGTAGTTTCCCTGTAAAGCTGGGTCATTGGCAAATCCAGAGTGGATGTTTCCCAAGTGGGAGTAAAATCAATCAAATGCTTAGGGGGCAACATGATCTCATAAGGATGCTTCCAATTCACATAGAGTGATTGTAATGGAAAGGAATTTGCGGTCCTAGCAGCTCTGAAAGACCTGAGAGTGGAGACAAAAGACTGATCCTCTAGAATAAATCAGGGGTATACAATTAGCGGACCTCCAGATGTTGCAAAACTACAAGTCCCATCATGCCTCTGGCTCTGGGAGTCATGCTTGTGGCTGTCAGAGTCTTGCTATGCCTCATGGGACTTGTAGTTCTGCAACAGCTGGAGGTCCGCTAATTGCATATCCCTGCTCTAGATGCAGGGTAGTATGTAAGTCTGGGAAAGATTGAGATGACCCACAATCAAAGTCAGAAGTGCTCACTGCTTCATTTGATTTTATAATTGTTACTGGGGTCAAATCGATATTCTGACTGCAGTGACGAGAAAATTTCAAGGAGCAGGATGGAAAATGCATCTCTAACAAATTCATTTCTAACAGTGTATGTTATTTTTGTTTGGTGAAGTCCATTGTTAACCACCTTGCTTTGTGCACTGGTCCAAACCATCTGGTGGAGGGGGGATTATGGTGTGGGGTTGTTTTTCAGGGGTTGGGCTTGGCCCCTTAGGTCCGGTGAAGGGAACTCTTAAGGCATCAGCATACCAAGACATTTTGGACAATTTCATGCTCCCAACTTTGTGGGAACAGTTTGGGAATGGTCTTCCTGTTCCAACATGACTGAACACCAGTGCACAAACAAGGTCTATAAAAACATGGATGAGTGAGTTTGGGGTGGAGGAACTTGACTGGCCCGCACAGAATCCTTACCTCAACCCGACAGAACACCTTTGGGACAAATTAGAGTGGAGACTGCAAGCCAGGCCTTCTTGTCCAACATCAGTGCCTGACCTCACAAATGTGCTTCTGGAAGAATGGTCAAACATTCCCATAGACACGATTCTAAACCTTGTGGACAGCTTTCCCAGAAGAGTTGAAGCTGTTATAGCTGTATAGAGTGGGCCAACTCAATGTTGAACCCTACGCACTAAGACTGGGAAGCCATTAAAGTTCATGTGCATGTAAAGACAGGAGTACCAATACTTTTGACAATATAGTGTGTATATATAATGTTTGGGGGTGCTAAGTAGTTTTCTAGCAAAAATTGCTGATTTTTACATGTAGGAAAGAAATGTCAGAATTGGCCCAGACTGGAACTGGTTAGAAGCAAACGAAATTTTGAATTACTTTTGAATGTCCTTTGTCAAGTAATCAAATTTACAGAGAATTACCGTTTAAATGTTCCTATGGACCTTTATTTAAAAATCTACTAGTGTATGTTCAGCTTTAGTCATGAAGCTAAGTAGACATTTTATTTTTGCTGAGTATTTTTTTTTTCTTTAGTAATCAACGCTTATGAATCAATTACTTTTTGAAAACAACACACTACTTATCTGTGTGACACTTTATAATAACAGTTGTCACCACAGGGTCACTTCTACACACAACGCGGCCTGTAATAGAAGATTTACTCACCTTTCCAGCAGCACGTGTTTTCTGAAGCTGTTGCTTCTCTGCTCCCCATCCTCTGCAGGTATTCTACATCCCCAGTTGTGAAGAATACCTGCTGTACGCTGTGGCTTCTTTTTCTGGCTTGTTTGTCACTACAGGACATATGAGTTGGTGGGAAACCACAGCGTGTTTACCTGCAGTACCTTGGAGCATTAAAGTGTTGGCTTCAATGCACAGGCTGCTGGAACGGTAACTAGAGATGCACCAAAATTTTGGCAGCTGAAACATATCAGGCAAAAATGGTGCTTTCAGCATTTTGAGAAAAAGATGCCGATAATGGCGCAGAAAATACGCACAATTTTGCGGCGATTTTACTAGGATTTTACTGTGCTTATGGTGTGTTTTTCATAGGTCACGTGGCTCAATATCCACATCAAAGATATAACACTGGTGCGTTATTGATGGGTTCTTACGGCATTTTCAATGCATTTCAGTGGGGAGGTGCGTTTTTTGTTTTTTTTTTAACTGACCAAAAATGCAGCAAGCTAAATTTTTTACACCACAACGGAAGTGCGACGGACCAGTGTGAAGACATACATAGAATTTAAAGGGATGCATTTGTCTTGAGCTTAAGTTGCCGATATTGGCCAACAATAAATTCATATTAATTTAAATTCATGATATTAATTAAAAAGTCGAATACAATACAACTACATATAAAAAAATATATATTTTTTTAACTGTCGTGTTTGGTTTCAGTTAAAGTGGTTGTCAACTCTGTACAACCACTTTAAACTACAGGTAATCCTACAATAAGGTTTACCTATAGGTCCTGGGAATATCTCCTAAACTTGTACGGTTTAGGAGTTATGTCCTGTACCTGCATGTGCCACGTCATCGACACATGAGCACTGAAGAATCCGCAACCGGGGTAGCCCAGGGTGCCGTTTCTTCTGTGTTCGTGCCGTAAATGACAGCTCCCGTGCGCATGCGCTGGAGTGATGTCAGCGCGGCTCCGCCAATCACAAAGCTGGAGCCTGCGCTGTGTTTGGATGGAGCCGCAGACCCCGGAAGGAGCATGTCACCAGTCACATCGGTGTCCCGAGACCACTGCAACAGCTTTGTTCCAAGGTAAGTGTTTCATAATGACCTAGTATGCATACTAGCTCATTTTGCCTTTGCTTTGCAGGTTTTTTATTTTTTTTGGGGGGGGGGGGGC
>BLSH010469704.1:1890183-1901054 GCA_018402905.1 Glandirana rugosa
TTCAACACCATAGCAGAGTTGGCCCTCGATAGGCTTAGCCCTCCAACTTCTACTCCACCCATGTCCCATGGCACCAGATTTGGCAGGTTCCTCCAAGAGTTTGCCCTGACACCTGTCGTCAATGCCACCCTGAGACCAGACAATACACATGCTTCACACCGGCCCACACCACTATGTCCCAGATAGACTATATCCTTATTTCGCTTCCACTAATGCCTAACCTGCTGGGGGCAGGTTTAGATACTTGCATACTGTCCGACCACTCCCCCTGCTGGATCCCCCTCTGGCTGCAAGCCCTGGTGTCCCCTCCCTTCTGGCGCCTTAACCCCTTTTGGCTGTCCATACTCCTGGGTGTGGAGGGTCTACAGGGGGAGTGGGAACACTTCTTCCAGACCAATCAGGCTTCGGCTGGACCCAGAGAGGTCTTAGAAGCATTCAAGCTACATGTACACTTAGTGCTGTCGGTCCGCATCTCCAGACACAAAGCGTCCTTCAGACTAATAGTGTAACAAGCGGACGATCACCTGCACTCCATAGAACAAACATTTCTTGCTGACCCCTCTCCTTTCAACGCATCTCGCCTACGATTACAGACCAGGATCCTTAACCAATTCCATTATGAGAAGGCCAAACAGCATATCTTCTTCAGCAGGCAAAGGATCTTTGAACATAGTGAAAGGGCCGGAAAATTGCTGGCCTATATGGCACATCTCGACCATACACCTCCAGTGGTGGTTAGTCTTCGGACTGCTGGCGGAGACGTGATCACTGATCCTGACCTGGTGGCTGAAGAGTTCAAAACCTTTTTCTCAGCCCTCTACTCCTTCACGTCCCAACACACACACAACAAATTATCAACATTCCTACGGACCATTGAATTTCCCTGCCTTACCGCCCAACAGCTCAAACAGTTAGAAGCCCCGATCACCACAGATGACATTGAGGAAGCCATGGCCAGCCTTCCGTCTTCTAAATCGCCGGGCTGCCCTTTGAATTTTATACTCAATTCAGGGAAGTCACAGTCCTCAGACTAAAGGAACTTTATGCCCATATGTTCAATACCCACACTGTCCCTGTCACTATGGAGGAGACCTTTATAGTCTTGATTCCCAAGCCCAGCAAAGATTCCACATATTGTCCCATTTCGCTGCTACAACTAGATATCAAAATTCTGGCAAAAATCTTGGCATTGCGCCTCAATAAGGTTATCCTCGGGCTGATCCACCCTGACCAAGTGGGCTTTATGCCCAATAAGAATACAGCGTTCAACCTTAAACGATTATTTATGAATCTTCAGGCTCCGCACGATAATGCTGGGTCCAGAGTAGTGGTCAGCCTAGACGCAGGGAAGGCATTTGACTCGGTGGGGTGGGGGTATTTGTGGGAATGCCTGCGCAGGTTTGGTTTTGGCCCGAATTTCATAAAATGGTTAAATCCTCTACAAGACCCCTACCGCCCGCGTACAAGTAGAATTTCAGACCCCTTTCCTCTCTCACACGGCACTAGGCAGGGCTGCCCCATATCCCCCCTACTCTACGCCCTAGCCGTAGAACACCTTGCCATCACCAACCGAGCACACCCCAACATAAAGGGTCTCCGTCGGGGACAGCTAACCGGAACTGTCAGTCTGTATGCAGATGACATGCTTCTGTATTTGGAAGATGCCGGTCCATCACTGTTAGCTGCTCTGCAGCTTATTCATACCTTTGGTCGATTCTCCGGGTTGCAGATAAAATGGACCAAATCCCAGATCCTCCCTCTAGATATAGGTGCCCCCACGCGCGAACAAGCTTCCCTTCCCCTGATCAGGACAGACCAAATAAGATATTTGGGCATACAGGTATCCCACTCTCTAAAGGAATATAATAAACTCAACCTAGAGCCCCTATTTACACTCCTCAAGAGTAAAACGCAGGTATAGTCCATACTCCCCCCTGGGTGTTATGGTACACATAAACCTAATCAAAATGATATTGCTTCCCAAATTACTATATACATTCTGGCATGCCCCTTGTTATATCCCTCCACACACATTTCATTCAATGGAGTCCATCCTCAACTCCTTTGTCTGGGAAAACTCCCGTCACAAGCTATCATGGTGGGTCCTGAAGGCCCCCGCAAATCTTGGAGGCACATCCCTCCTGGACCTCGCCAAATACTATGTAGCTGCCCAACTCTCTCACTTCTACCTTCTTAAGGATGTAGATAGCAATAGATACCTTACCCTAGTCTGCCATGACCTCCCGTGCCCCACTTCTCATCCATTTCAGGCCATTCTATGCGAAGCTCGCCGACTACCCCATCAGAATGATCAGGGACTAATGCTCTACCACCACCGTCAAGTTTGGCACCAGGCCATGAAATACACAAATGCTTCCCCATTCCACACCCATACACCACTATGGGACAACCTGGCCCTGCCGGAGGTCCTGACGGTCCCTGCATGAATCCAATGGATCGGTAGGGGCATTATATACCTCTCTCAGGTCCTAGGAGCCAATGGGATGAAATCGTTTCAAGAGCTGGTGGTCGGGTTCAGATTGCCCAACCACATGTTCTTTCCTTACCTTCAGCTCCGGCATTCCCTCAGTACCCAGTTTGGAGGCCCCTTTCCCAGCCTCGACTCCCTGTACTTGCTGGATATAATTAACGGGCAGGACCCTAAGAAATGAATTTCCACCTTCTACAACCATATCATGCTACCCACAGCCTCCGAACAGGCTTATCGGTTGAAGGCATGGTGGGAGACCGATGTTGGGGAAATTGGGGATGAGGACTGGGAGGAGATCCTTGGGAGCTACAAATTGGTCTCTCCCAGGCTCTCCGACCATTTGACCCACCTTTACATAGGTCCTATCTCACACCATGCCGTATCTCAAAATACCAGCTCAATTGGGACCCTACCTGCCCTAGGTGTGCTGACCCAGGAGCCACATTCTACCACCTGCAGTGGACATGTCCCTACATACAGGGGTACTGGAGTCAGGTGGTCAATTTCCTATACGACCAAATGGGCTCCCACCTCACCCTCTGCCCTAAACAGTGCATTTTGAGCCTTCTTCCTATGTCTGAAACTGACAAATACCTCCACATTTTCCTACAAGAAACACTGTTTATGGCTAGGATGATGATTGCTAGGGTCTGGCTCAGGGAGCCGCTTCCAACGCTGCAACAGTGGAAGGGGGCCATCAACGCCAGTCTGGCTTATAAAAAAGTGCTATATATTCACAGGGGCTGCCCAAATAAATACCACAAAATTTGGGATAGGTGGTTAGATGACTCATCTACATGTGAAGAATAGGAAGGCTTTTTTTGTTTAGATCCTGGCCATCAAGGGCTCAATACCCACACACACTGACTGCCCAGAGAGCGTAGGGAGAGCCAGTTTTGGGTACCCTTCCCACTCTCCTGCTTTCAGCGGTGGTCTCCATTGCAGTTGATCTCTCCTCCTTCAACTTAATATGCTAGAGGCAGAGACTTGATTGTATGAATATCCTTTACCCTGTATGTATATCGGTGTCACTTCTTTATGTTACCTATTGGGTGCCTGTTGCACCTTAGTTGTATGCCTTATATTGTCCTGCAGCAATTCAATAAACTTTGTTCTTGATTAAAAAAAAAAAGAGGCAATCACACAGATATCCAAAGAATGTGAGAATTCTTGCAGCCCATGAGGATTACTAAGAGAATGAAGACTTTAAGACTGAAAGAGTGCTCAAGAGGTGCATTAAAAGGGTAGGCAGGAATAAGGGTAAACTGCAACACCAGACTGGTGAAACCAGATCAGAAAAACAAGAGGATGAGTAAAAATCCATTGTACTAAAAAGTCCTGTGGTGTTTACAGAGCTTGAAAGAGGAACCTTATCAGGCAGCACCAGTCTAACCCTGAGCACAAAAGTCTGCTGTGGAAAGATTTTTTCACCCGATTAAAGTGTTACTAAACCCAGGAGCCTGCATTAACTAGATCTGGTCTCCCACAGTATCTGTTCTATCAGGAGATGGATTGGAGTCAGTGGAAGAAGAGGATCAGAGAGACAGGATTACACAGCCTTTATACACAATGCAGAGGATTAACCCCTTAGGTTCCACAGTGAGTATAACAAGCATGCTTTACTGCATATATACAGACTGATTTTACTGTTGTGGGTTTAGTAACACTTTAAGGTCAGCACAAAGGAATGCATTTGGAAAAGCTTATTCAAGAGTCAAGAGGATCAGCTGCAGGAGGACCCATTTTCAGCTGATCAGATCCCACAAAGGCTTTCAGATGTACTTCATCCCCACGAGGAGATACCCTTACCAGGGTGTTGCAATATACTGTATACACTGCTCAAAAAACTTAAGGAACACTTTTTAATCAGAGTATAGCATCAAGTCAATTAAACTGCTGGGATATTGATCTGGTCAGTTAAGTAGCAGAGGGGGTTGTTCAACTGTTTCAGTTGCTTTGGTGTTAAAGCGGAGGTCCAAGGTAAAAAAAAAAAATTGAAAGTCAGCTACACATACAGTAGCTGCTGACTTTTAATAATAGGACACTTACCTGTCCTGGAGTCCAGCAATGTCTGCACCCACTGCCGATCTTCGGATCGGGGGACAGGTGCAGCCGCCTCCATCGCGGGTAAGGGAACCCGGACGTGTAGCAGTACAGCTTCATGCCGGGCACCTTACTGAGCATGCGCGAGGCTCTGCCACGCTCTGCTATTGGCCAGGTGGCCAGAAGCAGAGCGAGCAGGGAGGAGGGAGCCGGGCTGCTGACGTCAGTGGCCGCGTCCGCCGGCCAGAGCTCCCGGATGTGTAGAAAAGGACACCTGTCAAAAGACAGGTGTCCTCTTCCCCCTCCCCCCGAAAGGTGCCCAATGTGACACCTGAGGGGGGGAGGAATCCAACCAGCGGAAGTTCCACTTTTGGGTGGAACTCTGCTTTAATGAAATACACAACAGGTGCACTAGATGGGCAACAATGAGACGACCTTCAAAGCAGGAATGGTTTTAGAGGTGGAGGCCACTGACATTTTTTCCCTACTCATCTTTTCTGACTGTTTTTCACTAGTTCTGCGTTTGGCTCGGGTCAATGTTACTGCTGGTAGGATGAGGTGATACCTGGACCCTATAGAGGTTGCACAGGCAGTCCAACTCCTCCAGGATGGCACATCAATATCTGTCATTGCATGAAGGTTTGCTGTCTCCCAGCACAGTCTCAAGAGCATGGAGGAGATTCCAGGAGACAGGCAGTTACTCTAGGATAGCTGAACAGGGCCGTAGAAGGTCCTTAACCCATCAGCAAGACCGGTATCTGTTTCTTTGTCCAAGGAGGAATAGGATGAGCACTGCCAGAGCCCTACAAAATGACCTCCAGCAGGCCACTGGTGTAAATGACCAAACCAGGGCCGGGACAAGGAGTGGGCAGGAGGGGAGGCTGCCCTGGGTGCTATGGTTTATTGCAGGGATTTGGGTGCCCTAAACTTAAGGGAAAGGGGGGGGCGCAGTTTGGCATCTTTGCCCTGGGCACTGGACAGCCTTGTCCCAGCTCTGGACCAAACAATCAGAAACAGACTTCATGAGGGTGGCCTGAGGGCCTGACGTCCTCTAGTGGGCCCTATGCACCCAGCACCGTGGAGCTCGATTAATATTTGCCATTGAACACCAGAATTGGCATGTCCGGCACTGGCGCCCTGTGCTGTTTCACAGATGAGAGCAGGTTCACCCTGAGCACGTGACAGACGTGAAAGGGTCTGGAGAAGCTGTGGAGAATGTTATGCTGCCTGTAACATCGTTCAACAGGACCAGTTTGGTGGTGGGTCAGTGATGGCATGGGGAATCATATTCATGGTCTTCATGCACAGACCTCTACAGGCTAGACAACGGTACCCTGACTGCTATTAGATATCGAGATGAAATCCTTGGACCCATTGTCAGACTCTATGCTGGTGCAGTGGGTCCTTGGTTCCTCCTGGTGCACAACAATGCCTGGCCTCATGTGGCGAGGGTGTGCAGCCAGTTCCTGGAGGATAATGGAATTGATACCATTGAATGGCCCCCATGCTCGCCTGACCTAAATCCAATGGAACACCTCTGGGTCATTATGTTTCGGTCCATATGACGCTGCCAGGGTGCACCTCAGTTTGTTCAGGAGCTCAGTGATGCCCTGGTCCAGATCTGGGAGGAAATACCCCAGGACACCATCCGTCACATGCCCCAATGTTGTCAGACAAAATGGACTAGCCTGCGGCATCATTTTTTCACTTTGATTTTCGGGTGTCTTTGAATTCAGCCCTGTCGGTTGATATTTTTGAGCTGTGTGTGTGTATATGTTTATATATATATAAATATATATATATATATATTACATACACACACTATTTGTTATATAGTCTTGTGATTTTCACAGCCTAAAGCCTCGTACACATGATGCGATTGTCGTACAACCGCACATCCAATTTTTTTCAAAATCAGCTGGCCGTGATTTTGTCTAGCGTACTGACGTAGTAAAATTATCGTTCGACAAAGGCGAACGTTGTGACGAGCTACGAGCGTATAAAGAGGAAGTTCAGTTTTTGTGCGTCACCCTTTGGGCCCCTTCCACTGCATTTCGCTATTTCAATTGCCGCTACACGAAAGTGAATTGTGAATTACGAATGCAGGTTTACACGACCGAACACTTCCGGCTCATTCCTGGGTACCGAACATACGTGTTTGTACTTTCAACTTTTGTTTGTCCAACTTCTGTACAGACGAGCCGAAAATCGGACGTGGCCTTGTCGGTAGACAAAAATTTTCTAGTTGGCTCATCCAGCTTTTGTTGGACGATAAATGAAAATCCACTCTCGAATGGAGCATACCAATGGTCAGATTATCGGACAACAGGCTGTCATACGAAAATTTTGGCCGATAATTGGACCGTGTGTACGGGCCTTTACACATAAATCAATTTGTTTGTTGTCTGTTCAGGTTTCTTTGCGTGGACATTTCCCAAACAGATGTCACTGGAATGTTTGCACAAACTGTCCTCTGCTTCCATTGTTTTATTTCTGGCCAAACACCGCTGTATAAATAATAGTTAATAGCCTGACCTACTGCGAAATGTTTCACCCATAGAAAATAAATGTAAAGGAAATAGTAAGAAAGGGGCCACGCCCTTAGGGGAATGGTTAAACTTTCTAAATAAAAGGCCAGCAACATAGGTGGAAAGAGGGGCTCCAAAATGACATAACAAAGAACAAGATCTATGCCAGAGGAAACTTCACAGGACCAAAGAAGAAACTTCACCTGAATGGTGCTAGCACCCAATTTCTTGCAAACGCTTGTAGATTAAGCCTGGACTCTTGGTTGCCTATGGAGATCATAAAGCCACTATAACCTGAGCTAAGCAACTTTGTATATTACTTTTGTACACAGACCATTGTTCATTCTCAATCACTAGGACAGCTGGGTAGTGCGTGCATGCATCATGTATGTACAGTATTTTTGGTAAGTAAATTACATTTTTACACTACAGAGGGGTTTTTTTTTTTGCTTCCTTACTTTTACCACAAAGTGACCTTAAACAAAGCAAAACATCCTGAAACTGAGTGTGTTGCCCCTGCTGACAAACCAGTGGGTAAGAGAGCCCTCCAGCAAAGGTTTCTTTCTGCCATGCAGGTGTACAAACTCCTCCCAGTGCAGAGACCAACAGCTAAGGACAGCCAAATCTCAATGCATTGTCTTCAAGAAGACAGTACAGTTGGAAAAAGTACCCTTGGCAGTCCAGTGTAGGGACCAGGCCACTTGTCCTGTTACAGGGAAGACAGTCATGCCTTCAAGTAGGTGAAGGTCCTACAACACCTAGGTAATGCCCAACAGAGGCCAACGCACAGTGGGATCCCACAAGGAAGGAGGAACCATCTGTTCTGGAGAACCAGACTGAAGCTCCAGGCAATGGGGTCCCCCTTGGATGGGGAAGTTTGCGGAAGACTACCCCTCAAAGCAACCGACGGGTCACATGGGGAACTGTTCCATAGAGACACCCTGAATACATCATCCATAGTAATAGAGATGAAGGCTGAGAAGAATTGAGAGCAAATGAAAAAAGGGAGGGGGGGGAGACCATGCTAAAAAAGAGATCCCTCAAGGCCCTACACATTCATGCTGAGGGAAAATGGGTGAAGTCCTTTAGGATCCAATAGGGCACCCATAATGCCTTATTCGGTTGAAGCTTGCAGGTGCTTGGTCATTTATAACAGTGCTGATTGCAAGGAACAAAAAAAAAAAAAAATCTGACTGTGTATCCAAATAAAAAAGTCACCACAGGCTTGGCCTGATTTAACCACTTCCGGACCGCCCACCCACCGTGTATATACATCGCTATTTTGACGTTATATACCATTGTTATGGCAGCAGCTAGCTGCCATAACCTCGGTATATTTTACACAGTGGACAATCCTGTTTCACATAAAAGTGGTCTCAGTGGCAGATTCACCATGGGATCCCTTTTATAGCAGTGGGAGAGGTGTCCCCTCCCCTTCCCGGTTGTTTCTGACGTTTACCGGAGAGTTCAGCATCGGTGGAAACAATCCAATGTACTGATCGTACAGAAAGTCGAATGAGAGCAAGATGGCCCCCACCCGACTCTATGCCCTTAGAGGACCGGAAAACAACGTCAAACGTCACTTCCACCCTCCGGCCTTAAAGAGCCCATTTTTATGTGTAAAAATAAAATGACTTTTTAAGTGTAAATGTGAGATCTGAGGTCTTTTTGATCCCAGATCTCACATTAAAGAGGCCCTGTCCTGCTTATTTCTGTTTACATTCCTTGTAATAGGAATAAAAGTGAACAAAACATTTTTTTTTAAGAGACAGCGTAGAAATAAAAAGTAAATTAAATAAGGAATAAAAAAAATGTAAAAAATTAAAGTGCCCTGTCCCTTCGAGCTCGCGCACAGAAGCGAACGCACCACATATGTTAATGGTGTTCAAACCACACGTGGAGTATCGCCTCGATCGTTAGAGCGAGAGCAATAATTATAGCACTAGATCTCTAACTCTAAACAGGTAACCTGTAAAAAATTTGAAAGTGTCGTCTATGGAGATTTTTAGGTACCGTAGTTTGTCGCCATTCCACGAGCGCGCAATTTTAAAGCATGACATGTTAGGTATCAATTTACTTGATGTAACATCATTTTTCACATTATGCAAAAACAATCGGGCGAACTTTACTGTTTTTTTAATTCAAAAATGTGTATGTTTACAAAAAAAAAAAAATGCATTTGCACAAATATGGTGTGACAAAGTATTACAACAATTTCCATTTTAGTCTCTAGGGTCTCTGCAAAAAAAAAATTATATATATGTATATAATATGTTTGTGGTTCTAAGTAGTCTTCTAGCAAAAATAAATACTGATTTTAACTTTTAAACAACAAATGTCAGAAATAGGCTCGGTTCTTAAGTGGTTAAGGGCTCAGAAAGGTGAGAGACAGACTCTACAGTGGATGTCACAAGAAAGCACTTACAGAGCCCAAGCAGCTGAGTAAAAAACAACCTCCCATGTCCTGAGTGAAAATTGAGGTGCCTATGGAAATGGGCAGGTACTCAGAGCTAAGGAAAACTCGGATAAGCATATAAAAACTGGGTTTCCAGATTATTAGGGGTCCTCAAAAAGGGAGCTCACACTTTTAAAACCACCCATGGAAGTGGGACTGTCCTCTTTGCCTTAGCAAAGAAATTTTGCACCCACCCAGCAGTAACGCAACTAGGCCCAATAGGAGGAGAGGCCTCAGCTACTAACAAACCTGGGCAGCTAGTACTGATGTGGGTTGTAGGTGGCTGGAGGTGACCAGGGCACTGTAGGCAGGCAGCCTTGCTCACAAATTGTGTCTTCAGAGACAGGGTCACATCTGGAACACAGTACGCTTGTGTGTGGAAAGCACCGCAGTGCAGCCCAGCTCCACACGTCTAGGCTAGCATGCTTTGGGTACAGTCTGCAAAGCTAGACTGAGTTAAATCCAATTGGGATAGCTGCTATAAAGAGACCAGCTGAAGAAGCAGTGTAAATGAAACATCTCAATTGAAGTCACAGATGAGAGAATTTATGAAGAAAAGAAGGCCATTAAAAAAAATAAAATAAATAAAAATGTTTGTTTTTCCAGAAAGAAAAGTTTCCAACCTTAAGGATACGGCCAAAAAAACAAAAAACAAAAAAAAAACAGACATACTAGCTAGAGGAGGGATTATACAAGGTCTGGCTTACAGTCTTAAATCATAACCTCCTGAAAGTAGTAATATAACCCAACTGTTTCTGAAAACCGGTGTCACTCACTGGACAAAAAAAACCTTAGACTTATCAGTGACGGTATTTCTAAGAGCCTTTCAGGACAGCACCATGGAGAGAACACAGGTCCACCTCTTCCCGGAAACACTGCCGTGTCAACGCCCCTTTAAAAGCGCCCACTTCCACCATGCCATCAGTCATCCAACAAAATTCCTCCAACATGCTGGAAGATAAAAACGCCACATCTAATATTCAAGTTTTGCGCCCCCCCCCCCCCCAGGTACCACTTAGGGGTGGAAGTAGCTGCTGTCCTGAAAGGCTCTTAGAAATACCATCACTTCTGCAGCTTTGGAAGCAGACGCAGACCCCTTCAATTGCGATGTGGCTGGGAAAGGTGGCGGAGGTGAACAGAATGGAAGACTTAGTGTCTACCGAGAAAGGAACTAGAGAGTGATTTCTCAAGAAGTGGTACTACTGGCACGAGTTTGTCTATACAGGAATACAGTGACTTACTAGGCTGAGGCCTTATGAAACTAACTACTGGGATGTGGGGCGGGGGTGCGACAGGGATGTCTGTGCTGCTCTTGTTCCTCTTTTCATTTCTCTTTCATTCCCTGACACCCATC
>BLSH010469704.1:1904784-1931189 GCA_018402905.1 Glandirana rugosa
ATGGTGTGATTCTACAGTATCAAATGGTTGAGGGCTAAGACAAGTGTAAATGTTTATGTAACTTCTCATTTGTGATGTGACAGATTGGTATGGTATACTCAATGGAGATGGTGGTTTGATTGATCCTGGTAAATGAGGGGGGCTGGATCCCCTCTTGGTGGGGGCTCAGACCCAAATACCGCCCCACAGTGGGCACGTGGACTCCTTCCGGATCCGCAGTCAGGAGGCCAAGAACCCAAGCAGAGGGGGGGGGGAGGGGGGAGGGGAAGGGTGAATATGGGGGATAGGCACTGTTCATATAGTTAGCAGACTATGTCTAGTTAGTCTGGGGCTAATACGGTTAATGGAGCCGGAGGCCCTTGTATGGGTATGTTACTGCATATTTTCAAAAATAATAAAAAGAATTTTTTAAAAAAAAAAAAAAAGTTTTGCGCCCCCCCCCCAAAAAAAAAATTAGGGGGGGAAGTAGCTGCTGTCCTGAAAGGCTCTTAGAAATACCATCACCGGTAAGTATAACTAAAGCCTTGAACACACGGTGCGACAGTCGTACGACCACACGTTCAACTTTTGCCCAAAATCGGCTGTTGGTTGTTGTGTCTAGCGTACTGACATGAGTCAAGTAATCATACAAAAAAGCTTCAACAAGCCGAACATAGTGACGTGTTAAGAGCGTATAAAGAGGAAGTTCAGGTGGATGTGATTTGTTAATTAGGAACGTAGTTTTACACGAATGGACACTTCCGAGCGTTCCTGACTTCTAAGCATGCATGTTTTTGTTGTAGAAATTTAGGATATGTTAATTATGTATTGTCACGGTGTCTCCCAGTGTCGGTTTACCGGTATTCACTGTGTATAGCAAATATGGCTTTAACTGATATTGAGGACAGGCCACTTACAATGGGAACCTTCCATTATTTGGTAACCATACGCTACCCGCCCGATCATCCCAGCCGGCAGACGCTCTAGGCGGTTAATGCTGGAGCGAACGCTGGTCTGGATCTTTGAGGTGCGATACACGTTCTGTGGCGCGGGTGTATTACCGTCAACCGGGGGACCCCTGTATTAATCCGCTTGGCGGGGATGTACTTGTACTTGCCTTTTATGTAAGGATAATGGTCTGTAAGCTTTCTGTCATGTCTGATCCATGTGACAGAAACTCACAGCTATATTCCTTTTTGCATAATTTACCCTTTAATGGAACAGTAGTATAATCAATATGAAATATAGTTCATAGAGCTATATTTAATAGTGATTCGTTGTAATGGTAGTTTTGGCTTTGCATGCATGCGGTTTTGGTGGGAAAGCCTCTGTGAGATAACGCGTTGATTTCAATGAGAGCCATGTTTCCACATGGCTTTCATTGTTATCTGGAGTGTGTGCATCTCCACCCACCCAATGGCTGTGACTCATCCAGGCTGGCCAGCCATTCCGCATGCATGCACGCCTCTTCTATTGTATCGTTTGAATATAAACAAGTGTGTCATTGGTTGTTATTTTATATTGAGCTCATGTCATGTGACTGTGCCTTGGAGGCTGATTGTGAAGCCATCAAGTCCCTTTGTTATCCCCGATGCAACCCTATAAATGAAACCAGCAAGCATTGCTAGTCAGGACTGATGGGCGAGCTTGCAATATGAGAACAGCTATTGTGTCTGTCTTACTTGCGTTAACACGAGTGCACTCAAATGCATTATGCAAAAGAGCTGAAAAGTGCGCTTATTAGCGCAAGCTAAATATCATGCACACAGCATATTATAATTTCACTAACAGAGATTTTTGGAGCTCACAGAATTTCCGTCACAGAGGACCGAGGGGAGGAAGCGATCCGGGTCAGGACAACAAAACAGCCGGCTATTGGTAAAACCAATTTTATGTCAATGTTTGAAATCTTTTGCTGTCCTGACTCCAGCATGTTGCTTTCTCTGCCCGCTGTGTCAGGTAAATTCTGCTTTGCAAAAGAACAGTTTTTTCCTCTTTTTGCATAATGGCGGGGTTTTAATTGTATGTTATCATTAGGGTTAGGTCTACTGGTCTAGGAAGATAACCTATACTTGTCCTCTATAGGTCCTAATCAATACACCTAAAGTGTGTTTTATGAGTATGCTTTGCTAGGAGTATGATTATGAATATGCTTTCAATGCATGATCGGTATCAGTGTGTGCTTAGTAATTTTGTATTTTATGTTGTAATTTTGGGTATTCGTTTAAGCGTTCGTTTGGTGTCTCAAATTGTATAGTTTGTAAGGGGAGAGATTTCAGTTTGTACTGCTTTCTCTTACGTTCACTGACAGACGCAGCCCTTCATTGACAAGTGGGGTTTATGCACATCCTACTAGGAGTAGACTAGGCAAATAGAAAAAAAGCAAGCTGACCATTCCCAGGGGGCCGTCCTCACTCCAGCATATAACCCCCCAGCTCTGCATAGCATATCAGTTTTATTATGCCTAGTGCAAGGAGTTAGACCTGGTTCCCTGCTGGGACTTGCAGTTCCCCAGATTTTTTCTTCTTTGGGCTTTTCAAGCTATCTGATGAAGACTGCTATCAAGTAGCCGGCTGGGGCATAGAGGATATCTCGTATCCTGAAATTTCCCCAGCACGGCCGACCGATGCGAGCTACCCCTAGCCTTAGTGGGGTCCGCCGCATAGTACCCATTCCGTGCGGGAGGCTAGTGGGTGACCCCCACTTGCGCCCAGTGACCGGGCTGTGCTCGCGTCCAGGGGCGCTTGGCCTGCAGCATCCCTCCCCAGCAGATGGGAGGAAGGTCTGCTACCGGGTGGCTACCCGCTACGCCCGTTGGATAGGTGAGTTACCCCTCTCCCCCCCTGGGGGTGCGGGGGGGGCTGGGCGTTTGAGGGACTAGGCCTGACGATGGAGGGTTTCTAGGGCAAACCGCCATGCAGCGATCCGCCGCCATTTTTGCGGTGGATCACTGCCATTTTGCCATAGCCGCGGCCATTTTTGGTGCTATTTTGGCCTCTAGTGGTGGACTGGCGGCCATTTTGCTGTAGTCGCAGCCTGCCCATTTTTGATGCCTGTGGATGAAAACGTGCAGCTGAAGCCGCTTCTTCCTCTTTCCATCTGGGACAGCGTGGAAGGCACAGGGCGGCGTAGGCTCCTGACTGGCGGTCAAAGCACTCCTACTGGGACGCAGCGCTTGAAGGGCAATTATACACAGCAAGTATAGCTGGGCTCTCCCTGGGGTGCTGGTAGCGGTGGGTGCAGTCCTCCTGGGTGTCTCCCTGTTGCTCTGTGGGGCAGTGGTGGGGCTGCATTGTGGGGGTGTCAGGGCCTATTTGGCCTAGCAGTGTTCCGGTGGCACAATGGCGGCTGAACCTATGGGTTCTTCCCAGGAGGAGTCGGTGGAAGCGCAACCTGCGCTGGGCCCTCTGGTTCCCCTGGATCAGCTAAGGTCCGTATTGGGGGAATTTTTCCCCCGGGAGGTGCCGTGCTAAGGGGGTGGCTTGTTACGAACTGATATGCTATGCAGAGCTGGGGGTTATATGCTGGAGTGAGGATGGCCCCCTGGGAGGGGTCAGCTTGCTTTTTTTCTATTTTCCTAGTCTACTCCTAGTAGGATGTGCATATAACCCCACTTGTCAATGAAGGGCTGCGCCTGTCAGTGAACTCAGAGAAAAGGATTTTACGGTAAGTTCTTAATAAAATCCCTTTTTTGGTAGGAATGGCGTCTGTATTTCAGTTGGTAAGTTACCACCATTTTGTTGTAAATAGTATACAATGAATCTGCATTAATCCCTGAACTGCTGATCTATTCCACTCAGTTACCTGAAGATTGGACTTTGGTCCAGATGATGTCCATGAGGAAGAAACATGTCGGGTGACTGCTGACTCTATGCTGTTGCGCCACATTTGAGATGAGCTCGCTTTAAATTTTGATTTAAGTGCAATACTTTCTTTTAATAAATCCAATTTTTACTGATTCACACTATGTGAGGTTTTTTCTATCCCCATTTGGTATTTCACGAGAGTCCCTGAAGATAAAGGACAATGGAAGCCACCAACTTACAACACTCTGTGAATTGGATACACCAGGCAGTGAAGCGCCCGTTTGGTGTCATCAACACAGAAACAAAGTGGGGTTCCATCTTTCCTGGAGAAGCCCTTGTCTCTGGTGGATTCTGTTGAGGTGTGTTTATATGGGCTGTCTGGTAAGCCTTTAACTTATTCAGTGATGGCGTTCCATAGTCCCCTCAGGGACCCCCAGAGGTCACACTCTCTCATCTAAAGATTCCCTACTCTTGAAGATCTATATAAACTGATGGAACTTTTATTATGAACTCTCTATGGTCCTGAGTGGTCTATAATGATACCCCATCAGTTGCCATATACAACATAATTTGATATTTCCCCCCTTTTCTTCATCACGTTTCTATATGGTCTAGAGGTGGGCCTCCCCTCATAGACTTATAGACCTTCTTTCTCCATTCAAATTTATTTTATTTTTATATTTTTATTTATTATTGTGATTTCATATGGTTTATATCCACCTGTTTTCACTTCCCGACTTACATTTTTTCAGTTTTATAGGTTGTGTATGCTTGAGGTGGAGGGACTGAAGAATTCAAGGGTTTCGCTCCTTCACCTTAACCCTATACACACGCATAGTATAATGTTTATTTATAAACACAATACATATATATCTCTCACGTATACATTTTGATATATCCTTATAGGGTATTCTACCTAGGGTGTATTTGCAGTGCACATCACCTGTTTATTCTTATTTTTTCATTCTTATTTTTCCATTTTTTGTTCAAATTAGTGGCACTTCTAAGTCCCAATTAGCGCTACACAGTTGACCCCCACTATACTTGCACAATTTGTTTGATTGTGGTGTTGGCAGCGGTTGGGACTCATACTTAGCGCAGTATTTTTCCTAACACTGATAGTTAGTTTAGACACAGTGTTGTAATCGTAAAGTGGTTTTGTGCTTTATACACTGTAATTCAGCTCTGGTTCTGTCTGTTTATAGTACAACTCATTTGTGAAACCGTTGGTTGTTTTAGACGCTGAAGTTTGAGTAGAACATGGCTATCCCGGTTTTGGACTGAATTTCTAGTGGCGAATGGCGCCGTGCAACTGAAAATCAGTATTCAGTAAGGATAGTTAATTTCTATGCTGTATTTCAAAACAGGTTGATAAATTCTGTCTCATGCGTTTTTAGCGTTATCTTTTGCTCTAACACAAAATCCACGTGTTTGATCTATCGTTTGTTTGTGCCTTATCTTTACTATGGTTGGTGGTTCTCAGTGCAGTCATTTTGTTCCAATCACGTGTTTGGCGTCATTTTCTCCTGATACTGAGGGCTACGAGGTTGTAATATTACTTCACTTACTGCCATTTTGTGTTGTGGTGATTGAAACCCACTTGGTGTGGCCGCCATCTTGGTGTAGTAGCAAAGAATCACATAGCTGAGATGCCATATTGAATTTAGTAACATCATCATTCTTGCTTTTCTTAGGTTTTCATGTTTAACTGTTTTTACACTTTTGTTTAGAAAAGGCAACTTTTTATAAGAGTCACAACGTGATTTTGTGTACTGAAGGTCAGTTTTGAATGGAGTCTCTCCGTTTTTAGTTGAAACCCAGTATTGAGGGACATTTTTACAGGAATTTTGCATCTGTTTTAGCCAGCCTTGTTTAACTTGTTCAGATTTAGCGTCTTTATACAATTCATCTGTTGTCGTGTTTTATCCTTGTTTTTTGATATAGCTGTTTTGTTTTTATAACTTTTTCAGTTTTATGTAGGCATTTATGTTTAAGCAGCTTTTTCATAGGGTTCTGTCCCATTTTTGTTGTATAACCATTGATTTTCAATGATAGACTACAGTGTGGAGTATAACTGATCCATTCTTGTATTGGATTCAGTTTTGTTTAAAATCAGGTTTGTTTTGGGCTAATTTGCGGTTAGTGTTACAGGGATAGTGTTTTCTACATCGTTTGTGTTCCAGGTAGAGACATTATACTTTTCAGTGTGTAATCGGTAACAGGCATCTCAATTTCTTTAGTATAACATCAAGGAATAGACTGAAGCCAAGGTTTGTATAGTGAGGATTTAATTGTACTTCCGTGGCTGTTTGGCTGCACGGGTTAGGTCGAAAGAACGTGTGTACTTTGGGCCGGTGTACGTGAAACGGGAGAAAGCGACACGCTTGTTTCAGCCTTCAACGTGTGAGGAGCAGATTCTGAAACCCGCCCCACGTGTAACTGTGTCAGTACTGGGGGTGGGGAGCGAGTGGTAGTTGCTGAACTGTATAGTCATACAAATACACCGGGTTTGAGGTTTCTAGCTGACCGGCGGGGAAGCCATGTATACTAATCGGAGTCGGAAGCAAGCTAGCACTGTGAAAGAAGGCACCCAGCAGTATTGCTCCTAAACTTGGAGCAAAAGTCAATTCGAATCGTCATGGGCAATTTGCCATCCATGTCTGAGGGGGGGAAGTGAGGCCTCTCAATCTAGCCAAAGAGCTTTGTGGTACATAAAGTCTGTGTTTGGGGCTCGGGCCATGTGACCCCTCAAAAAGTGGATGTTCCTTAGATGTCTGGAGGTGGGAGAAGTTCATTACTGAATTAGGACCAGGCTCCAGACAACAAAGTCGCTAGATATAGTGATATTGTGGCTTCAGAAATCTATTATGGTGTACGAAGTGCGCTTTCAGTCCGGGTGAAGCGCATTTTGTATACCTGGCCAGAGGGGAAAGCCGTAGTTACGTGATCCACTAAGGGCAGCCGGGGAAGGATTGGATGTGTATTACATGATTTTCTGGTCATTGTGGAATATATTGTGTTAGCCCTTGGAAAGAACGTTGCTGGATAAAGCCCAACCTAACCAATTGTGTGTTTACTCTGTCTGGTTTTCATCTTTGTTTTGCTTAAGTTTTTTAAGCATTGTAACTATGAAATATCTCCCTTTGCATTTGTATCTAAATGTTTGTCTTATGTCTTATTCTCATTGTTTGTATGTAATAATACGTTATTTTTGTAGGAACGTGAAAGTAAGAGTTACAGAGGTTTGTTATTGGTTTTAGGAAATGTACAAATTGTGATATTCTTATTTTGGTCAAAGTGGAACTTTAACTTGCAAGTAGCCAGCAAGAATTGTGTTCAAGGCTAGTAGACCCCCCCCGTGGGTAATTCAATTAGATACACGCCCAGCCATCCCTTTCCTTTTAAAATCTAGCTCATCGCCTCAGGCTAAGGTATGTTAATATACTTGGCAGACTATCTGTGTGTCTCCAAGTGTATTTCACACCTGCTTCCTGCCCAGTGTCACTGTGCATCTCTATTTACTCCCAGGGATTCTGTGTCCCTGAGCAAATTAATTTTCGAGGGTCATTTAATGGTGAAAAGGGTAGGGCCTGGCTAGACATACTGGGATAGGGAGTTCCAGAGGTTCTGGAGCAGTCCTGATGATGAACCTGAGGAGACAACAAGGGAGCTGGAAATTAGGAAAATTGCATTTTTTTGTTTCATTAGATCAAAGTGGGAATCTCAGTGGCAATTATTTTGTTTTGTTTTCTTGCGCCATTCTAAACAGTGCGTCTTTTCTTCCTCTTTATAATGAGAAAGAAAAGGGGGGAGATAATGGTGGTGAGAATGGTTACATTTTTTGCTCACACGCATCTGGTAGCATTCCATATTAATCTTGTTACAAACAGATATAATTCACAAGGTATACATTCCGCCCATCCACATATGTTAAGACGTCATTGTTGTAACTCGTTTGATGGCCCTTATATGCCACAACTCGGCCACTCCCCTGTGAACGCATCAGTCACAGGAGGAGGGGGATTTTAGCCAACGATCCCAAATTTTATTATATTTTCCAGGGCACCCTCTATTGACATATATAAATCTCTTGAATGGTAATGTGTTGTTCACCTCTGACACCCAGTCCGTCATCCTAGGCGGTTCCTGTCTCAACCACACTTTAGCTATAGTTTTTCAAGCAGCGAATAGAGATTCATGTAAGAATGTTACTGTGTGGGTGTCTAGAGCCTCTTCTGCAAGTATACCCAACAGACATGTTTTGGGGGTTAGCGACATGGGGGAGCCCATGATGTCATGCAGGAAGGCAACCACCTGTTTCCAAAAGTTCTGTATCTCTGGACAGGTCCATAGCATATGATATAGTGTGCCTACTTCGCACTTGCAGATAGGGCAGGTAGGCCGTCTTTCCGCATCGAATTTAGCTAATCTGAGTGGTGTTAGATATGAGCGATGCAGTATGAATAGCTGTGTCAGTCTGTCTGATAGTTTGGGCGAAACCTTTTTACACGTGTCCAAAGCCTCACTCCAGTCCTCATCCTCCATATCTCCAAGGTCCTCCCTCCACTTTAACTTGAGATCATATGCTAATTTAGTTGCTGGGGGTATTAATAACATAAAATGTAGATGTCAGTTTTTGTGCTTCCTCACCTTTGATTACTAACATAAGGGGATTATCTGCCAGATCAGGTGGTGACCTCGAAAACTGAGTCAGAGCTGCATGACGCAACTGTAGGAATCGAAAGAACATACTGTTCGGAAGGTTAAATTGTGCCTTCAACTCATCAAACGTTCTGAGTGTGCCGTCTTTAAAGATTTGAGATATATAAATTATTCCTCTATTGCTCCATATTTCTGGATGTGGTATTGTTAGGAACTCTGGGAGTGCCTTGTTATGCCAAATGGGAGTGTAGGAATTTATCCCCGGTATCCCTAATTTAGTGGATGCAATCTGCCAAATTTTCCTATAATGCCGTATAAGGGAGCCCAACTCCCCACGCCTCTCACTATTTGTACCCAGTTCTGTCGCAATTTTACAAAGTGGGTCTGTCATCCCCCGCGCCCAGGTGGGGCAGAGGAGGTGGATGAACCTCCCCCTATCCGATTTGTCTATATGGAACAACTGAGATAGCTGTGCCGCTATATAATATAGGCCAAAATCCGGAAGCGAGGTTCCTGCCAAGTCGGTTGGGTTTTTAAGTGTCCTCCAGGCTAGCTTGTATCTGCTCTTCCCCCATACAAATGATTTGAGGATGATGTCAATGGTTTTAAAGACTTTTAGTGGTAGGTAGACCGGGGTGTGCCAGACCATGTACAGAATTTTTGGGAGCAGTATCATCTTTATGAGACTGATACGACCCATGACCCCTAGGGGCAATTTGGCCCAGGTTTGCGTTTTATCCTTGATCATGTCATAAAGTGGTTCTATATTAAGCGGTATGTAGTCAGAGAGGGATCTAGTTAATTGTATTCCCAGATATTTAATTTGACTTACCCGACATAATGGGAGATCTACCTGAGGTTCCGTCTGTGGAGTCAGATCAAGTGGCAGAACTTTGAACTTCCCCCAGTTGATTCTGAGTCCAGAAAAGGAGCCAAAGCGGTCTATGGTCCGTAAGGCCTCTGCAAGGGATGGGCCAGGGTCTGCTAGATATAACAGAGTGTCATCAGCGTACATACTCACTTTTTCTTCATACTCCCCTACCCGAAGGCCTTTTATTAAAGGGTTTGTCCTTATTGACACTGCTAAGGGTTCTGTGGCCAGGGCGTATAGCAGCGGAGATAAGGGGCAGCCCTGCCTTGTGCCTCTCGTCAGATTGAACGGCTTAGAAATACAGCCATTTGCCACTACCTTGGCCACTGGGTTGTAATAGAGTAAGCGAATCCACTTGAGGAAGTTGGGGCCAAAACCAAACCTTTCCAAGCATTTCCACAAATAGTTCCACTCTACGGAATCAAATGCCTTGGCTGTATCAAGGGTCACCACCACTCTTTCCCCAACATTATCATGACAGGCCTGCGCGTTGATAAAAAGTTTCCGAAGGTTAAACGACGTGTTTCTGCCTGGCATGAATCCAGCCTGGTCTTCATGTATCAGGTCAAGAATGACCCGGTTGAGACGTATTGCTAAGATTTTAGCCAGGATTTTGACGTCTACTTGTAATAAAGATATGGGTCTATAAGATTCGGGTAATTCCGGGTCTTTGCCAGGCTTGGGAATTAACACTATTGTAGCCTCCCTCATGGTGTTAGGAATTATGGAATCTTCGAAGATTTGGTTATATAGCAAGAGCAGTTTTGGGGTTAGGGTCTCACCATACTTCGAGTAAAACTCGATGGGTAAACCGTCTGAGCCTGGGGATTTAGATCTAGCAAAGCTCGCCACGGCCGACACAATCTCATCATGCGTGACCGGTTTGTCCAGCTGTCTCATCTGTTCTGGGGTAAGCTTTGGAAGGTTTAAACTATCCAGGAAGTGTTCCATGGGGTTTGTGTCTTCTAGCGCATTGGAGGTATAGAGCGTACTAAAAAATTTTTGAATCTATCTATGACTGCAGCCGGGTCCGTAATCATTTCCCCTCCCGGGTCCCTCAATGTAATCACCACTGGAGGCCTATCTTCCCTGTGAACCATATATGCTAACAGTTTGCCCACTCTCTCGCCTTGTTCATAGAATTTCTGTCGAGCAAAAAAGAGTTTCCTCCTTGACATCTCAAATTGTATCTGATTCACCACTCTAGTTCGCAGTTTAAGACATGCAGCTCTGTCTGGGGTGGGGTCCTGTTCGTACTGGGTTTCAGCTAAAGACAGTTCCTCCAATGCCTTATCTGTGTGTTCTGCAGTGGACCGCTTAATATTATTAATGCAAGATGTAAGGTGTGTTCTGGCATGTAACTTGAAAGCCTCCCATACATTTAAGAAAGAGGAGGTATGTTCGTTAGATTGAAAGAATCGTTGCCATTCTTGTTCGATTTCATTGCTGTCTGGCAGTAGTGACAACCAAAATGGGTTAAGTTTCCATGGCCTGGGTGGTCTGTCCAGAGGTACCGAGAGTGTGACACAGTACGGGCTGTGATCTGACAGTATCCTGGGACAGAAGGAGGCTGACCGGAGACGGGGGATTAGAGTCTGCGTCAGATATATATAGTCTATCCTAGACATCGTATTGTGAGAGGAGGAGAAGCATGAGTATGCCCTAGTGGTAGGGTATAGTGTTCTCCATGAGTCAACCAAACCAATCTGAGTCATTAATCTAGCAAACCTGGGACTTATGAGGGGACTGTGTGTAGAACCTGCCGGTTGCAATCTGTCTAATAGGGGATTTATGGTGGCATTGAAGTCCCCCATCCAGACGGCCGAGGCCGTCAGGCGGTGAGACATGTAATCGAGTCCCTCAAGGAGGATTGTCATAGCAAAAGGTGGTGGGATATAGAATACCATTAACAAAATTTGCTCTCCATATATCTTAGCGTGGACAAATAAGTATCTACCCTGTGGATCTGTTTTTAAGTCATGCAATTCAAAGGGTAACATTTTAGAAATCAGGAGGGACACACCCCTTGCGTGCGACGAGTAGGTTGAGTGATATGCCCAGCCGACCCATGGTCTCCTTAAAGCCAGTTGTACACGGCCATCTATATGAGTTTCCGTTAATGCGATAATGTCGGCTCTCTGTTTTTTAAGATATGTTAATGTAGCGTTACGCTTGACTCTATCGTTGAGTCCCCGGACATTCCAGGTAACTAATTTAATGGACGCCATGTCTTATATGTGTGTGTGTTATCAAGAGGTGGCTAGGCGTGCAACCCTCTATGCAGCCGCAAGGGGGTGTCCCTCCAGAAATATTTCTTACAACTATACAAAATTGTGAGCAGGCAGAAAACAAGCAATGCAGCCAACAAGTTGCGATTGAGCGCTAGGCAGATTTCGGTACCATACTGATCGTTGCAAAGAGAACTCCCAACCCTTCCCTCCCCCCTCCCAGCCCAGCACCAACCCCAACATGTGCGGGCTCCAACCCTTGAACAAACAAAAAGTAACCTGTGAGGCACAAACTGTACCCCAGCTTCACGTTGCTGTGAGTCGTCCACACTCCAGAGCAAATTGACCCGATGCAGTTGGAGGCATTTCACATCTCCAAGGATAATGGCTATAGTGAGACCTAATGACCTGCATCCTCCTGCATCACATGGGTGGGGCCGAATTGCCCAGTAGTTGCTCCGAAGTGTGTCCCCCTCTTTCAGGGTGGGCGAAACTTCACTGTGACTGTCCTCCATCGGGTAGGACTCCTGTGTCTCCGTTAAAAAGTGTTCCCGGGTGGTAAATATGTATGCAACACTAGGCCACATATTAATCTGCAGTTGCCTCCAGAAAAAAGAAAAAAAGGGGGCAGGAGTGTTCATATAGAATCACTGATAAAAGGAAAAAAAAAGAAAAAGATTGCGGTGCACCACTACTCCCATATCCATTTAGTCTGGCTATCCGCCCATAGGATGATGTTGTGCTGCATCCAAATAATCCTCAGTCCCCAGTCTGTCTATAGTATCTCATAGGGGTATGGTGCGGAGTTCAGAGAGATTATTAGGAGAAACAGGAGTAGAGTCAGTTTAAGAAGTAAAACAACGATTTAGAAGAATGACATCCCTGCTGTCTATATTTGTTAGCAGCACAGAGGTACCTGACTGACGGTTTACCCTTGCCGATAGAAATCGAATCCCCTGGTCGCACGATTATTCCATCGGATGCCTGTTGAGGTCTTGTCTCTCCAGCCAGGATATGACCTCCTCTGGGGACTCAAAGAAGATCGTTCGGTCTTCATCTTCCACACGGAGTCTTGCAGGGAATAACATGGAGTATTTGATGTTTTTGATCCGCAGGCGTCTCTTAGCCTCTGAGAAGCCCTGCCGGCGCTTCTGTACGGCTGCAGAAAAGTCTGGGAAGATGGCCACTTTGTTATTCCCGAGGGGTATGTTACCTTTCACACGGGCTAGCCGGAGAGCAGCATCTCTGTCTTTAAAGTTGAGCATTTTTGCTATGAAAGTGCGCGGGGGGGCTCCCACTGGGGGCGGCTTTGCTGGCATGCGGTGCGCCCGTTCTACTGCAAAGATGGCCGAAAACGCCTCCCTTCCATAGGTGGTAATCAATAGCTGCTCCAGGTAGGTGGTGGGATCTTTGCCCTCCGAGCCCTCTGGGAGACCTATAAACCGCAGGTTGCACCTGCGAAGTCTATTTTCCATTTCATCCTGCTTTACCAGTATTTGATTTATCTGGTGTTGCATGCTTTCTGACGAGGATTGTAGTGGCGGGATGGCGTCTTCCACATCCCCCAGCCTGTGCTCAGATGCCGTGACTCTCTCCCGCAGGTTCTGCATATCTTGTCTGATCAGTGAGATGTCAACCCTCATCTCCTCTATTTTGGTAGTGAGTGTGGCTTGTAAGGTAGAGATAGCCCCTAGCACCCTCTCTGTGTCCGCGTTCGTTGTCTCCCTTACCTCCGGCACCGCGGCGCCATCTTCCTCAGGGCCTTCTCGATCTTGCCGGCGGTATTTGTCGAGCTTGGCGGCCGCATCCGGCTTTGTTTTCGTAGGTGCCATGGCGGAGGGTGTTGCAGAGTTTGCAGGGATGTTTTTTGGAAGCTTTTGTCTTTGCCCGGATTGCAGGAGTGATTAATAGCAGGATCTATTCATGGAGCTAGAGAAACCCGCGTCCTACTCCATGAGTCTCCAGGCCACGCCCCCCCGAATCCTAATGATACATTTCTAGAAGATAAAATTAGTTACAGTTTCAACATTAGCTCTGGTTCTTGCCCCTCCCTCACAAAACCAGTATGGGTATACGGACAACTAAGTGGCCCACAAGTGTGCTTTAACTTAAGGTTTGGTAAGAGGAATAGTTTTGTAGGATCCACGGTTTGTGAGAAAGGTATAACAGTCAATCTTATGAATTAGACCCCCAGCCTGTTCTAGTAGCACCAATAGACTAGATGTAATCTGTTGGTAGGAAGAGTGTGACATACAGACTGAGGGAGGAATCCCCCAGACTGTCCTGTTATTGCGCAATGCACAGGACTGTTAGAGTCCCCCTGTTCGACTCTAACAGGCCCCTATTACTTCTTATGCAGTTCTACAGCTTATAAGTTAATACCCCCTAATGCGAGCATGGTGAAACTCCTCCCAGCATCTTACGTTGTGGTCGATCGTTATAAACTGATGGCGCGAGAGAAGGTAAGAATGGCAGGGACAGCTCAAAGGGAATTGTTAACCAACTACAAGGCCTGGGCATGGTGTCCTGCTTGGACAGGGTGGGGGATTGAACTTAGGAAAGGATTGAACAATTTCTCATCCATTGTGGAAGGGGTGTTCAATGAAACCATTGAAGCTGTGAGGGAGATCTCACAGGAACAGCGACAGAGTCTATTACAGGAAAAGATGACACTTGATTATCTTTTAGCGCAAAAGGGCGGTTTCTGTGAGTTCATAGCAGAAGACTGTTGTACCTGGATGACAGGCACTAGGGACAAGGTCCAGGTCCATATGGATAACGTTAGGTCCCTGCTAGGGAGAGCCAGAGCTATAGCCAGTGAAGGTTAGAATCCCTTCTAAAGGGGTTGGGAGGTTTTGGGGAATTCTTGTTTTCCATTGGATCCTGGCTGAAGGAAGTAGGGGTATATATACTCATGTTTTTGTTTCTATTCCTTCTATATGCCATGATGAGATGTTCCTGCTGCCTGATCGATCAAGTCACCAAAGCCTGAGCAGAGGACCACATCTTCCTAGCCAAGACAAGAGGTCCCCTGAAGTCCAGCCCATGTACCAGATGCTGAGGATTCCAGCGATCGCTATAACCCCCACATCATGCTTTCCCTCTGAGTCATCCCTCCCGAAGAATATGTGTCAACCATGGTTTTCTTTTGTTCATACTCCTTTACTTTAATGTTTGGACTCAATGGATGGACTGAATGTTTCTTTTTTTTCTTTTGAATGGACTGGTGTTCGTGTTTAGAAGATGATCAAGATTCATTGAGGGACACATGGGAGCATATGACAAGAGGAGGAACTGTTGTAGAAATTTAGGATATGTTAATTATGTATTGTCACAGTGTCTCCCAGTGTCGGTTTACAGGTATTCTCTGTGTATAGCGAATACGGCTTTAACCGATATTGAGGACAGGCCAATTACAATGGGAACCTTGCATTATTTGGTAACCATATGCTACCCACCCGATCATCCCAGCCGGCAGGCCCTCTGAGCGGTTAATGCTGGAGCGAATGCCGGTCCGGATCTTTGAGGTGCGATACACGTTCCTTGGTGCGGGTGTGTTACTGTCAACCGGGGGGCTCCTGTATTAATCCGCTTGGCGGGGGATGTACTTGTGGTATGGTATCAGTATTGCCTTTTATGTAAGGATAACGGTCTGTAAGCTTTCTGTCATGTCTGATCCATGTGACAGAAACTCACAGCTATATTCCTTTGTGCATAATTTACCCTTTAATGGAACAGTAGTATAATCAATATGAAATATAGTTCATAGAGCTATACTTAATAGTGATTCGTTGTAATGGTAGTTTTGGCTTTGCATGCGTGTGGTTTTGGTGGGAAAGCCTCTGTGAGATAACGCGTTGATTTCAATGAGAGCCATGTTTCCACATGGCTTTCATTGTTATCTGGAGTGTGTGCATCTCCACCCACCCAATGGCTGTGACTCATCCAGGCTGGCCAGCCATTCCGCATGCATGCACGCCTCTTCTATTGTATCGTTTGAATATAAATAAGTGTGACATTGGTTATTTTGTATTGAGGTCATGTCATGTGACTGTGCTTGGAGGTTGATTGTGAAGCCATCAAGTCCCTTTGTTATCTCTGATGCAACCCTATAAATTAAACCAGCAAGCATTGCTAGTCAGGACTGATGGGCAAGCTTGAAATGTGAGAACAGCTATTGTGTCTGTCTTACTTACTTTAACATGAGTGCACTCAAATGCATTATGCAAAAGAGCTGAAAAGTGCGCTTATTAGTGCAAGTGAAATATAATGCACACAGCGTATTATAATTTCACTAACAGTTTTGCACATACAGCTTTGTTGGCCCAACTTCTCTGTACAAACGGTACAACAGTCGTTCGTCGCCTTGTTGTACAACAAAAGTTTTCTAGTCTGCTCATCCAACTTTTGTTGTATGACCGTCGCACGTCAGCTGTTGTAATCGCGCGTACTAACGGTCGGATGATCGTACAACAAGCAGTTGTATGACCGTCGCACCGTGTGTACAGGCCTTAAGGTTTTTCTCTCCTCGTCTTTCAGGACAGCACCATGGCGATGATAACCGAGCACTTTCTTCAGGGTGGGACCACAGCTTGCAAGACCTTCCTGCCAAAGGACTGATCCACAGCCGACAGGAGATCTAGCCTTTAGTGCCTTATGAAGGTAGAGAAGCCGGACCACGTGGTTGCCTTACAAATTTGTTCCGACGAGACCCCAGCCCTTTCTGCTCAGGAAGCTGCCACTGCCCTTGTAGAGTGGGGCATCACTCCCTCCGGAGGTTCCCTGCCATTAGCCAGATAAGCCTTCTTAATCGCTTGTCTTAGCCACCTGGCTTAAGTGCTTTTTCATGCTTTCTCTCCTTTACGAGCTCCTGACAGGACAAATAAAGAGGAAGTCTCCCTAAGATCCTTTGTTACCTCCAGATATCTTAAGATGCACCTCGTGACATCTAGGGTGTGAAAGATCTCCTCACCCGGCCCTGATGGTGCTGGACAGAAGGTCGGAAGAACAATCTCTTGTGCACGGTGGAAAGCAGAGGCCACCTTTGGGAGGAATCCTGGATCCGTCCTTAAGACTATCCTGCAGAAAAACACTTGAAAAAAGGCTCCGCATTGGATAAGGCTTGCAACTCGCTAATCCTGCGTGCCAAGGTTATTGCCACTAGAAGAATATGTTTTTTAAAGTAAGACAGTTCAAGGTTGCTTGCTCCAAAGGCCCTTTAGTGAGCCCCTGTAAAACTAAAGATAAGTTCCAGCTTGGGAAAAACTTAAAAGGGTACTGGCCTGATTCTGGCCATAGCCTTGAAAAAACGTGGTTCCCTAGATAAAGTTCTAAGAAAACTGATAAAGCGGCCACCTGTGTCTTGAGGGTACTTGCCGCAAGGTCTTTCTCCATACCTTTGTGGAGAAACTCCAGAACCGAAATTAAATTCTTGAAATCAAAATTCTTGCTGGAGCACCAGGTATTGTAGCACTTCCAGGCTTTTTTTTTTTTTTCCACTTCAACAGACAACTTCAAGAGATTTATTACAGTTTGTTTTTCATATAAGTCTCTTGCTTAGTCTCATCATCGTGGTATATATAAATGTATTTTAATCTACCCCTTCCCCACCCAATTCATCTTCCCTTCAATCTTTATTATACCATCTCTATTTTCCATACTCCTTCCCATCCCCCCACCCTTGTTCCCTACCACCCCATGTCTATTGGCATGCATATCTCGGTATTAGATTCATTCCTTCTTATCTTTATCTAAACTTCGATCTTCCACACATCCATCTTACATTCACATTTGTGTCTCTTTCACACCTAGCAACCCATAGTGTTGTTTTATTGACCACTTTTCTCTTGTTTCTTTTGTTATTAGCTTCTTTCTTTCTAGTTTTTTCCTCCATTGATTGATTGCCTACTCCATTTCCCTAGTCCAGGGTCCCCACTTTTTTTCAAATATATCCAATTTTCCTCTTCTAAGGTAAGTTATTTTTTCCTTCCATTTAGTTTCGTTAACTATCTTAATCCAGTCCTCTACAGTAGGCGGGCTCCTATTTTGCCACTTCTGAGCAATCATTTTTCTGACCTGGAACCCACTACCACCTCAAAAAGTTCCAAGCTGTCCATTCTTTCCTCTATGATGCTCAAAATACATACTCAAGCTTCTTTTTTCTAGGGAGAGATTGTATATCCTATTGATAGTGTCTATCACTCCCTCCCAATATCTACATAATTTGGGACACCTCCATACCATATGTATCAGACTCCCCGTTCCACTACATCTAGGGCACCTATCATCCTGCCTCTTACCCATCTGATATAGTTTTTTCGGGGTATAGTAAGCCCTGTATAGTAAATATAGGTGGGACATTCTCTGTGGATTTCCAGGCTTTAAAGTATATTGACCTGGTGACTTTCTTCCGACTTGTCAAGAGAGCGTCAACCAGCTTACTTGACATGCCTTTCCTACCTCAAGAGGTCCTCCTCAGAAACCAGGCAGTGAGCTTGAGATGAGCTGGGTCTGGGTGAAAGAGGCCTTCCTGACTCAAGAGGTCCCTCCTGGCCGGCAGCCAGGGAGGCTTCCCTGTCAGGTTTAGGAGGGTGGCGAACAACAGTATTTTGGGCCAGTAGGGTGCAATCAAAATTAGGTCTGAATTCTCCCTCCTGAAGTTTTCCAAGACCCGTGGAATCAATTGAAACGTGGGGGGCATAAGACAAGGGGGAGTCCCATATTTGTGGGCTAAGGCATCCAGGCTCACTGCTTGGTCCTCCCTCAGAGAAAAGAACTCTAGGGCCTTGGAGTTCTCTTGGTTTGCAAATAAATCCACTTTGGGCTGCCCCACTCTTTGGCAAACATCAGGAACACCTCCTGATTCAATTCAACACCCATTATGACTCCTTTATCCTCCTTCTGCTGAGAAAGTCTGCCAGCAAATTGTGTGTCCCTTTTAGGTGGACAGATGATAGCAAGGCCAGATTTGCCTCTGCCCAAGAGAATACCTGAAAGGTCAGCTCCATGAGAGATTTGCTTCTTGTTCCTCCCTGCTTTGTTAGGTACAAGACAGCATGTTGTCCGAGAATATCAGAACATATTGATTCTCTAAGGACTGCCGGAAGGCCAGTAAACTTAAATGAACTGCCTTCAACTCTCTCCAGTTGGAGGACTTTCTGCTGTCTGCCTTGGACCATTCACCCTGGGCTGTTTGTTTCCCTAAGTGGGCTCCCCACCCACAGGCACTCGCATCTGTTCTTAGGTGATCGGTTGCCAAAAAGCACCAAGAGATTCCTCCGGTTCCCCCGCCACCAAAGGGATTTCTTTGCTCTTGTACTCAACCTGATTTTCTTTTCTAGGGACTCTTGATGGGACCAACCCTGAAGTGTGTCCCATTGAAAATTGCGGGCATGAAGCCTGGGCCATTATACTGCGGGGGTTGCTGCTGTAAACAATCCCAACACCAACATTCCTTCCTGCACTGATACCTGCAGGTTGGACTGAAGCGTCTTCAAAGCCTGTTGAATTATCTCTATCTTCTCCTCTGGGAGGAAGATCCTCTGCAGCGTTGAGTTTATTTCGTAACCCAATAATTGTATCCGCTGCGTGGGTCTCAGGTTTGACTTCTGATGGTTTATTAGCCAACCTAGACTGTTCAGGTGCACCTGCGTTGTCTGTAATTCGGCTAAGAGCCTCTCCTCTGATTCTGCAAATAGTAGCAGATCGTCGAGGTATGGCGCAATAGCAATCCCCTTCAGCTTCAGAGGTTCCAAGGATTTCGCTAGAACCTTCGTGAATACTCTGGGAGAAGAGGAGAGACCGAAAGGTAGGGCACTGAATTGCAGATGGGCTATCTCCCCCCGCTGTTGACAGCCAACCGGAGAAACTCCTGGGACGATTCTGCTATGGGGATGTGCACGTATGCATCCCGCAAGTCGATCGATACTATGAAGCAATTGCGGGTGAGCAGGCTTCTGACTGACAAAATGGTATCCATCCTGAACCTCCTGTATTTTATAGACCTGTTCAAGAACTTCAGATTCAAAATCAACCGGAACTTTCCCAATGGTTTTTGGACCAAAAAAATATGGGTATAAAACCCCTCCCCCACTTGCTCCTCTGGGACCCGGATTATAACACCCTGTTGTATCAGCTCCTCCAAGAGGGACGTCATAAGCAGGGTTTTCTCCTGATCTCCTTGTAGCTTTGTCACATAAACGTTATGGGGGGACCCAGGAAGATACTAGATCCTAGCCTTTTTCGATTATCTTCAGCACAAACAGACTTGCTATTGCTTCTCTCCAGTCCTAAAAGAAATCCTGCAGCCTACCGGAAGGTGCTCGTCATTGTTTTTTGGAACCTTGCTCTGGAGCTCTGAAGAGCACCCCTCCCCTACCTCTTCCTTTTTGGGGAGCCCAAGGTTTCTTCTGGCTCTATTCCTTTCCTTGGTAGGACTGCTGAAAAGGATCGAAAATTCTTTTTCGTCGCAGCCACCTTTTTCTTTTGCGGAAAAGCCTTTTTTTTTTTCTTATCCTCGATCATACGATCTAGGACAGATTCCAGCTCCTGACCAAAAAGAGTAAATCTATCGTAAAAGGGATACCACAAAGTTTGACAGTGGACGCAGAATCTCCCGACCAGGTCTTAAGCCACGAGGCTCTCCTGGCCGAATTGATAAGGGCAGAGGATCTCGCTGTCATCCTAACAGATTCGGCAGAGGCATCTGCCATATACTTGACAGCCTTAAGAAGAGTGAGAAAGGACGCCAGCAAATCTTTTCTGGAAGTGCCTGCCTCCACATGCCCCTGCAGCTTCTCAATCCAACACTCCAAATTTCTTGCCACTACCGTGGATGCCATGGCTGGCTTCAGATTGGATAAGGAGGAATCCCAGGCCTTCTTTAGGAGAGAGTCCGCTCTCTTATCCATCGCATATTTAAGGACCCCATGTCCTCAAAATCTAAGTCAGTTTTCGAGACCTGAGCAAACGCGGCATCAATCTTTGTGTTTTTTTATTCCAGACACAGGATTCTCATAGACACGGAAATCTTCTATTAAGAAAACGGGAAAATAATTGACTTCTATCCGGATCCTTCCACTCTTTTTTAATAGTTTCCGTTAGCACCTTATGCACCGGAAAAAAAACTCTATGCTTTGTGCCCTCCAGACCCTGATATATCCTATCGTGCACTGATAACTGGGTCTTCTCTTCCTGTATCTGCAGGGTGGAATACACTGGCTTAAAAAAGTCCTCCACCTTTTCAAGAGAGTTTGCAGTGAGAGGCCTTGCAAATCTTCCTCAAACTCTTCGTCCTCTGAATCCCAGAGGGAGGAATACTTTCTCCTTCCTCCTCTGACTACCTCTCGGCAGGAGGAAGAGGGCAGAGGCTTGGAAAGGGAGCTTCGGCTCTGGGTGGACCCCTGCTTCTTGATAAGGGAGCAAACTGACCTTAGTGTTTCTGCAAGCTCTTTTCTGACAGATGACAGGAGCTTCTTGCATTCCTGCGAGGTCTCCTCCTTGACGAGTCCTGCAATACAGGACCTGCAGAGCACCTTGGGCCAGGAGTCCCTTAAGGGGTTCTTGCAAGAAGGGCACTTTCTCCCAGGGGCTCTCTCAAATTTGACAGTGGCTTTGCCCCCAAAGACACAACCAGACAGCCCAGTCAGGAGTTACACCTAACAACCTAGGGAGAACAAACCACCTAGAACATGAAGTGACAAGCCTGAACCTCAGCCACCACCCAACCCGAGAGAGAACACCCTGTGAAAAAGACTCCCAGCCACCACAGAGCCTACTCCTCCTTGCTGAGCTGTTTCAAGGGGATCACCCTAAACAGTCAGCTGCTGGGATAAGCAATACACAATGAAGCAAACACCCAGGAAAACAAAAGACAAAAGGTGCCACTGTACCTCTCTTACCTGGGCCTGGCTGGGATTAAGGATGCCTGTTTCTGCCATCTCCGCAACCTGCACTGGTTCTTCCATTGCAGCGCCGCGGAGCACAGTAGTGGGCGCTTATCAAAAGATACCTCCGGCTTCCCACGCTCGAAGGCCGGAAGGAAACCCAGCCAGCGGACCTGCCCCTTTCCCCTGCATTCCGGTGGCCGGAACCACTTGCAGCCACCCTCCCGCCGGAAGTCATGCCCCCCCCCCCCCCGAAGAGACGTCACCGCCCGCCCGGGATCCGGACCGACATACCGAGCCCATGCTCAGCACAACCGCGGTTCTGGACACCTTGAGCAGGGTCCTCCCACTGGCCATCACTCCTATAAGTCGGAGGAAGGAAGGGACACCAGAGCATCCCCTTCCCATCTGAGAGGGTGCTGGGCTGGTCCAAAACCACAAAAGGTAACACACCAGAGGGGCAGCCCATCCTCTTCCACCCTGAGAGAACACAGCTCTCCCTTTCCAGTTCCCCAGCAGCGCTTCCACCATGGCGGAGGAAACACGGAGACTGTATTCACACCACTGCGGAGCGAATTCCAGCCTGTTTGCTGCTGAGAAGGGGCAGAGCCGCTGTTCAGCAGCTCCTGTCCATTCTTGCAGTGCATTGGCTACTCGGGGGGAGGGGGGGTGTACAGTGAGGAGGGGAAAGATCCCCGTAAAATCGACATTCAATGCGGAGCACATCTGCACTCCCATTGAACAGAATGGCCTGGGAATTTGCACCGCATTGCACAGAAAACACACACGTTTTCTATGCAATGCAGACTGTGAATGCACCACACCTATGTGAACCTGACACATTGAAAACAATGTGTTTAAGTGTCATGCGAATTGGATGCGGTGTAAGCCGCATCCAATTCGCATAAGTGTGAACCCAGCCTAAGACTGACAGCTTGGTGGAAGTGGCCGCTTTTAAAGGGGAGTTGCCATGGCAGTGTTTCCTGGAAGAGGTGGAGCTGCGCTCTCTCCATGGTGCTGTCCTGAAAGGCGAGGAGAGGAAATGCTGTTTACAATAGCTGCGCCCCTGACAATGCTAGTCAGGCCTGAATACGTTTACAGACCTGGAACAAGTGTGCAAACTGGGAAAATAACTGACCTGAAACAGGTTTGTGGAACCTGAAAGCCAGAACTTCTAATTTGCACACATCTTTTGGGTCAGAAAATATAGTAGCCATCAGATTGTTAAAAAGGTTATGAACTAATACTTTTAGAAGGAATGTTCAGTAACGGCAACCTCTATAGTGTTTTCCTTAAAAATATATACATATTTTTAGGTACAAGCAAAATTACTGCCTTGCTCGACTTGTGTGAACCTTCTCCCAGCTGGGCCATTGTTCTTCTGCTGAACACTGCAGATGCATATGAAGTTTTGAGGAAAGTTCATATTAACATAAGGCTTGCTGTGCTGTCTGTCCATTTGTTTTCATGATGTTACAGCTGTCATAATAGGAATTTTGACTTGTCTGTAAATTTTGTATTGTGGAGTACAGTATAGGACACATACTAAGAGTCCTATACAGAGTATCCATAGACTTTGGGTTATAGGCTGGTACATTCAGGTGACTGGACACTGGCAAAGTTCTTAAGGACTTGGAGTGCCTCCCCTATAACCCTATCCCACTCTGAGTAACCAATGAATAAAAGGGAGGGTTGTCCTGTACTGTATTGCAAGATATGGAATTTCCAGGCAAGTCAGAAAATTCCTCTTATCACAATCATACAGTACAGGACACAGGCCAAGTATCCATAGACCCAGAGACATCCCAATCAATTAATAGGAAGAATGGGCAACAACTTGGTAAAAAGAACTTTGTCAGTTTCTGAGGGCCACTGCAAAAACCTTGCAGCTGAACGCTGCATCCACAGAAGACTAGACATCTACCTGGTAAAACTTTCAAAGTGTATCAACAGAGGACAAGGTGGCAGCCATATAAAAATGCTTTGAGGTAGACTCTGATGGCTCAGAGTACTCCCAGGCCATGAAGAACAATTTCCGTTGGGTGCTTTGAAACGGGATGCAGAGATGAAAGGAACAGGTCTTCACTGAGGTGGAAAACTGATTCCCCCTTAGGAAGAAAGGATTGTTCTGGGTGTAGGACTACCTTGTCATTGTGAAGAGTGAGGAATGGAGACTTACAAGAGAGCTACCAGCTCAGAGACTTGTCTGGCAGTATAGCAACAAAAAAGGTCACTTTGTAGGACAGGTCACAGACAGGTATATTCCTGATGAGTTAAAGGGTGGTTTTCGCAGGGTACAGAAAACTAAGTTGAGAGCCCAAGGAAGCATAGGGTGCTGCAGGGGGGCTTGATCCAAGATACACCTTGAATAACTATTTTAAAAAGGCAGAGCAAAGCCAGAGGTTTTTGAAAAAGGATAGACAAGGCCGAAACCTCTCCTTTTAGAGTGCTCAAGGCAAAGTTCTGGTGAAGTCCTGATTATAGAAGGCCAGAATGCAAGGCACAGGGTAGTCTCTGAGATCAAAGTGCCTGAGCTCACACCAGGCAAAGAAGATTCTCCAGCTAGAATAGATCTTTCTCTGTCTATTCTTGCTTTAAAGCAATGTAGGTACAAGACTCAGGTGACTGTCTCTTATGACCTGGACTTGAACAGCCATGCCATTAAGGCTAGTGATTAAGAAGCAGGATGGAATACAGGGTCCCACGATAGCAGGTCTGGCCAGTCAACAAGATGTTGTGCTGCGAGTGGTCTCATTTACAATTGTGCACTTGGAACAATTTCAAACTAGGCTATAACCAATATGGAAAATCTAACCAAGAGATGTCTCTTTGACCTCAATTCCTGAGTGTGGGATCTGAAAGAGCATTTTATTTTCTGGAAGAAGACCTTTGCTTTTGATATGCATCTGATCAGACCCAAATATTTCAGGTGAAGATAAGGCTAGAGAGCAGATATCTGGAAGTTGATCACCCAACTGAAAGCATCTGAATTGCCAAGAGGACGTTTGCAGACAATTCAAAGGTGTCTTTTGGGAGAAGGTTGTCCAGATAATATGAACTGGATGCCCTTAGTTCTTAGAAGGGTAAACAGAGGTGCTATGACGTTTGTGGAGACACTGGGAACACAGAACCAGCCAAAAAACAGTGCAAAAACTGGAAAGTGATTGTTTGTAAAGCATAGCATAGAAAATGTTGATGAGGTGGATAAATGGGAATACATAGATAGGCATCTAGGCCGTCTACAGATGCCAGGTATTCTCCTGGCATCTTACAAGCAGCTTCATATGTCCAGACTTTAAGCCACAAGATTGAATAATGCCACACATGTAAATGGAGATTAGAGCCATTCTGGAAATTTGTTTCATTAGTTGTTCTAGACCAGAGCATCCACACAAGAGATAGGCAGAGAGTAACTGCTGTAATTGCTCAGTTAAGGCACAGTCCTGGAATATAGGGCCATGTTGGTTGTTTATTTCCCTAGGTGGAAGTGGCAGTGGTGTGAAAAAACACCTGGGCATCCATGTTAGACTAAGCTCAGGGTGGTTGAGTTTTAGTGCAAAGTTTGAAAAGTTTCCACTATAAAGTGAATATGTTCCAAACATACTTCCTGATTATACAATTAGTTAGAAATACACGGTGTCCCTGTTTTACCTGTCCACAACACTGGTCGCAATATAGGGTCCAACCAGGTTTTGTCCATCACAGTGGGCAATTCTCCCCCCCAGGGCTCTTCAAGGTCTAGGTTCCATCAGGATGGAAAAAATCCCTTGACCTGTAGAGCACCCTGTGGCTGACTACGTGTGTTTCACAAAGTGCAGAAGTAAGCAATTGTGTGGATCCAGTGCCCAAAGCAATATTACAGGCTGTTGCCATGACATAGGCTCCATATAAAGCTTCCAAGGATTTACCATTGTTGCACCAATTCAGACGCACGACTTCTATTGTAGTATATGCAAGAAAAGTTGTTTAAAGAATCCGAAAATAATACAATCAAGTAGTTAAGCAATGATGTGCGTTCTGTGCAGAAGGATTTTCAGAATTTGAGCCAGGATCTTCAACAGTTAGGGTGTACTGTTACATTTTCAGAGGTCTTACCTGTGCATAATGGACAACACGAGAAAGTACTTGATATAGCAGAGTTCAATGTTTGGTTAAAAAATTGGTGCAAAGCTGAAGGTTTTGGTTATGTTGGTCATGATGCGATCCGGTGGTCTGACATTGAACTTTACAAGAGAGATGGCCTGCATCCCTCACAAAAGGGCACTGAGCTTCTTGGTATGGAATTCAGGAATTTTTTGGACATGCATTTGAACTGAGAAATGGGGACAGAGATGTAATTGAGGAGAATTTCTGTCCCCACCAGGTTGAAACAAATGTGAGAGTTTGTGTTGCTAAGGACTGGGCTGATAGGGTGGTCACTTCAGTTTAAGTTTCCGATGGTAATAATAAAGCAGTTGATAGTAGTGTTTGTCATGTCATGTGCACTAATGCACATAGTATAGGAAACAAGCTTTGTGAGGTGACAGCTCTTATGTCTAGGGACAACTTGGGCCTTGTTGCAATTACAGAGACATGGCTCAAGCATTCAAATGACTGGGAAATAACTATACCATGGTACACACTATACAGGAATGACAGAGTAGGGAAGAGGGGAGGTGGAGTTGCCATATATGTAAAAAAAAAAAAAGGGATTTTATTATAACTTACCGTAAAATCCTTTTCTCCAAGTTCACTGACAGACGCAGCTCTTCATGACTTTGTGGGGTTTTATGTTCGTCCTACTAGGAGTTAACTAGGCAGGGAAAAGAATCAGCTGGCCCCTCCCTTGGGGGCCATCCTCTTTTCCTACATCAAACCCCCTCACAGAATAGCTCTTCAGTTCGTACACAAGCCGTACCAAAACAGAGCCCAGAGGGGTGGGTGCTGCGTCTGTCAGTGAACTCGGAGAAAAGGATTTTACGGTAAGTTATAATAA
>BLSH010469704.1:1953801-1971431 GCA_018402905.1 Glandirana rugosa
AACGGGTAAGATGCGGCGGGTCCCTGTGTTGGGGCCGGCTTCGCATCATGTTGGCCAGGTCGGGGAAAGTACAGAGCACAAAGACCCTCGATGCCCCGACCGGCTTCTTGATAGCAGATCATCTTGATTGCAGAAAAAATAAAAAATAAAATAAAAAAGAAAAAATGGTCACAATAGGACCGCAGTTCCCATAGGGAAGCCAGGTCAACTCCTTGCAAACTAGGCATTGAAACTGGAGAGTCCTCTGTGAGGGGGGGTTTTATTGTAGGAAAGGAGGACGGCCCCCAGGGGAGGGGCCAGCTGAACTCTTTCCCTGCCTAGTTAACTCCTGGTAAGACGAACATAAAACCCCACAAAGTCAAGAAGAGCTGCGTCTGTCAGTGAACGTAGGAGAAAATACGGCGGTGACGCTGGAGGCGGCTGTGGTGGGGTCATATGCTGCCCTGAGCAACCTGGTCTTTAGGGGTCTGCGGGCTCATTATCCCCTGACTAAATTAATGAAAACTACCATGAGGGTATGGCGGGAGGCAAGGGCCATCTATCGTAAACCCCTTCAGATATCGCCACACACGCCGCTGTGGGGCAACCCTACGTTGCCTCAATTGCAGACTATCCCGGATCCCTCGGCGTGGGCCTCCAGGGGAATATTAACGCTACGGCAGGTTATGACAGATGGAAAGATTATCCCGTTTAAGGACCTTAGAATTAAATTTGCCCTTCCAAATTTTTTTATTTTACGCTACTGGCAGCTGCGACATGCCCTGGGGGCTCAGTTTCCCCAGGGGGTGACGTTAGAATCTGACTCAATTGAGCGCCTCCTTATTTCAGAAGTGATGGGGAAACCCCTTTCTACTCTCTATATGTATCTCACGGTGGCGTATGACACTAAGACAGCGGACTCTTTGGCCAGATGGCGGGAGGATATTCCAGGTCTGGGGGAGGAGGAATGGTCAGACTGCGTATCGACTTATATCCCCACTATGATAGCAGCTAAAGATCGCTTCATACAACTAAAATTTCTCCACAGAGCATATTACACCCCCCAGAGACTATCCCGCATCTACCCGGACAGGGAGTGTCTGTCCCAGATGCGGGTCTGATCAGGGTTCGTTCTGGCATATGGTTTGGGCCTGCCCCAAACTGGGATCATTCTGGGAGGGGGTGGCGAAGGAACTAGGAGAGGTATGTGATACACAGATACCAGTGGATCCCATGGTTCTCCTACTCAGTTATTTGGAGGAGGTTGAGGGGGATAGATACTCTAAGTTATGTATTACCTTTTCCCTTTTTTATGCTAGAAGAGAGATATTACTGAAATGGAAATCGGAGCAGGCCCCCACTTGTGAAGCCTGGAGGAAGACAGTTATGTCGGTATTACCGCTATATAAACTCACGTATGAAAGCAAGCAGTGCCCCAAAAAATATAAGAATACTGTTAGTGGTAGGATATGCAGGATTTGAATCTTCAGGCGGCCTGTCCTCTTGCCCTCCTCCCCCTGCCTCTTCCCTTATTTCTACACCCTCCCAGCTAGAGGCCTGGCCCTGACGCCTAAGCGATACGGGGGAAGACAGCAGGGATGAAGAATTACCCTACATGTTCAGTAGATGTATTACTTTACTTTGACATTTCGTGCATTAATGTTTTCTGTTAAAAAAAAAAAAAAAAATCATGGCGCAGTACCAAGTCGCAGGACAAGTCGCACAAGTGTGAAAGGGGTCTAAAAACAAACAAACTATACACAGATAAGGTTTATTCTATGTGTACCCTGGATTTATACACAACATTCAGCTAAAGTTATAGCTGAATAAGAAATATACGACAAGGAATTGTCACAATTCCTTGCAGCAGATTAAACTGGATCTAGATAAAAACAAAGTAGGCCATCAATAAATTACCTACCTGAAACTGGCCTAGTTATATCCATTGGTTCTGCCTCCTCCTTCACTTTTGCCTCGGGGACTGATGCTCCCGAAGGTGCACTGCTCAGGAGAGGTGGAGGTGCAGATAAGGCAGGGACAGCAACAGGAGGAACATGGATGCTGCTGGGAAGGGGTCCAGGCATAGGCTGAGATGGTGGGCTGGGCACAGCAGCTGCGGGATGATGAGAAGAGGGAAGAGATGCAGCTGCACTCGGCTGATCACCACCTGTGCCTGGATCCCCAGTCATGCCTGGAGCCAAAGAAATGTGAGGTTCGGCTTTTGGTTTTACCCTAAGAGAAGAAAAAGGTAAACGGAAAGAAAATGTGTAAAATTGCTTTAAACAATGTGTGTTCAAAACATATAATGGCAGTAATCTGCAAATGCAAAATACTGTATACACCCCCCCCCCATTTATTAACCTTACAAAGTGATAAATCACATTTGTTTCCATTCATAGGCATACTGATCTTGACTGAACATGTTCTTCAGGAGAAACTAGGAAGATTGAATTATGGGAATTGCCTTTGCTGAACCAATTTTCATAGACACACAGGCTGAGGGGCTGTCATGCTCAGAATATTTTAACCACTTGCAAACCGCCCACAATATACTGCGAAAGGGTGGCCGCTCTGCACCAGATCACGTGCCCAGTACGTGACCCAACACTTCTGGGTCGTGCACGCGTGCTGCTAGTGGCCTGCTTCCACTGTGATTATACACACTATATCCGCCGATCCTTAGATACAAAGGGAGAATGGCGATCTGCCTATGTACACAAGGCAGATTGCCCTTCTGTCAGTACAGAAGGCATGGCTCCTGTGTCTCTGCAAAGCAGGGGCACTGATCCATGCTTTCCCTTGTACAAGCAACCTCCCCCCCCACAGTAAGAAAGCACCAGATAGGCACACACTTATCCCCAAAGAGTGTCAAAAGTGGCAGTGTACAATTTGTCCGCCGCAATATCACAGTCCCGCTATAATTCGATGATCGCCACCATTACTAGTAAAAAATAAATTAATAAAAATATCCCATAGTTTGTAGACGCTATAACTTTTGCGCAAACCAATCACTAAATGCTTATTAGGATTTTTTTACCAAACATATGTAGCAGAAATCATATGGATTTAAATTTATGAAGAAATTAGATTTTTTTTTTAATTGGATATGTTTTATAGCAGAAAGTAAAAAAAAAGAATTTTTTTCCCTCAAGATTGACGTTTTTTTTTTTTTTTTTGTAGCGCAAAAAAATAAAAAAAAATGCAGAGGTAATCAAATACCACCAAAAGAAAGCTCTATTTGTGGGGGGAGGTTAAAGTAATGCAGTGTTGTATAGCACAAAGTGGTCTGGTCATGGGAGGGGGGGGTAAATCTTCCTGGAGGGCGACTGGCTAAAGCCCAAGTGCAGCAAAAAAAAAAAAAAAAACCCCAGAAAGATCAGCACAAGGGACATATAGTCAGTGAGATGTGTCCCTTGTGTTGATTCCTCTTTTGTTAGTTACAATCCTCCTCTGTCCATGATCCCCCCATCCCCGCTGCTATAAACTAATGGTGCAGCAGGTGTTAATAGAAATAACAGGCTGTCACAGGTTCTCATCAAGTGAGCCCTACCTCCGCCATTCATGGAAACCATACTACAGCTTCTATGAATGAAAGGGCTAGACCCATCAATCATCAACCCTTCCCCCATTCATAGATCCTGTGTCATTCAATGAAGCTGTAGTACAGCTTATAGGAATGCAGCAGCTTGAAGGAAAGGGCAGGCATAATCTGGCTGATGAAAGCATGAGACAGCCATTCGTTATTAACCCCTGCTGCATCAAAAAAGGAGGAAGATTTACACTAACAAAAAAGAGGCATCGGCACAAAGGACACACCCTACTGGCTGAAAATGATGCCCCTTGTGCTGATTTCATTCATTTATTTTTTATTTTGTCTGAACTTAAGGCTACGTTCACAGCCAGGGGTGGCCACCAGAAAGAATCAGTACATTGCTGCCTGTACACAATGTGTGCCACCGGCAACAGCGTACAAATCAATAGCAAGTGCCTCTATCCAATTTGTACTCCATACAAAATCAACAACAGGCACAGCTAATGTTCGCATGTAACTGCCAAGTTACTCGTGACTAAAGCCTCCAATCTACCAGCTTTTTTTTTTTTCTCAAAGCTTAATTAAACAAGCTGAAGTTAGAAGCCGATTGGCTACCATCCCATAGCTGAACCAGATTTTGCACTTTTACTTTTAATCAACCCCAGTGTGTGCCCAGGGTGGGCGCTCCTACAGAATTCTGGCCCCACAAAAACTGACCGCAGCTAATTGGAGACTCTGTATACGGCCATAGCACAGAGTGTTGCCACTTCTGAACGCAGCAAACCATTTGCGGCCATGCGGTAGTGTGAATGTAGCCTAATGGGTCATTAAAATGCAAGTGTGTGTGATTAGAGTGCACTTTTAATTCTTTTAGCCCCAGAGTCTACATCTTGACAGCCAACAGTAGAAGCCCTCGCATTTCCTTCATCACAGGTTCCCTTTTAGACAGACATGAATTGTACATCTGAATTACCCAGCAGGCCGAGGTGAAGCAGACGTGCTTCGCATAGAGCTGTCGTGGCGTGGGCTTACTGCATCTCCTGGATGTGGCGGAATTAGGCTTTTTCTAACAGATAGCCTGTTAAAGAAACACACAGTATATGAGCAATATGGGAAGAGTTTGACAAACACTGAAGCCTACCGAAAAAAAATGGTAAAAAGGTACAGTGTGCAAAGTTATCATCCTTACAAAGCAAAACTATTTATCTATCACTAGCTGCATTGTGCAAAACTATAGAGCCACTGGCTGACAAGTAAGAATTACAGTACTTTGTATAAAATACCATGCTATAAGCAGGCAGATATTTTATGTACAATGACAAAGAGTTTATCAAACATGATCAGTAAAAGGCACACCAAAATTTATTCTATTTAAAAAAAAAAAAATACCAAAAAACACATTACCTATTTTATGGCAAGTTATAAAAAAATAAGGTTGCATTGAGTAAACAGATTCCCAACATGCCAAGTCTCAAAATAGTGCGCACCCGTGAAATGATAAAAAACTATGGTACTTAAAATTTTTCATGTGATAGCATGGACAGGCGATAATTTCTCTCTGTGGCGACATCATGCATTTATTAGACCCCAAATGTCTTTCCCAACACCACAGTTAATCAAGCTTAGTTGACGCTTGATTAGCTGCTTCCTAAGGTAGGAAGTGAAGAATGCTTGTTGCTGCTGGTTTCATTACCTCCAGAGGAGATCAGGAAACAGATGTTCCTTGGTATCTTTCTGGGCTCACTATTGGGGCAGTTTACTGCCCCCTGGATGCTCTAGAGCAGGGGTGTCAAACTGGCGGCCCTCCAGCTGTTGCAAAACTACAAGTCCCATCATGCCTCTTCCTGTGGGAGTCGTGCTTGTAATTGTCAGCCTTGCAATGCCTCATGGGATTTGTAGTTCCGCAATAGCTGGAGGGCCGCCAGTTTGACACCTGTGCTCTAGAGGAAAGCGACCTACAGTTTCTGGACCACTTTTACTAAACAGATGATTGTTGGCTAAAAGAAATAAAAAAAATAATAAAAAAAAGAAAAGGATACCATATCGCATGACTGCAGCCATAAAAACTTAAAAAAAAAAAAAAGAAAAAAAAAAAAACAAACTCAAAAAAGTGAATTTTTTCCAAAAAAAATAAAAATAAAAAATCGCGCTTGAAAGACCGCTGCGCAAATACTGTGTGACAAAGTATTGCAACAATCGTTCCAAGTAATTTTCTAGCAAAAAAAAAAAAAGTTTTTAACTTGTAAACAACAAATGTAAAAAAGGGCTCCGGGGGTGAAGTGGTTAAAAAGTGTTAATAAACCCAGAACCTGCAATCACTATATCTGGTCTCCCACAGTACACAGAACATGGAAATGCAATTTTTTTTTAGTAAATATAAACTAAATACCTTTTCTCATCAGCAGTATATAGAAGTCAGTATATAGTGTCTGGTAAAAGCTTGCAGGAGGAGTTTTAATTCTGCTGTATGACCCCTAACCCTCTATCTGAACAGTGCCAATTGGCCCTGTGCTGATCACATGCATCCTCCCAAGAATTTAAAAAACAAAACAAAAAAAAAAAACAAAACAAACACCTCTGTTCTATCAGGAGATAGATCGTGGACTGTGGAATTAAGGGAGGATCAGAAGACTGGATCAAACAGCCTTTTTGCACAATGCGCAGGATTAAATCCTTCTACAGTGAGTAGAACAAGCATGCTTTACTGCATATACGGACTAATTTTTAGGTTGTGGGTTTAGTAACCCTTTACATTTTTGTACAACAGCTAAAGCACCATTGCTCAGCGAAGAATGCAAAAAAATAAATAAATAAATAAAAAAATAAAAAGATACACATATTTGGCATTTTAAAAGGTAAACTGCAAATCTACATTTAAAGCCCAAGCCCAGGCTACACACTGTATACATTTAGGTTGCAACAAAATGCTCAGCAGTGTTACCGATTGCAGAACTGTAGCTGTGGCTATGAATGGGCTTGTCAAACTGCTGTGTTTCACACAGAGCAACACAGAGACTTGTCTATTGCCACAGTGATTGCAATGAAATATAATGCAATGGTAAAACATTAAGATACAGTTTTGCTGCACCCTAGATATACAGCATTTCAATCAACCTATAACACCATCATTGACATCTTACACTATGGCTACTGTTGCCTATTTTAGAGCTTATAGTTGTAACACAGTTGTACTGTGTGGGTAAGAGGTAACGAGGCAGCCAAAAACTGCAACTGCAGTTTGCCTGACAGTAGGGGAGGGCACTAGAGGAAAGAATACTAGATGCTAAACAGAAAATACTGAAATTATCTGCACATGCAAATAAAACAAGCATAAATTTATGTGATATGACTACTTCTACATGTGTCACCACTTTAATTTTAATCAAAAAGCAATATGTCTTAGAGGATAGACAAACATACCCATCAGTGGCAGGCTTCTTGCGCAAGATGCTGGGTCTGGGAGAGGACCCCTGAGCAGGGGAATTGCCCATACTTGGACTCTGATTGTGGCTCTGCATGACAGCGGCATTAGCCGGGGCTGTGGTGAAAGTGCTTAGAGGATTGGCAACAATTGTGGCCCCTTCTGCAAGAACAACTGCAAATAAAGAAAAAAAAAAAAAAAAAAGACATTCACAAACCCTCAGCGCTTTGTTTCCAGAAAGGATAAAATCACATGCATATATAAATGGATCTAGAATGGCAATATAAAATGAAAATTAAATAAATAAAAAATAAATAAATAAAAAAAACAAGCACTGCCCTAGATAGATATTAGTACATTGCATTATTAAAAATGTCACAAAACTCCAGCCCATACTTCTATTTATGGAGAAATCCAGAAAGAGGGGTGACAGGTAACATGTCATTATAGTGTTAACAGTGCCAACTATGGGAGGGCCAGGGAAGTGCTGGAAGTGGGCAGAGCTGCTTGTTAAGAGTGAGGCTCAGGCAACATGAAGGCTGCTGGGCAGTTAGTGCAGATCTTCTGATCCACTAATGGAAAATGGGTACTGGATGGGACTGGCATTTGTGCTGAAAGTCTGGGATGCATGGTTTGGACTGCCAATTCACACTACTAATGTGCACAGTTCTATTTAGTCCTTCAGAAAGTGGCACATCTCTCAAATTGAAAAGTATGCTGCCCACGTGTTCCGTTACATTCAAACCTACACAAAATGGCAGCAGACTATAATAAAGGGGTTCCTCTGGTGCATTAGCAAGGGGTTCTCTCAATAGATATGTACTTATTGGCAATCCTTCACTTTACTGCCTGTCAGCAAATTATAAATTTCACACACACACACACACACACACACACACACACACACAAAAGGTATTTTATTAGACAACACAAAGTTCCCTGTTTATTATGATACCAATCAAAGTCTACCCATTCTGGCTGTGCTGAATGCAATATGCGCTAAACAATCATACTGTATACTGTGCTGTAACTGACATACTTTAGAATGCTCCACTCCATACAGTGTACTGTACCCCAAAAACACCCAACTCTATACACTGTGTGGAATGTGATGCACTCCAGATGTTCCCCTTCCGTACATCGCGTGGTATGACACACCACAGTATTCAGAATGAAGCAAACTGGAAAAGTAAGGTACACAATAGCCTAGGCTGCCCCATTCTGTACACTATACAGACATAGAATACTACACTATTTCAGTCTGACTGCTGTGTTACATATTCCATAAGGCTAAATCATTACAGTATTGACAATGCATGAACCTACAGCTTCCCAACACAACGAATTGTGTTTCCTATTCCAAATGTCCTAAACCTCTGAAAAAGATATGCATTTGGGCGAGGATCACTAATCTTAGCATAATATTATTAAATCTCTCTCTCACTCTCCCCATCTATTTAGATCTATTTATATTATGTTTTTTGCTAAACATTTTTTATTTTTTTTTAGCTAAACAATTAGGGACTGCAAATATATTATACATTACCAGGAGGTTTTGCATCATTTGAAGCCTGCTGGGAGTTGACAGAGGACGTCTGGACACCCTGAGTGGTTATTGATCCTGCAGGGTGGATTCCCTGTGAACTAATTGGAGGGGGCTGGATTCCCTGGGTACCAATAGGTGTGGCCTGAATGCCTTGCGTACTGAATGGTGTAGGCTGCATCCCCTGTGCACTGACTGGTGCAGGTTGGATCCCCTGAATGTGACGGGTATGCGATGTATCCACATTTATTAGCTGCATTGGGTTCAGGTGTACAGTGGAAGCCACTGATTGGGCTGTAATTGCAGAGTTTGGAGCTTGTGCTGAAACTAAAAGGGAAACAAATGTTAGATTTTCCACCCAAATTAAAAGGAAAACAATATTAAAGCAGTCATAAGCAAGTCTGCTCTAACTTAAAACCAGATTTTTCAAATAAGAAGAGGTTCTTGAAATCACTGATGACCAGTTACTGTTACCTATTGTTTATGCAACAGCAGAGTAGCTAGTAAACATGTGAGCCCTGTAGCATCTAATGCACTTACTAGCTCCACTGTATAGTCCAAATAGCAACTGATACAGCAGCAGAGCAAGCTGCATTATGTGTCTCTTATGTTATTATTGTGCTTGCCAAGGTTGCCAACTTTCAGAAAATGTATTTACAGTTTGTAAAATCAAATTTTTGCATCTGTACATGAAAGTCTGTTATGGGCATGCAGCCTTTATCTCTAATGTATATTAGACAGATGCAAAAACGTACGGATTTTACAAACTGTTCGTAATTGTACTGACAGTTGGCAACCCTGGTGCTTGTGTTGAGAGAAAACAAGGTTTCAAGGTCACAATGATGCTAAATTTATAGTGCTCCAGCATTTCAAGGTGTATTGACACTTTAATTATTATTATAACACCAACCTGGATATTGACGTATAGTGGACACAGAACTGGTTATAGGGGTGTACGTGTGAGCAGCCAGAGGATAGGCCGATTGGGGATAAGTGGGTAGAAAATACTGTAGCTGTACTGGGACAGGCTGCCTGTGAAACAGAAATAAAACAAAGATGAAAAAACAAAACAAAAATAATTTGGGACATCAAAACAAGCCGTGTGCAGGTTAATTTGGTTTAACAACTTTCTAAATAGTCCTAATCTGTAAGATTTTAGAATTTACTGTAAAATATATTTCTTGTTGTCCAATGAGGGACAGATAAATTCAAATACAGTTGAGGTATACTGCCACCTACAAGAGGACTGGACACTAGCAAACCGAAAAGCCACCCCCAGGAGAGTTCCTCCTCTACCCAGCATGCTTTAGTTTTGTGATAAAGCAGTACTAAAAGCATAAACCAAAACTGAAAGGCCGAATCCAGGTACTTCAAAATGATTTATTATATAATGAGCCCAGGGCAGTAGGCGACAGATTTGGGATGAATTAGTAACAAGGTTGTGGTATGAGTGTGAAGATGTGTAACGAGACATGGGATAACAAATGGTAGCATACAGTGCAATGTAATTAATGCTATGAATAACTACAAAGAAATTAGGGGAAGGAGGGGGGAATTTGTAAACATTATCCCTGTACAAACTGTAAGGGGTGGGGGAGGGAATAAGTGCCACAATGATGTGACCAAAAATTGCAACTGAATGTATTCGCTCCGGATAGGCTACTGAAGTGGACAAAAACAAAACAAAAATAAAAAAAAATAATCATCATCACTAGAAAATCAACACATAGGGAAAAAAAAAAAAAAAAACTTTAAAAAGAGAAGCTCCAGCCATATTTGTGTTTATTAAAAGTACTGTAGCTGCTGACTTTTAAAAAACAGGCAGACACTTGTGCCAGGATCCAGAGATGTTCTCATCGAAGCGCAAAAACAACAAACAAATATCGAGCCCACTCCCACATATATGGATGTATGAACATAAACGCAAGCAGCAGGGTGCCCAAGCATCAAAACCGATTACATATTTCCGCACACGCAGAAATGAGAGCAATATTTCTAGTGTTAGATCCCTACCATAACGCTAAACCGATGACCTATATGGGGCCTTTAGAGTGTCACATATGGAAAATATAGGGTACTGAAGTTTGTCGCTCTTTCATGGGTGCATTTAAATTTAGGGTTTGACATGCTGGGTGTCCGTGCAATCTCGGCTTTTATATTTTACAAAACAAATAGCTTTGTGGTCAGTTTGTGTGACAAAAAAATTGGAACTACCACTACTTTATTCTCTAGCATGTCTGCTTTCAGAAAATATATAGTAATTTATTTTTTATATAACAGCGCTATGGACATAAGTTAGATGCTTCCTATAAAAGAATTGAAAATGTGAAGTAAAAAAAAAAAACACTGAAAAATAAAAGAATATGAAGCTGCTGCTATGGTATTAGGTCAATTGGCCTTAAACACAATATCAAAAGTGAACCAAGTGCTGCTTCTATACCAAACCTCAAGCATAAAACAAAAGCTCAATATGCAGATGCGGATTTACCACACACATGCTGCACAACCTTGATTAGAGCATGTATTCACAATGATTTTCAAGGTCACACACATTTCTTCCGGCAGTAGAGGGCACTCTGTGTTGAACCATATGCCATGAATACATTGCATCACTGAGGATATGGTAATCTTAGAGTGAGGTGCAATATCCATTCAAAGCACACTTGAACATGCCTACTTGATCTTTACTGTTGGTGAGTGGGGTGTACAGGTGGAGCACGGCACCACACATATTCACTTGAAGAACTCATCAGCACTGGCACTTTAGATTTGTTGTTCATTATTTGCATATACAGTGCATCTGGAAAGGATTCACAACGCTTCGCTTTTTCCACATTTTGTTATGTTACAACCTTATTCCAAAATGTATGAAATACATGTTTTTCGTCAAAATTCTACAAACAATACCCCATAATGACAACGTGAAAGAAGTTTGTTTGAGATCTTAACAAATTTATTAAAAATAGAAAACCAAATAAATCCCATGTACATAAGTATTCACAGCCTTTGCTCAATAATTTGTTGAAGCACCTTTGGCACCAATTACACTCTCAAGTCTTTTTGAGTATAATGCTACAAGCTTGGCACACGTATTTTTTGGGCAGTTTCTCCCACTCTTCTTTGCAGGACCTCTCAAGCTCCATCCGGTTGGATGGAGAGCATCGGTGCACAGCCATTTTCAGATCTCTCCAGAGATTTTCAAATTAGTTTCAAGTCTGGGCTCTGGCTGGGCCACCCGAGGACATTTGCAGAGTTGTCCCATCCTTTGTTATCTTGGCTGTGTGCTTAGGGCCATTGTCCTGTTAGAAGATGAACCTTTGCCCCAGTCTGAGGTCCAGAGTGCTCTGGAGCAGGTTTTCATCAAGGATGTCTCTGTACATTGCTGCATTCATCTTTCCCTTGATCCTGACTAGGCTCCCAGTTCCTGCCTCTGAAAAAAAAAAAACCCATGTCCACAGCATGGTGCTGCCACCACCATGCTTCACTGTAGGAATCGTATTGGCCAGGTGATGAGCGGTGCCTGGTTTCCTTCAGACATGACATTTGCCATTCAGGCCAAAGTGTTCAATCTTTGTTTCATCAGACCAGAGAATTTTGTTTCTCATGGTCCCAGTCCTTCAGGCGCCTTTTGGCAAACTCCAGGTGGTCTGTCATGTGCCTTTTATTGAGGAATGGTTGCTCTATCATACATCCCTGATTAGGTGAGTGCCGCAGAGATGGTTGTTTTTCTGGAAGTTCCTCCTCACTCCACAGAGAAATAGTGGAGCTCTGTCAGTGACCATCAGATTCTTGGTCACCTCCCTGACAAAGGCACTTCTCCCCCGATTGCCGAGTTGGCCAGACGGCCCGATCTAGGAGTCATGTTGTCATTATGGGGTATTGAATGTAGAATTTTGAGGAAAATAATGAATTTAAAACATTTTGGGGAAAAGGCTGTAACAAAACAAAATGTGGAACAAGTGCAGCGTCTTTTTAAAGACAATCACATATTGAGTGTGTAATATACTTGATGTTTTGTATGGAAGCACTTGGTTCCAAGGTGGATAAAAATCGATGATTTAAAAAAAAAATCTGATTTTTTTTATTTAAAAATCGACGTTTTGATTTTTATTGAATTAATTTTAATAAAATGCTTTTGAAGTAAAAATCTATCTAAAGATAGTTTTCTATTTGAGATACATTAATAATTTAGTTTATTCAGCATGAAATGGAGCTTAGTTATGTAGCATGAGGCTGTATATTCTGCAATATTTACATTTTTGGTACACTCATTCAATAAATCCAAGCTCTGCAAGCTGAGATAACATGCACTGCATTGGTGCATTCACACAATTTCACAGTAACCTTGAGATAAAACAAAGTTCACGAATATTCCATTATCCCATTATTTTGCAAATCTATGTACACTACAAACTTTATGATTGAATTGGTTCTGATATGGCTGTATTACTAACCTGACAGCTTATTATTCTAAATAGTAAACCTTCATTTTGTTTGCAAATATTAAAGATTCTAACTAAGAATGAGTCCTTACATTTAAAGAGCACGTCATTTCAGATCCAACATGGCAGCACCTGTTAGCGGGTATCCACTCCCCTGCTGCCGCCAGTTCCCTCACCTTGTTGTGTCACTGCCGCATCACTAGCTGTCCCATTAAAGTCAATGGGACTGTCGGTGAGTCAACAGCGGGTCAGAGGAGGCGCTGCGGAACAGAGAGGACAGTTCCCCTTTAAAAATTATGATTTAAATCAAGTTGTTTTAAATCAAGCCTTTTTACTAGTGATTTAAATCCAATCCACCCTGCTTGGTTCACTTCTGATAATGAGAAAAAATACCTTTTGGGGTTATGTAATCTTCAGACCTAAAATAACTAAGTGTGCAAAAATGAAATCTGCAAAATACTTATGGAAGGTTAAAATAAGAGGAGGGCTTTATTGGTGTCTTCCATCCCCCATGCTATCAGGAAAGCTTGTCATTCAGTGCCATCAATTTCAATCCGCTTTACCTGTTTTCACTTCTGGCCTCCATCGTCATGGGATTGGGGGAAGCTCTGTGACCAGGTATAGGTATCAGATTACCTCTCTCTGCTCCATATTCTGACTGTATTCGAGGTGAAGTATGCGTGATCTGCTGTGGGACAACCTTTGCTGAAAGACACAATACATCAGACACAGGATCATAAAAATAAAGTCAGTAAAGAATACAAGATCAATGTGTCTCAAGACTTTATACGAGACTCTTATGTAAGAAAAAGACAGGAATCTATATTGGGTATAATCTACACAGCTTCATGTTGCTCGTTCAGGTGCTTAGACACATCTTTGATATCACACAGCAAATAAAGACCTATTCAGTGCTAAATGTGTTGGTTCCCATATTAAAATGCGTGAGCATAGCAAACTTTAGCAGGGAAATTTGCAAAGCTTTCCGCCAACTTCAAGCAAACCTTGTTTAAGACAAAACTCTTCAGATCCATATCACACACATATATACACACACACACACACACACACACACACAATGCGGCTTTGAAGTGATCTACCGGGATTACACCAAAAGATTTTCAGCCATAACCCTGGAATTTTGTTCTCTTAGCTGGCTTTCTTATTTTTTAAAATTCGTTAAAGTGTATTTTTTCCAAAAAAAGTTGCATTTGCAAATACCGTGTGACATAAATTGCCATTTTATTCCCTAGGGTAGGGTAAAATGCATAATGTTGTTTCGGAGTTACAACTAATCTAGCAAAAAATGACCGATTTAAACTTGTAAACAAAAAGTGCCAGAAAAAAAGGCAATACCAAGAAGCAGATTTACAAGCACTGTATACACAATGTATTCTGACAGGGGGCAAACTCACAGACCAACTCCTACTATAATTCTGAATCTTCCCTCTCTTCCCCGAATGTAGACTGAATTGAGTAGCCATATACATTAATTGATGAATAAGTAGTGCAGATGAAGGGCCACCTTGCTATCTTCATTAACCAATTGCAACATGTACGGTACACCTGATTCATACCACCACCCCCACCTCCAACAAGTATTTCTACCCACCACAATGCATATTTTAGCCCGGATCCCCCCCAGTCCCCTCCCTCCTGCTGAACGCCACAGTTCTGTCCCTGTACATTCATTCAGACACAGAGCTGTGGTTCGGCGCCGCCCCGCCCCCTCTGGCTTTGATTTACAGCAGCAGGAGCCAATCGCTTGCTGCCATCTCAGCCAATGAGCAGGGAGAGTCCAAGGAGAGCCAAGGCTCTTGTGCACATATAGCTGGATCAAGATTGAGCTTAGGTATGTATTAGGGGGGAGCTTCACACTGAAGATTTTTTATCTTAGTGCATTAAGGTAAAAAAACCTTCTGCTTTTAGAACCACTTTAAAAAAATTATATCTTGGCGATACAAATTGTTAATATGCTGTTCATAACTGTCTGTAAAATGTAACCAAATGGTTATCTTTAAATGGGAAGAAAAAAAAAAAAAAAAAAAAGGAAGGACTTGGTTAACAAAAACAAAAAACAACAACCTGACTGTCCTGGTCATCAATTCTGCTATATGGCATTAGCACAAAGATTGTATAAATGACAATGGATGTAAAGAATGTTCAAATGAATTGTTATTGTGCTAAATTTGTTTGGATCATTTTATCTTTGGCTGGGGAAACATTGCTCTTTATTATCAAATTGGCAGACCTGTAACATGTCGGCTCACCATCAGCTTTATATCTCTATGGTTTTGTACTTTACCGAAAAAGTAAAAGAAGAAGAAGAAAGAATGTCCAATAAGTGCTCACTAGAAATACATCATTCAAGCAATTCCAGTCTAACCAAACAATATTTTTCTGCCCCAGAAAATAGTCACTTACCCACAGGAATGTTGGATGCAGTCACAGCTGTAGCATGGGAAGAGTGAGTTGGCATAGTCATAGTAACAATGGTGCTGGTGGGAACTTGTGTGTGAGGTGCAGAGCCTGCATTCGGTTAAGGGAAAAAGACAACAACATTAAGCTAAAAAAAACACTGAATACCATACAAGCAAGTAAAAACACTGTCTCTCTAATATATAAAGATGTGATTTTCAGTCAGATTCGATCAAAAATAAAAATAAGGAAACTAATGTGGTGGGGACCTGTAATTTGACTGTACTGTAATGTGTGCATCATTATGCTCCCTATTCCAGTGTTTCTCAACTCTAGTCTTCAAGGCGCCCCAACAGGTCATGTTTTCAGGATTTCCCTCAGATGAAATGGCTGTGGTATTTACTAATGCAGTGAAACTGATCAAATCGCCTGTGCAAAGTAATGGTGAGCCTGAAAACATGACCGGTTGGGGCACCTTGAGGACCGGAGTTGAGAAACACTGCCCTATTCTAATAAAATGTGTCAAAGCAGAACTTTACACAATGTGATAAACAAATAATGTTCATTGGCCAGGAACATACATTAATAATTACACTACCAAAATTAGTGTGCGCTGTAATTTGCCATCAGCATTGCTCCTGTTTCATCTTGCCAAGCTTTCACTTAATTGTCCCTTTATCCCATATGTTATGTTATCCTGTGTATTTGTGTTTTTTTTTCCTTGTAAAGCGCTTTGAGAAGCCACCTTTTAAAAAGGCGCTATATAAAATAAAGTTTATTGTTATTATTATTATTTTGCTGAAGTAGTAAATCATAAAGCAAAACTAAACCAATTGATTTAATGGTTTCAAAAACACATTCCTAGAATGCCGGGATAGATCTAGGTCACATTTGCTTGTGCTCTCAACCAAACTATCAAACCATGAAATGACTGGCATCATAATTGATCACATGTGCAGCACCATGGCAGTTGCAGATCAAACAGAAGCAACTTCCTTGGCTGTAAAGGATAGGAGGGTTTAATTCTGCTTTAAGGCTGTCAGCAGATCGCCCTCTACATATTCTTCACCGAGTGCCTAAAAATGGAGAGCAACTGAGCATGTGCACAGCAGGGCGAGACCGCTACTGGGTTTTAAAACCGTAGAGACATTTTTTATGTTTTACATAGTTATACCTGCAAAAGGGGCCAGCCTCAAGTGATCAAGCGGGACTTCATTTTCTGACTAAAGTTCCATTTAGATTGCATCTCTGCCTCCTGGCTATGGTCAAGTTTTAAGGAAACCCTGCTATGCCCTGGTCATTGTGGGAGTTTCTCCTGGTTTGATGGGGGCTCTGCGGGAATCCTTTCCACCGGAGGGAAGAACTCATTCCTGGGTTATCAGAAATGCTGCAAAAACCGCAATAATCCTCCTGGCCCAGTGCTGCATAATCAGGGAAGATTTACTTTGTTTTGAGCCTGCAGTTCTGGTGTCCATGGAGTGGCCGCCCATGAGTGCCCAACTTTGGGTGTGAAAAGCCCAATATATTTTAAAGTAGGACATCATGGAAACAACACTTCCATAAGCTTCTTTATTACACTGGCTTCCTAGGCTACACCTTTTATCAGAGACAGCATTGTTTTTATAGCAGGTGGGAAGGCCTAGCCTATGTCTTGCACATTGGCACCATAAGATTTTTTTTAGCAGCATAGCACCTTACTTTCACTTATTGTGTGTTGTAGGCTTTTTTGGCCTATCCAAAGTCTAAGGCAAGAAGGGAACACGGCCAATGAGTCTCAATCACTCACATCATTTTCCAATTTAGGGGAGCCCCAATCTAGTACCAAGCTGAACTAGTTTTAGCAAGTCCCATGAGGCCTGAGGAATGGTGTCGCCCTGACCCTCAGCTAAGCAGACCAAGAAAGGTTTCACCTCTCCCCTACAGGAGGTGTCAAACCTGTCAAAGTCTGGGGCCCTTTCTTTTAATATTGGACCAGTGATACACCCTTTGCACTTTTAGGTGTTCAATTTCTATATGTTATAATTTTCTTTCCCGGGGTCTGAAACTGTCCAAACTGTGGAGGACATCCCCTCTCCACTTTGGAAAGAACCAGACGAATCGACTCCCAGTCCCGCTGTGGTAAGGAGTCCGGAGTACCCTGAACGATTTTGATCAAGTCGAACCATGATCTAACCCCGAGGGGATTTAACCTTTTACTACACTCACTAACTCTGAGTAACCGGCACAAGGGAAGAACGGAATCTGAAACCTATCCGGTTTTTTCGGATGTTGTGTGTTATTCACTTTCATTCCACG
>BLSH010469704.1:1971441-1989128 GCA_018402905.1 Glandirana rugosa
GATGGCGAAATTTACAGGAATCTTCTACACCTGTAAGTCCCCTTTCACATAAAAACGAATAACCACAGACTCTACAACTTCGTCTTCATTTCAGATCTTTTGCACGGAGAGGAAGTCTCCAGGTTACAGGGTACGACCGGAGTAGACCGACCGGCCGATGTCGGCAGAAGTAACCGGTTTCGTCCCACTGCAGTGAGGACACGTATTCGTTCTCAAGTCAGTTGGACCGTGTACTGTAGACACGACCTTTCATTTGGTTCGACACGAACGTGTCGAGTCACATATAAGATTTCTTTGGACAATTCAGATACTTCTAATTCTTCTTATTGCTGTATGTAGAAAATAAGATGCATATAATCAAATAAAATGATCATGTTCACAGCATATGTACACCCCTTGCTGCTGCCAATTTAAAAACAGAGCAGGCTGGGGTTATTGCAGAAGAGACATGCAAGGTCCCTTCTGCAATAAACTAAACCTACCTGCCTGCTTGCAGGTTTCTTTAGAATATACACTGAGCTGTGCAAGCACAGCTTGGTTTACTTTCCAGCACAGATGTCATGTGCCAGGTTGACTGAACTCTTGCTTATGCACAGGAGTGACGTCACCCTGCTTTGGCCAATGAAGACGGCTGTAGCCGGCCAGCCAGATGAGGCCAGCATGGGACATTGGACCTCTGAAGGAGAGGCACGTTTTCTAGACTTTACTTCTGCTTCAACATCTCAGACACCAATAAGCAAAAATACACTTTCCCCTGAATGTCCACATCTTCTAAGGACATTTAAAGCGGTAGTAAACCCATTCATTTAACAGTTTAAAAACCAGTTATATTTCCGGCACATGCCGGAAATGTAATACTCCCATTGGTTGTGCTCTAAACCAAACTGTCAAATCATCCAATGGCTGGTATCATAGCTGATCACATGTGCAGCTTCTTGGCAGTTGTAGATTAAACAGAGGCCAAGATGGCAGCTTCCTTGGCTGAAAATGATAGGAGTGGTTTACTACCACTTTAACCTTAGAAGATTTCATTTTGCCAAGATCGATACCTACAAATTGGAAGGTGGGGGCCAATTCCTCTCACTATAGGCGCTGGCAGATTTCTACTCTTTCAGGTGGTATGCCCTAAAGTGAACCAGTCAGGATCCCTAAACTTCTAAGTCCTTAGCTAGGGAGAGCCCTGTCACAGTAAGCCCAACAGCAAGGGGGTCCCATGTGAAAGATCATAGGCAGGGTGAGATCCAGGAAACAAACAGATGAAAAGCAAGTCAGTGTCTTGCTGGTCTCATGGGTGACTATCTGCCCGAGCGGCAACCTGCACCAAAGAATCCAAAAAGCCGTATTTGCCCCCACTTGTGGCATCTTGACAGCTGCTGCTGGGTGGAATCGCCATTAAGGCACCAGCTGACCCTTCCCATTTCAACAAAAGGAAAGATTAGTACCAGAGCCTCTGGTGCCTGGAAATGATGCCACCCTGCCTGGTATTAACGCCTGCTATCATCCAGGCAAACTGTAACACAGTCAAGCTGCATGCCCAATGCAGCAGATGCACAAGCCCCCACCACACAGTGCCCTACAGTGCATGCACCTAGACACCTGGATTGAGATCTTGGGCTGTTATAATTAGTCATCAAGCAGGTGTGTTGCTTCCAGACAAGGCATGTGAGAGGCACAGAAGGAGAACCAAGCCACCTCCTTCCTGTAGTGAGGAGGGGTCCTGGAGAGCATCTAGCAGAGAACCCTACCAGCTTCTACCAGAGGACTCAGGTAGGTAAAGATGGGGGTGGAACAAAAGCATAGCCAGAGAAGCAGAAGTCAAACTCACTCAGGTTCCAGGTGATGCATCTCCTCTAGACAGGAAACATTAAAACTGACTAGTTTGGCAGAAAAATTTCCTGTTGGAGAAGCCTATATCTCTCATACTGCAAGTTGGAAGACAACTTGGGAAAGTTTGTTTTTCTTAAACTCAGTCAGATTTCACTCATGGATGAACTTTCATTGATTTAAATACAGAAATGCTTAATTTTTAATAGACTGCCTATATAAACTGATGAAACAATAACATTTAACCACCAAGTACATCTAGCCAGCACACATCTTAAGAGAATATAGCAAATAAGTTGCTATAGAACTTTCTCAACTTACTAACTCTGAGCCCTGGTTCACATTGCAGCGATTTGACGTCAAATTGGCAGCAATTGCCGGCAATGAACACGTCCCAATCGGTGCGACGCTGCATTTGCGATGCCACACCGATTTACAAAAGTAGTTTCTGTACTATTTTTTTGTGATTTCCATTGACTCATGTGCAGCAACCTGCACAGATGTCTGAAATCGCACCTGAAGTCGGAACTGAAATGGTGTGAGTTCAGCTGAACTCGCACCATTTCATTCCTGCAGTTAGCGTGAACCAGATCTCACCCTTTGCATGGAATTCTCAACAGCGGAGCAAAGAAAAACGGATTGAAGAAAAAAAAAAAATAAATAAATAAAATAAAAAAAAAAAAAAAAAAAAATAAAAAAAGAAGGAAGGAAGGAGTTCAATGGTCAAACCATTTTACCATACGTGTTCCAAAGTTAAGTGATTATAAATATTCTTACCTGACGTTGTCACAGAGGGCAGAGTGTTCGTTGCCAAAATTGGAGCCACTGTCGCAGCAGCTACTGGATTGCCAGTGCCAAAAAGAGTCTTCTATCAAAGAGAAAGTAAATAAGCCTTTTGTTACAAATGAATCCTGACTAAATAAATAACACAAAGTTTAAATATACACAAGAAGCTTCCCATTAAAAAATTATCACGGATCTGCAAATTACTGAAGTGACTTAAACATCGTGAAGAGAATTCATGCAAGGGCAGTAGCTCATAGTAACCACTCTTTCTATGGCTTCCTGGATTTTGCATTGTCTCCATAAAGTTAACTTATCACAGACCAGGGACATTCAAATGAAGCAGATTGTAAAGGAAATTGTAAATGGTGTATAAAACTGTATTCTATTTTGTATGCTTTGCTCATGTATTGCACACAACACCATTAACCATTTCCCGACCGCCACCACATATATACTGCGGCAGGGCGGCCCGGCTGCACAAAACCAGCGGGCAGGAACGCGATTTTGCGACACAGCGGGAGCAAATCAGCAGGCCTGGCCGCCGGGGCCCGCCGATCGTTATGTGCAGAGATGGAGCAACAGTGTGCCTATGTAAACAAATATTGGGGGGAGAGAGTAGACACCCCAACATTGCATGGTGTGGTAAGACCACACAAACAGAACATATTACAGCACACACATACAAGAATGACATTTACTCCTGCATTGCTATTTAAAAAGTATCTAAAAACTTATAAAGCAAATATATGGGGATTTGGTCATACTATATGGGCATAGAGTGCTTAAGCCCACTACTGCATCAAAGTACACCATTGTCAGTGGGTCCTACACTAACCATAGAATGAAAGGTCCTGCCTCGAAACTATGGGAGCAATACACTCCTCTTTATGGGAGAATCAAAGGACTCTTCCTACAGCTCAGGTGGACACTGATGTTACCAATGTAAACATGGCACAACGCTGAACTGTCAGTGAGGAAAAGAGAGATCTGTTTCAGCTAAGTTTTCCTCCAGTGTAGCAGCCCCTCCTACAGTTAGAAAGCACCACCCTAGGACACACTTAACACCTTGATCACCACTGGTGTTAACCCCTTCTATGCCAGTGTCATTTATACAGTAACGGTGCATTTTTTTTTTGCACTGATCACTGTATTGGTGTCACTGGTCCCCAAAAAAGAAAAAAAAAAAAAAGTGTCACTTAGGGTCAGATTTGTCCGCCACAATGTCGCAGCCCTGCAAAGAAAAAAAAAAAAAACACACACACACACACACACACACACACACACACACACACACACACCACTGATCGCCATTGCTAGTAAACATTTTTTTTTTAATAAAGGCCATAAATTGACCCATAGTTTGTACGCGCGATAACTTTTGCACAAACCAATTGCTTATTGAGATTTTTTTTTTTTTTTTTTTACCAAAAATATGTAGCAAAATACATATTGGCCTAAACTGATGAAGAAATTTGATTTTTTTATTGGATGTGTTTTAAAGCAGAACGTAAAAAAAAAAAAGTTTACTCGGTACCTAACGGTTTTTTGGCGATCCGGCACTGTGTTGTTTAACTGACAATTATGTGGTCATGCGACGCTGTACCCAAATAAAATTGATGTCCTTTTTTCCCCACAAATCAAGCTTTTTGGTGGTGGTTGATCACCTGCATATTTTTTTTTTCTTTATGCTATAAAGCAAAAAAAAAAAAGAGCAACAATTTTGAATAAAAATAGTATTTTCTAAGACGTCTTCCAGCGCAGCATCCGAGAGATAGGCTCCTCCTCCCTAAAACAGGAACCACATTAGTCCACCATTATAAAAATGTCAGTCTTACCTGCATGCCTCAGTATTATTAAAGCACCGAAGGACTTCCAGCAAGCTATCGCATCCCCATAATCTTCCTGCATAAACACCAGGTTGGGAACTAGTGCTGCCCTGGAAGACGTCTTAGAAAAAGAGTTTACTCGAATCGTCTTCCAGGGCAGCACTCTCAAGCAATACTTACTAGGGTGGGGGTAAGAACGTGAGCACCTTGCATCCAAAGGACTGGTCCTGACTGGACAGCCGATCGATATGGTAATCTTTTACAAAAGGTACCAAAGCTCAACCATGTTGCTGCCCTGCAGATCTGTTCAGGTGAAGCTCCCGCTCTCTCTTTCCCAGGCTCTGGTTGAGTGGGCCTTAATGCTTGTAGGGCCCTTGAGTTCTTGCGCTTTGTAGGTCGTATGAATGGCCATTCTTATCCATCTGCTGATGGTACTCTTGGAGGTTCGCCTTCCCTTGTTTTTTCCGGTGGGGAGGATGAACGACGACGTGGTTTTCCGTCAGTCTTTAGTCCTTTCTAAGTACGCAATGAGTACTCTTCTTACGTCCAGTTTGTTATAGATCTCCCCTTCTCCGCTGCCCATGGAGGTCAGCAGGGACTGGATGATCACTTTCTGGGTTCTATGGAAGCTAGACAATACTTTTGCTAAGAATGCGGGATCCGGGGAAAGTATAATTTTGTCCGTGTGTATTTCGCAGTAAGGCTCTAGCATTGATAAGGCTTGTATTTCGCTTACCCTCCTGGCTGACACCAGGGCTACCAAAAGCGCTGTTTTCAGCGTGAGATATTTGTCCGCTGTCTCCTCCAGAGGCTCGAATGGTGCAGAAAGGAACCCTTTTAGAACTATGGCTAAATCCCATGATGGGGTCTCGCTCAATTTTATTGGCCTGGATCTTCTTAAGAGTAGGAAACTTTTGATTAGCGGGTCCTCTGCTAATCTGAGGTCTGTGAAGGAAGACAGGGCTGCTACCTGTACTTTCAGAGTGCTAGTTGCCAGGTTTTCATCCGCTCCATCTTGTAGAAAGTCCAGGACTGCCCAGATCAACTCCCTACCTGAGTCTCCCTTGGCCTTGTACCAGGAAGTAAATTTTTTCCTCACTTTTTCATATATGGCCCTGATAAGGCTTCCTGCTTGCCAAGATGGTGTCGATGACTGTTTGATAATCTTTTTTCTTGCAGTTTCATCCTCTCAGGAACCAAGCTGAGAGCTTGAAAATGTTGTGCCCCGGGTGACTGACCGGTCCCTGAGTTAGGAGGTCCGGCAGTGTTAACTGCGGTTTTGCGCTGAGGTTCATCAGGTGGCTGAACCATGCCTCCTTCTGGCCACAGAGAGCGATGAAAATTACAGTAGCTTTCTCTGTTTTGATTTTCTGCAACACTCTTGGAAGCAGCGCGGTCGGTGGAAACGCATATGCTAACCGGAAATCCCAGGTTTAATTGAATGCATCTTTCCCGCTGTTGCCATCTAAAGGGTCCAGTGAAAAGAATCTAGGGAGCTTTGTGTTTGCCTTTGAGGCGAACAGGTCTATTTCGGGTGTCCCCCATAACCCACGAGAAGATCTCCTAGTGTAATGCCCATTCTGTCTGTTTCACCTTTTTCCTGCTTAGGAAATCTGCTAAAAGTATGGTTTGTACCCTTTAGATGTATGGCTGAGACTGACCAAATGTTCGCCTCTGCCCACAGAAGAATAGACAGTGTCAACGTCATTATCTGTGGTGGTTTCGTTCCTCCCTGTCGGTTTAGATAAGCCACAGTCATGGCGTTGTCCGACTGGATGCGGACATCTTTCCTCTGGATAACTGGCTGGAATGCTAATAGTGCTTCCTGCACCGCTTTTAGCTCCCTCATGTTCGATGAGGCTTGCGACATTAAAGCTGGCACCCGTGTCGATCTGCACCGGATTGCTTTGTGCCCATCTGCGCCCTTCTATGTACCAAAGTGGTTTTAGCCACCAGTCCAGAGATTCCTTGACAGTGTGTGGTAGCAGAATACTGTTGTCCAAAGATGATGGGTTGCCGTCCCATCGAGACAGAATATAATTCTGCAATGGTCTCATATGGATTTGTGCCCATGTGATGGCTGGTATGGAGGTGGACATCAGTCCCAGAACTGCCATCCCTCTCCTGATCCTCATTTCTTTGACTTCTAGGAGAGAAGCGATAGCCTTCGTGATTTTCAAGACCTTGTCTTCTGGCAAAAATATTTTTGTCTTCTCTGAGTCTATTATGTAACCCAAGTAGGCTACTCTTTGACTGGGGGAGAGTTGAGACTTTTTGGCGTTTATTAACCACCCTAGTCCCTGTAAATAGGACATGCTTGTCTGGAGGTTGGTCTCCAGGGATGTTGCCGATTCCGCAAAGAACAGTAGATCGTCCAAATACAGAATGACTCCTATGCCTTTTAGCCTGAGATCCCACAGGGCTTCCGCCATGATTTTTGAGAAGATTCTTGGTGCAGAGATAATCCCAAAAGGGCAGGGCGGTGTATTGCAGATGTACTGTGGCTGCTGGCCCCTGTATCGCGAAACACAGATATTTTTGATGCGTGCTTTTTATAGGCACATGCAGATATGCATCCTGAAGGTCTATCGTGGCCATGAACATTCCCTGCGGAAGAATGTTTCTGACAGAGTAAATGGAATCCATTCGGAACCTTTTGTATATTATGCTCCTGTTGAGGCTTTTTAGGTTCAGGATCAGCCTTATATTCCCCGATTGCTCCTTCCTTGGAAACAAGTGGGAGTAGACTCCCGTAACCTCTTCCCCCTGAGTACCGGACACACCACCCCTTGTTGTCAGTAGGACTTGAATGGATTCCAGAAATGCATGTGCTGCGTCTTTTTCCTTTGGCATAGTAGTCACAAAGTATTTCGTAGGGGGGAGACTGGCAAGTTCTACTGCATAACCCTTGGTTATGGTGCGTAGCACAAATCCATTTGTTGCGATCTTTTCCCATGCTGGAGAGAACCTTGCCAGCCTGCCTCCTACCCGTCGATCGTCATTGTGTTTTGTTCTTTTGACTTGAGAGTTTGAGGATGAAGTCTCCCTTCCCTTTTAGTTCCGTTGCCAATTTTGTTGACCCCAATTTTACTGCCAGCGTTTCTTTGCCCCGTTTGTCAAACTTCCTGGGCTCACGAAAAGGGTTTTTGCCCTGTTTCTTTTTGGACTAGGGAAATCCCTTGTTTTTTGCCGTCGTCTTATCTAGTACAGACTCCAATTCGGCTACAAACAGTAGATCCCCTGAAAAGGGAATCCAGCATAGCCTGCTCTTGGAGGCGATGTCCCCTCCCCAGGCTTTCAACCAAGCCTTCTTGGCCGAATTCACCAGAGCGGTCGTTCTTGATGCCATCCTTACAGTTCCTTCCTGGCGAATGCCTTGGCAGAAAGCTGCTCTGATTAGAGAAGGGATAGTCTGTGCCAACACTTCTCTAGGTGCATCTCCCTCCAGTAATTCTTGCAACTGGTTCAACCAGATCAGAAGCGTACGTGCTGTGCAGGTCGAGGTTATGGCTGGGTTTAAGTTTGCAGCGCCTGCTTCCCATGCTCTTTTGAGCATCGCTTCTATCTTTTTATCCATAGAGTCACTGAGAGTCCCTGCATTGTCAAAGGTTAGATCTGTCTACACATTTCTGACACAGCAATTTCTTCCATTCCGGAAGACAGAGGAGTCCGCACGAGGCACATGTCTTGGTGTACTTTTACCCTTTTTCTCCTCTGGGGCTTTTGCCTAAAATAAGCAAAAGGGACCCGAATGAATGAATTACCCGTAGAATGACCAATCAGTATTATAACAATAAAATGCAGGTAAAAGGCAGAGATAACACCCAGAGTTCTCTCGCTTACCTTGGAGCCATCCTGACAAGCAGGATCTGCAGGGCAGGATGGAGAGACGTCAGACATGGTCAGCTTCCATGTCCCTCTGACAGAAGGCCTTTTTGCTCGCGTGCATAGTTCGTAAGAAGGAGGGTTTTCAAAGTATTGTCCCTTGCTTCGCGGCCGCTGACAAAGCCCACCTGGTCTAAATGGATCAGAGCAGGGAGCAAGGGCTGCAATCTAAGGGCAAGGGTCTTGGCAAAGATTTTGAGGTCTACTCCAATCAACGAGATGGGTCTGTAGCTGGTGCATAAGGAAGGGTCTTTCTCGGGTTTTAAAATTACAGCTATGTGGGCTTCGAGGGTCTGCGGAGGGAATGACTGGCCGTCCGATATGGAATTAAAATCTTTAGTCAGAAAGGGAACCATTTACAGCTATGTGGGCTTCGAGGGTCTGCGGAGGGAATGAGAAGGCCTTTTTAACTGCTTCCTGCAAAAGCTCCAGCCCCGTCCCCAGCTGACCCCATGCAGGTTGGTGGACTCACCTGCACCTGCTGCCGCTTGACCCCTTGCTGTATCATCTGTTGTTGCAGAGACTTATTTCTGTTGAGTTTCCATCATTTTCCTTTTTTTATTTTTTTTTAAATTTCGCGCCGTTCCACCGGAAGTGAGGCGTGCTTCCTTGCCTCTACCAAGATGGCCCCCCAACCGGAAACTGCATTCCCAGCGCCATCTTGGTACACCCCCGGGTCCAGCCAGCAGAGCCATCGGAGCCCAGGCAGAGAGCGGAGCGGAGCACCCTAGCCGAACTGGCATTGGCACCCGCGCCTGGAGGTCTCCCCTGCTCTGCCCCAACTTCCCAGCACCGCCGCCGGCGCTCAGGCAGACAGAGCACGGCGAGATGTGCCCTAGTCAAGCCGGATCGGCACCCGCTCTCCTGATGGCTCACCGAGCGACCAGTTTCTTAATCCAGGCAAGTAACTGGATGGGCATAGCGGCAGCATAAAGGGGAAATGCCTCTGGCACGCATGCAGCATGGGGGGATTGGTTGCCTACCTCCCTGCAGAGGCGAAACCTCGGGCAGTCCATAGTGCAAATGCTGCCCCTGCTGGCCTACCCCCAAACCCCTGGGTCGCCAGGGGGGCCAGTCAAGGAGTCTCCTGTAATTAGCACAGAGACAGAGGTCTTCCTTGTTGCAGCTCATGTGGTCCTGAGGAAACACAAAATAAGTGAGGCATCCAGGTAAGACGGACATTTTTATAATGGTGGACTAATGTGCTTCATGTTTTAGGGAGGAGGAGCCTATCTCTCAGATGCTGCCCTGGAAGACAATTCAAGAAAAATGGCCTGGTCAGGAAGTGGGTAAAACCTCCTGGGGCTGAAGTGGTTAATGTTTTGATTAGGTGTTTACATCCTCTCGAGTCCTGATTAGAAATTAGTCTGCCTACGTTATATCTCTTGTTACCATTAGAGTACAATTATAATATAAATTCGATACCCATGTAAGCATGTATAAAAAAAATAAATAAATAAAAAAGATGAACAAATGCATAAACAGATATCTACAGTGAAATCTGCATGTTAAAATCTTTACTGTACATTCCAGTACAGGCGGTCCCCGGGTTACAAACAAGATAGGGTCTGTGGGTTTGTTCTTAAGTTGAATTTGTTTGTAAGTCGCAACAGGTACATTTTTTAAGTGTAGCTCCAGCCAAAAAGACAGTTTTTTAAGCTTTTTGAATAGCATGGGGAAGAGTTAACACCCCTGTAATGTTTGTTTTGCTGTCTGTGCCCCTCTTCAGAAGATTTCACCTCACTTTCTGTCCCAATGACAATTCGATTTTAAACATTTTGAGTTGTTGTGGAAACAAGGATTGGTGATAAAGCTTCAGAGGAGAAACCTTTTCCCATGATAACTCTTACAGGAGTAAATTTCCCTTCCTAGGGGTAGATTTCCTCTCACTTCCTCTTGTCTCGCTCCATTTGTAAGTAGGAGTCATTTGTAAGTCGGGTGTTTTTAACTAGGGGACCGCCTGTACAAAGAAGATCTTCATTATGACAAAGCTGTATAAAAAGCACTGAATATGGGGGAAGGGAAACACAGCAACAAGCCCCAAACAACCAAATCAGAATAGGTTAGAGCAGGGTTTTTCACCCAGGCTTCAGTGGCACTAGTGTGCCGCAAAGAGTCCTCTGGGGTGCCGCAGCAAAAGCACAATTAAGTAAGGCAGTTAAACGAAATTACTACTACTACAATGCTGGTCTTGTGACTTTTCACACACATAGAACCTGCTAGGGTACTCTGTGCTGTGTGGGCTCCTCGCCCACGTCCTGCCAACCGATGAAGTCATTGGTTGCCAAGAAGGGTGTTGAGAGCCCGCCCAGCATCCCTGGTTTCCCCTGAAGATGGTTTGGAGGAACAGGCCCGCGAGTGTGGGGGCTGTCTGTTGTGCTCTCCTTGTCTGTGCCTTCCTCAGGTCTCCTGTCCCAGCTTCTACCCGTGCAGCCGGAGGTGTTGAGTGGGATTGGGGGTGTGGCCATCTTGCACTCCTCACACAATGACCGCTACAGATGACGTAGCAGAAAGAGCAGAGAAAACAGATGTGGAAGTCTCCCTCCCTCTCACCCTCAGTGGTTCGGTAAGTACCAGATGGAGAGAGGTTTCTGCAGCAAGAAGGATTTTGCACTCACTGACACAACATATCGCTGTACTGATGGGCACTAAAGAGGCTGCACTAACGGGCATTGATGGGTGGCCGCACTGGCTCCGGGCTGTGCAGGGCGTAGCAGGCTCCAGGGCTTCCCAGATCCAACTTGGAGCCACAATCAGAGCCTGTCTTGGGGGGGGGCACGCCCAAGGGGTCCCCTACGAGAGGGTGTCTGGTTCGGCGGTCACTGCTGAGATAGTGCAGCGCCCACTGGCTCCTGCTTCGAGGGGAGGCCGAGAGTCTCCTCGGATAGCTCAGCCTGGACCAGCATCCAGCGATACTGTAGGTGGAGCTCTAGCAACCCGGAGCAGGAGGATGGTTTCTACATGGTGTCGCTGCGAGCTGCACAGTGGACACTTCCTGCCAGGGACTCCCCTGTCTGCTCACTGACTGTCATACCACTCACTCACTGACCGCCCTATCACTGCCTACTGCCATCTCATGTCAGTACATACTACCCACATATTTCTACAGCTACAAGACAACTCTGCATCACAACCTACTGACCACAGATCTCTGCCTCACATACTACATTTCAGGGCTTGTTGACATCAGCTGTGGTGCAGGAATGAGGGAGAAATTAAATGTTTTTTCCCACACCACACAAAAATGTGCTGTCTTTTGAAGATGTACATCAGTACCATGCATTTTGGTGCGCCATGACTAAGAATTGTTTCGGCACTTTTTTGCTAGTTTCACGCACATAGGGCAACCCATTGAAAGACGCAATATGCAGGAACGCACAAAAAATGTTCATGTGCTTAGACACACCTCCTGGTGTGTCCAAGATAGTGCAGAATTCTAAAGGGTGCCTTGACTGAAAAAAGTTGTGGAAGGCTCTAACCCAGTGTTTCTCAACAGCCTGCAAGACACACCAACCAAATATAGCATCCTCAGCAGCTCTACCATCCACATGGTAAAACTTTGCAAGAGTATGAACCGAAGACCAGGTAGTGGCTTTAAAACTTGAGCTAAAGAAGTTTGATGGAGAGAAGCCCAGGAGGCAGAGACATTCCTGGTTGAATAAGGCATCACCGAAAATGGTGAAACTTTTCCTTTTAGACCATAAGCTTGAAAAAGAAGCTGACAGATCCATTTAAAGATAGCAGATTTTGAAGCAGTGTGACCCTTCCATGGTCATCAGTAAACTTAGACTAGCTGCAAAGTGCAATAAGCCTTGTCCGCCAGCATATGAGACTTAGGACAGAAGGACAGCAACACAATGCCGTGGTTGCGGTGGAACAAAGACCACATTAAGCAAGAAGGAAATCGGGAAACATAAAACCACTTTTTCACAGTGGCGCACCAGGATTGACTCATTACAGAAAAGAGCAGCCAACTCAATTGCTCCATCAGAAGTAAGCCTTCCAGGTACCCTATAACAAGGACAACATGTGTACTCAAGAGCCCCAGAAGTAGCGCCAGGACCTTGGTGAACACTCAGCGGGAGTTGGACATCCTATAATACCAGGACCTCATCCACTGGCCAAGCTAGGGTCTTGCTTAGATAAGAGAATGTTGGATCCATCAAAGGCATACTCCAATTCTGTGTGACCTCACTGTCCATGGAGTATTGTTGAGTGAACATTTTTTTTTGAGAACCAACACCTTTTCAGTGTGAGCCCAGCCTGTGAACAAAACATCCTTTTAAAGAAGAATGTACAGGAAAGGATTGAGATGTTGTGGGGATCCAAATTCTGAAACCTTTGGAGTAGAGGACTCAGGAAATGGTAACTTCAAATAAGTCCAGACAACTTCAGTGAGAAAACTCACAAAAGGTTTTTTTGGAAACGAGATAAACCCCTGACCTTACAAGGAAACGTAGCTTTAAAATTACCATTTCTGCCGCAGGGCCGCCATTTTAAACGCAGGACCCCGCGCTGACATTACAGGTGATCCCTGCATGTCCAGTTTGGGGTCTGGTATCATTCCTCTAAGCGCTGGAATTAAATCTGGAAAATCAAGTCTCCTAATTCCAGAAGGGACAGTTGAGAAGCTAGGTTTTCTGCAGAAACTGCAGGCATGCCCATCACTTAAGACAAAAAGAAAAAAAAAAAACAAATTAAGCCTCGTCTAAAAAGGTGAGGGATTATGGCCAAGAGGAGACTTCCTGTCTATTTGCCAGTGCCCGATGACCTGACGGTAGCGACATAACCCTATCGTAAGGATAATGAAGATTCTGCATCCTGGCATGCACGATAAAGTAAAAGTTGATGCAGAGATATAATAGCAGCATTTAAATGCAAATCTTTCTATAATATGGGCGCATGCTCCCCTTCAAAGCTCACCGCCGACCCACTTATGCTCACCTTTACTGCACTTTGCCAGTGCTCCCTTGGACATGTGAAATACTTAGTGCTTACACATATGGGGGAGTTTGAGACCTCGTCTGATGCAGTGCTTGGACCTGAGAAGCCAAAACACCAGGACCAAACACTGTTACTTGAAGAGAATGTGACCTCATTAACGCTGTGTAAGCTCTGACTGCATAACTAGTTATCACGAGTTATGGGCTCATTGAAGAAGGAAAATGGCAGGAAGAAGTTATGTGAATTCTAGCATCCCAAACATGGCTTGATTCTACAAGAGATGCAGATTGCATACTTACCTGCTCACTTCATAAATCCCTGTCCAACTTAACAAGTGTACTGTTCTTCGTTATTGAGATGCGATGTCTTGATTGATTGATATTACTCAGGGCATATCTAGTTACAGAATTATTTCGTAACTTCAGCATACAGCTTCAGCTACCTATTCAGGATCTACTTGAAGGACTTTGCATTTTTCTTCATTCATATTTAATTACCCAAATGTTCTAGGCCTTGATGTGGTTTCTGTGTGTGTGATGTATGAACAAAACATATTTTTTACATTACCTGAGCCATTGCATGCAGCTGCTGCTTCTGAGCTCCCAAGGCAGGATGAGTAGGCAGTGTAATGCGAGTTCCAGTGTCCCGAGCCTGGGCAGGTCTTTGGATGCTGATGGCTGCAGGAGGTGGATGCTGCTGGATTGACAGAGTGGGTCTAAAAAATAATTACATTAAAAAGGTATGTTTGTTATATTTTCTGTCATATCTGATTTAAATTGGTTAAAAATAAATCATGTGCCAGGTTCACTCACCGCAGTACTGGCTCTGCAGCATGGGCTGGAGTGGTGGTAATTACTGGCGACTGTGCACGAGTAGCAGACACTGTAGCTACTACAGCCGGTGTCACGGAAGTAGCTGTAGTTACTGGAGGACGAGACTGCAGCAACAAGAAAAAGTAGGGTTCAAGTTTTTCAAGACGATTAAAAAGCATGTTTAGATTAATAAGTAGGTACAACCATTAAATGTAAAAGATATAGCCATTTAAAAAGGTTTCCCAGTCAAATAACATTCTTCAGCTGAATTTCCTGAGCCAACTCTGTATATACATTAGCATATAACTGACCTGAATAGGTGGGTGGATGATGTGCTGAGCTGCAGACTGGGCGACAGCAGCAGAAGGCATCTGACCAGATGCTGGTCTTAGGACAGTGGTGACCTTGGAACTGGACATTACAGCAGCAGCTGCAGCCCCTAGTAGTGAAGTAAATTAAGAATGCCAAGACAAGAGTCAGACACATGACAAGTTTTCCCAAAGCCATATTATTTAGGATAGGGAAAAATAAATAAAAATAATACTACTACATTATTCCATAAAGTAATGAGAAAGCGTTTTTAAAAACTATTTTTTTGGAAAATTATACAATTGAACATGGTCTCTTTCAAGGTATGCACCTTGTGATTATACACAATGCTCCCGGGAAATTTTTCATTCTTCATAGCATCCCTGGAAGTCTTCAACTGGGATGGTGTTCAGAGCCTGCATAGTGGCTCTTTGGACATTAGGACACCATTTTGATAGTGTGGATAACGTTTAAAGAGCCACTATGCAGGCTCTAAATGCCATCCCACTTGAAGACTTCCAGGGATGCTATGAAGAATAGAAAAAACGCTGGGAGCGTTGTGTACAATCACAAGGTGAATACCTTAAAAGACAATGTTCAAATGTAAAAAGTTTCAATAAAATAAATGTTTATAATTTTCTCATTACTTTCAAGACACCTTGTGTACACACACACACACACACGTAGAGTATATCTCTGCAAAACATTCACATTTCCCTTTGTTTTATCCCTTTTAAAGAACCTGCATGTACAAAAAAAAATATTGGTTTATCATCTGGAAATGCTAACACGCAGCTTTTTTGTGAAGTGAGGTCAGCCCTGACCTTTTCTCTTGCCAAACTACTCAGGCCCAGCTACTCTCCCCATCTCCACAACATAAAGGCTAATCATTCACTAGTCTCAAGATAAAGACTATACACTCTCCTTGAAGCAACACAGGAAGTGAATACTGGAAACAGGATAGGTCTGAATTTCGGACATGGTCAACAGGTATTTTTGGCATAACATACAGATAACACTTACAATTGTATATTAGGCAGACCAAAAGGGAGCAAATAAATAGGTTTTCTGTAATAATGGCATACTCCTTTACATTTAGGTTGAGATGTAATCTTTTCAGCCTATGCTAAACAAAAGAAGCAACTGGATTGCTGTGATGGGCCCACGCATTTATGTTGCTCTTCTTTACTAATTAAACACATCAATAGCAAAGAAAATAGTAAGTATGCATATTTAAATTATAATTGATATTTAAATTATATTTAAAATGGAGGAGCTGGTGGGGAAAGAAAATCATGTACAAGATGTTGCAGAGTTAACAAGGCTCATTATTTAGCTGTTTGGGACAAGCTTGCATATTAAAAACCTACAATGTCAACACAGTCCCGCAGTTAAAGCGGTTGTCTACCCATTAAAAAAAAATAAAAACCTGCAAGACAATAGCATAATGAGCTAGTATGCACTGCATACTAGCTCATTATGAAATACTTACCTTGAAACGAAGATCCGACTGGGCTGCTCGGTCCCCTCTGAGGGAGCGGACATCTTCCCTCGCATCTTGCTTCCGGGTACGCGGCTCCGGTGCTGTGACTGGCCGGAGCCGCGAGACGTCACTCCCGCGCAAAGGTCCAGCCCTATTGCCGGGTCTTTGCTGGGACATACACGGCGCATGTGCCGCAACATCTTCGAGAGGGAATATCTCCTAAACCGTACAGGGTTAGGGGATATTAATTTTACCTGCAGGTAAGCCTTATTATAGGCTTACCTGTAGGTAAAAGTACAAAAATTGGGTAGATGACCGCTTTAATTCCTGAATAAACTGCCAAAAAAGATGCCTTTACAGTTCACCATTATGAACAACCCAGTTTCTTGAATGTGAACCAGTGTGGATAAATATTGGGAGCTGAGATGCTTTCAAATGTGCAAACTCCAGTCTGTCAGTCATCCTGGTTTCCTGTCCAATATGCCCGACCTGAATCAAGCAGGCAGCCAGTGGAGTCTCAAAAATGTGATTGCCTGTTCTGTATAAGCCAACAGGATGATGGACATGAAGCCTAAAAAAGTTCTACGTCTATAAAATGATTATAATTTTGATTTCCGAGTGCTTAACCACTTTAAGACCGAGCCTCTTTTTGGAGTTTGGTGTTTACAAGTTAAAACCAGTTTTTTTTTTTTTTTGCTATAAAATTACTTAGAACATATATTTTTTTTCTTATATCTCGTAATGACAGGAAGATGGCGCTATTTCCTAAGGTATTGTTACACACAAAACCATGCTACCAGTGAGTAAAATAAATAAATGAGTAAATAAATGAATAAATAGTGACCCCTTACTGAAAACCTTGTATAATAAATGCAGGGGTACTTCTCTCTGGTGAGTGGGGACACATGTGGGGAGCACTGATTTGGAGTCACGAGATTATCATATAGGAGTGTGTGAAGTCACCGGATCACTGTGTGGAATTTATGCACTATACAGTAAATGTTACAGTTTTTTGCAGCAAAAAGTGGTGTTTTCAGCAAAGAACTTTTCTCAGCAAGGATTCCCATATTTATTACAGACTGATTTTGGAGTGGGAACTCCATTGATATTTATTTATACACGAACATACTATTGGGCATAGCCCATAAATACCGAGAAAGGATAAGTGGGAAAAACCGCTGGAACTCTGTTTTACGCTATTTATTTATTTCCTTTTTTTTTATGTATTTATTTGAATAAGGTGTACTGTATTTAATGGAAGTGTTTTACATATGCTTATATTAATCATTATTTTTACACAATTTGAATATTAACAACAGAGAGAATTCACAATTTTTTTATATATAATCACAGTTTTGGTTGAACACATTATATATACTCACAGCTTTTATGGTTTTATTTATTATACAAGGTTTTCAGTAAGGGGTAAGGGGTCACTATTTATTCATTTATTTACTCATTTATTTATTTTACTCACTGGTAGCATGGTTTTGTGTGTAACAATACCTTAGGAAATAGCGCCATCTTCCTGTCATTACGAGATATACCTCTAATTTTTCTTTATTGAAAATCCAGGAGGGCAGCTTTTTCCTTATATAGATTCATTTTCCCCTATATACATTTATTTACCGACATACCCTTGGCGCGGGAATCTTCTTCTTATTTATATATTTTTTCTTAACACCGTATTTGTGCAGCGGTCTTTCAAGCTCAATTTTTTTTTTCTTTTTCAAATTCTATTAACAAACTAACTGGACAGCAGTAAACTTAGGCCATTTTTTTTTCCATATTGTGAAAGATAATGTTACGGCGAGTAAA
>BLSH010469704.1:2005731-2019481 GCA_018402905.1 Glandirana rugosa
TTTCACTTTCAAACTAAATACTAACAATTAGACAGGGTAATGATAACCAGGGAATTTTTCACCCTCCGTGTATATCCTCCCACTTTTTAAGGGACCAATAGTAATGGGACAGATTAACAATCATAAATCAAACTTTCACTTTTTAATACTTGGTTGCAAATCCTTTGCAGTCAATTACAGCCTGAAATCTGGAACACAGACAATAGCAGACGCTGGGTTTCATACCTGGCGATGCTCTGCCAGGCCTCTACTGCAACTGTCCTCAGTTCCTGCTTGTTCTTGGGGCATTTTCCCTTCAGTTTTGTCTTCAGCAAGTGAAATGCATGCTCAATCAGATTCAGGTCAGGTGATTGACTTGGCCATTGCATAACATTCCACTTCTTTCCCTTAAAAAACTCTTTGGTTGCTTTCGCAGTATGTTTCGGGTCATTGTCCATCTGCACTGTGAAGCACCGTCCAATGAGTTCTGAAGCATTTGGCTGAATATGAGCAGATAATATTGCCCGAAACACTTCAGAATTCATCCTGCTGCTTTTGTCAGCAGTAACATCATCAATAAATACCAGAGAACCAGTTCCATTGGCAGCCATACATGCCCACGCCATGACACTACCACCACCATGCTTCACTGGATGAGGTGGTATGCTTTGGATCACGAGCAGTTCCTTTCCTTCTCCATACTCTTCTCTTCCCATCACTCTGGTACAAGTTGATCTTGGTCTCACCTGTCCATAGGATGTTGTTCCAGAACTGTGAAGGCTTCTTTAGATGTTGCTTGGCAAACTGTAATCTGGCCTTCCTGTTTTTGAGGCTCACCAATGGTTTACATCTTGTGGTGAACCCTCTGTATTCACTCTGATGAAGTCTTCTCTTGATTGTTGACTTTGACACACATACACCTACCTCCTGGAGAGTGTAATTGATCTGTCTAACTGTTGTGAAGGGTGTTTTCTTCACCAGGGAAAGAATTCTTTGGTCATCCACCACAGTTGTTTTCCGTGGTCTTCCGGGTCTTTTGGTGTTGCTGAGCTTACCGATGCATTCTTTCTAAGGATGTTCCAAACAGTTGATTTGACCACGCCTAATGTTTTTGCTATCTCTCTGATGGGTGACATCATGGGTGATAGTGACAGCTCTTTGGATCTCATATTGAGAGTTAACAGCAACAGATTCCAAATAGCACACTTGAAATGAACTCTGGACCTTTTATCTGCTCCTTGTAAATGGGCTAATGAGGGAACACCACACACCTGGCCTTGGAACAGCTGAGCAACCAATTGTCCCATCACTTTTGGTCCCTTAAAAAGTGGGAGGCACATATACAAACTGTTGTAATTCCTACACCGATCACCTGATTTGGATGTAAATACCTTCAAATTAAAGCACATCTTGTTCGTTTCATTTCAAATCCATTGTGGTGGTGTATAGAGCCAAAAAGATTTGAATTGTGTCGATGTCCCAATATTTACGGACCTGACTGTATATGCATATATACAGGGCAGGGGGACATGGCTAATGTGTTGGGGGGGTCTGAACGAGGCAGGAGGAAGTCTATAACCTTCCTCCTTCACCCCCCAATTCACCACCACTGAGCTGGTGAATGAGGGAGGGTGAATTCTGACCCAGATCACCAGTGAAGCGCAGAGATCGCAGCTTCATAAACTGTCTGTTCCTGTGTCAGTGAATGACAGCTTCTCTGTGTGTGGAGATAATCAGCGGAGAACTTGTTCTCCTCCCGATCATCTCTGCCTTTATAAACCAAAAATGAACTGTGATCAGCCATGATCATTGGGATCACGGCTATTCAGTTTTATAAAAGGATACCCAAGATTACACAGACATTGCTTAGGCACTTCAATACCAAACACTTACCCCCCTTCCCGCCCAGACCAATTTTCAGCTTTTGGCGCTGTCACATTTTGAATGACAATTGCGCAGTCATGCAACGTTGTACCCGAACGAAAATTGTATCATTTTTCCCACAAATAGAGCTTTCTTTTGTTGGTATTTGATCACCTCTGAGGTTTTTATTTTTTGCGCTACAAATAAACGACCGAAAATTCTGAAAAAAGAGTTTTTCTCTGTTTCTGTCACAAAACTTTGTAAATAAATAAATACATTTTCTCCATTACTGACGGGCACTGATGAGGCACATATATGCAGCAATAATGGGCACTCATAGGCGGCACTGATAGCTGGCACTTTTATGGAGGCATTCCCTGGTGGTCCTGGGTGGCATCCAAGATTAAGTGCCATCCCTGTTGCGCACTGTGCCCCTTACCTGGTGGTCCCTGGGTGGACTCCTTGGTGGTCCTGGGTGGTAATCCTGGGGGGGGGGCTGCACTGATAAACAATCAGTGCAGACCCTCCCTGTCAGGAGAGCCGCTGATCGACTCTCCTCTACTCGTGTCTGCAGACGCGAGTAAAGGAAAAGCCAATACACGGCTCTTCCGGTTTACCACATGATCAGCTGTGACTAAGCTCTTTACCGAGATCGGTAATGCGGTGATCAGACAGACACACCGCACCACCGATTGCTGCGATGCGCACCATTACGGGTTATCCAGCCAGATGTCACATGATGTCCAGTCAGGATAACTGAACCACCACCCAGCTGTCATTTGTCTATAGGGGGGGTGGGGTGGGGGGAGTGGTTAAAGTCACATCAAAATCACTGCAAAAAAATTTGTGGTAAAATCGTGGCAAAAAAAGCGTGACTTTCAAGTTGCCCAAATGTGAAAGGGGCCTTAATCTACTGGTTGACTTTTGTACAACCACCATCGGATTTTTCCTGCTGGATTGGAACTGCAGGCTACAGCCTGCAATGCTGATCAGTGTATTCTGATGGTGGGGAAGTTTCCTGGCTGTCAGAGTATAATAGGTCAGTGGGGAGGATTCCTCATCCACACTAAACGCGCGGATGGCGGAATCGAGGCAGTTTTTCCTTTTCAACCTGCTGGTTGAAGATTAACCACTTGCCGAAGTGGCCAAATGGTGGCCACAGTGCGGACGGCTAGTTCTGGGAAGCCATCATGTGACTGCCTTCTGTGATAGCCCCTGCAGTGGCAGGAGGACACTGCTGATCACAGATTGAGGTAAAGAGCCAATCAGTGGCGCTCTACCAGGTGATCAGCTGTGTCTGATCACGGCTGTAAATAGAAGCCGGTTATCGGCACTCCTTTCCTTGTGCTGAGAGCATGAGGAAGGGGGCTGAGAGACGATAACCAGCTTGTGTAAACGGGACATCAACACTGATCAGCGCAGCCCACCAGTACCCATCAGTGCACATCCGTGAAGGAGAAAAATTACCTGTTTGAAACCTTTTATAACAAACTATGAAAAAGTTGTTTTTTTTTTCTTGAGCTTTTCAGTGTTTTTTCGTTTATTTAGCAAAAAATAAAAAACCCAGTGGTGATTAAATAGCGCAAAAAGAAAGCTCTATCTGTGTGTGTGTGGGGGGGGGGGGAATGTTTTGTTTGAGTACAGTGCTGCATGACCGTTCGGGTTTAAAGGGATGAGGTGGCAACCCCCTAACACATATTACACAGGTTCTGTGGCTGATTAAGGTGGTAATTAAACTCGCTTGGTGTCTTCTCTGCATTAAATTAGCCTCAGAACAACCTGTGTAATTCATATGTGTTCAGGTTTAAAGGGATGATGTGGCAACTCTAATGACCGTTCAATTGTCAAACGAAGTGCAACAGCGCTGAAAGCTGCAAATTGTCCTGGGCAGGAAGGGGGTGAAAGTGCCCAGTAGGCAAGTGGTTAAAAAAAAAAAAAAAAAAACACATAAGCAAAAAAACACTGCATCCTCTGCTACAGGCTGCCTAAATAGGACACAATGTAAATGATCCGGTGCATGCAATTTGAAAGACTTGCCCAGCACATCCGATGTGAAGGGGGCCTTCAGTCAGACCAGTGTAAAATAGAATGTGATTGGTAAGTATTGGCTACTCTGTATAAAATTAACAGACATGGGGGGGGTGTAGTAACCTATAGCAACCAATCAGAAGGAGTCATCTATGTGACCTAGGAGAAGTGAACTGTGATGTGATTGGAGGGTCTGGGGGAGAACCGGCTGACGGGATGGAATCCTGCTTACACACACAGTCTATATACCGCACCCGCTGTGTGATAGGAAGTGTCCGTGCCGGCCCAGCGCTCCGGTGTTCTCAGTACGCAGCCAGACACACTGTTCGCTGGGTAGAAGCTGCAGTGTGGAGCCCCAGGACTCTCAGCAGTAATGCGGCGCTGTAGGGGATGTCAGCTCCCAGTTACGGGCACGGTCCGTGCAGCAACAGCAATGGAACACTTACATTCAAGGCGACGGCCAGGCCGGTCCCTTTCCTCTTCACCGCACTAAGCACCGTTCCCCAGACGCGGTTCGGTCCTCTCAGACACTACTTCGGTTTCCGGTTCCGGTCTCCGTCTCTCTTCCCTCAGTCTGACTGTACCGCGCTCCGCCACCGGTCACGTGATGACCGACGGCCCGCCCACCCAGCAAACAAGGGAAGCGGTAGGGGGCGGAGCCTGTGGGAAGAGCTGAGTTCTCTCCTCCCACAAGCTGAAAAAGAAACAGACCGGAGCGGGGAGAGGAGAGAGTGCGGAATACCGCAGTGGTGGCTGGAGAGGGGAGAGTATGGCGGCCATGCTCCATTATACGGGGGTGTTCTCTCTGGAAATGTCCCTGACCATAGAAGAAAGTAATATGCCTTCCTGTGTACTGTGCTGAGCCCTGGCCATCCCTCCCAGACTCACGGGGTCCTAGGACCGTGTCAGTTCCGTATGCTAGCTCTGCTGCAACGTTCTTTTATTAAATGCAGACATTTTGTAGCTTTGCCCTTGATTGATGTTGTGTGTTTGCAAGAGAATTTGTGAATCTTCACTTTGTAAAGAATGCCCAATCGTATGCAAGGAAGGGGAAAAAAACAGTATTTTGCTGCCACATGATTGGAAGTCAGCAAAGCTTTGCGTCATTTACTAAGCTAAGGCCCCTTTCACACCTGGGCATTTGGGATTGTGGCAGAATCGCCGCAATTCTACCAGCGATCTCAAAACGCGGGTTCAGGTGCCAGGCACCTAAAACGGTGGTGCGATTTATCATATTGTGTGAAGCTTGTCGCCCATAAAGGAGCAGGAGCTTCTTTTGGGGCGACAGGCTTCATGTGGTGTGATTTGCGCATGACAATAGTCGCAAAACAGCACTGTGTTTTAGGTGCCATTGGAAATAATCACCTGAACATGCGTTTTGCGATTGTACTGCATTTTGTGATCGCGGGCGGAATTGCAGTGATTCTGCAGCTATGCCAAGGTATGGATGGAGCCTAAGGTTTCATGGACAATGGCAGCTCCTAGATTTAAAGAGCAGGTCCAGCCTGGGTGAAAACAAATTTAACCACTTGCTTACTGGGCACTTAAACCCACCTCCTACCCGGACCCATTTTTCTCAGTTTTCAGCGCTGTCGCATTTTGAATGACAATTGCGCGGTCGTGGGACGTTGTACCCAAACAAAATTGGCATACTTTTTTCCCCCACAAATAGAGCTTTCTTTTGGTGGTATTTGATCACCTCTGCAGTTTTTATTTTTTGCGCTATAAACAAAGAGCGACAATTTTGAAAAAACAATTTTTTTTACTTTTTGCTATAATACATATCCAAAAATAAAAAACAAACTTATTCATCAGTTTAGGCTGACATATATTCCTCTACATATTTTGGTAAAAAAAATTGCAATCGGTGTATATTGATTGGGTTGCGCAAAAGATATAGCGACTACAAACTATGGACATTGGTTTATGGCGGTTTTATTTTATTTTATTTTTTTACTAGTAATGGCGGCGATCTACGATTTTTATCAGGACTTGTGATATTGCGGCGGACTTGTCTGGCGTTTTTGACACTTTTTTGGGACCAATGACATATATACAGTGATCAGATCTAAAAATGGACACTGATTACTGTATAAATGTCATTGGCAGTGAAGGGGTTAACCTGCAGGGGGCAGTGAAGGGGTTAAAAGTGTTCCCTGGGTGTGTTCTAACTGTGTGGGGTCGGGCTGACAGGGACATAACAGAGCTAACTGATCCCAATCACAGGGATCAGTAGATCTGTCATGCCCCCCCCCTCACAGATAGGGAAACCGCCGTGTTTACATCGGCGGTTCCCCGTTCTGGCTCTCTGTGACCAGATCACGGGTCTCCGGCCAGGGCTGGACTGGGACTAAAATTTGGCCCTGGACTTCATCCAGACCGGCCCACTTTAAATAAATAAAATGCTGCCCCCCACCCCCCCAAAAAAAAAATCACGCCCACCAAAAGGCCCCCACATCCATTATTGTATATCATGAGATGGTGAGAGAGGTGGAAGTGAGAGAGAGGGGGTGAGTATTAGGCCCCTTACACAGTGAGCGGATCCGCTCAGCGGGGTCCACCAGCTCAGCGAGAGATCTCTCTGATGATCTCCGCTGAGTCAAAGGATGACCGCTCCATCTCTGTACAATGTGCAGGGATGGACCTGTAAGCTCCCTGCTGTCTTCTATGGGCAGATCGGATGAAAATGGATCCACCTGCCCGTTTTCATCAGATCTCATCCAATCTGATCCGCTAGACGGATTGTGAATGTATCACCCATACGTCTATTGTAGCGGATCTTGACGGATCGGATGGCAGACTGGTGTCAGCGGACACATCTCTGCTGACATCTACCTACCCATAGAGGTCTACTCGTATCCGTCTGAAAAACCGACAGGCGGATCCGAGCGGTCCGATCGTCTGAAAGGGGCCTAAGAGAGATGGGGTGAGTGTAAGAGAGAGGGGGTGACTATTAGAGAGAGGGGTGAGTGTAAGAGAGAGAGGGGTGAGTGTAAGAGAGAGGGGGTGGGGGTAAGAGAGAGGGGGTGAGTGTAAGAGAGAGTGGGGTGAGAGATGAGGGAGCTGAGAGACAGAGGGGGGGGCTTAGAGACAGAGGGGGGCTGTGGGACAGGGGGGGACTGAGAGACAGAGGGGGGGCTGAGAGAAAGAGGGGGGCTGTGAGACAGAGGGGGGCTGAGAGGGACCACATAGCACTGCCCCCCCCCCTCCGGGCTCTGTGTATGGGCAGCTATGTGGATGTGATGTCGGGTACCTGACGGCCAGCAGCGGCAGCGCCGAGTCTCCCCCTGGTTCGGTGCTTCTCTTGCTGCTTTGCTCCTTGGCAGCCTTCACCTCCCGCCTGCCCTCTTCCTCCGGGCCGCACTCTTCTTGGAGCAGAGAGGAGGTGGGTGGGGGAATGGAGGCTCTGGCAGCGCGCCTGGCACAAGCCAAAGGGGAGGACGTCTATTGACGGCCTCCCGGCAATTTAGATCCGCGCTGTAGCCGTCAATGGGCTATAGCGCGGATACAAATTGGTTAAACACAGCAGCTACATATACTGTAGCTGCTGACTTTTAATATTTGGACACTTACCTGTCCAGGGAGCCTGCGTTGTCAGCACCCCAGCCAATCTTCGGATAGCATCCCGGGTGCTGCTGCCATCATTCCTGGTAAGAGAACCTGGCAATGAAGCCTTTCAGCTGGTTCTCTACTGTGCATGCGTGAAGCACGTTACAGTTTCTTATTGGCAAGCGGGAGGGGGGCCGAACTTCCAAGAGACGGGCCGCGGCCCCTTCTCCCAGAAGTGGTGAAGGTGACCTGTCAAAAACAGGTCCCGGTTCCCCCCTCTCCCCTGAAAGGTAGCAAATGTGGCACCGGAGGGGGGGAAACATATAAGCGGAAGTTCCACTTTTGGGTGGACATCCGCTTTAAGTTTAGGAGCTTTTGGTGGTTATTTTTGCCAAAGCTTCTAAACTCACCTCCATAAACGCCTGTGTGTCAATATATTTTTACAGCATCACACAAAAGTGAGTACACCCCTCACATTTTTGTAAATATTTTATTCTATCTTTTCATGTGACAACACGGAAGAAATGACACTTTGCCACAATGTAAAGTAGTGAGTGTACAGCTTGTATAACAGTGTAAATTTGCTGTCCCCTCAAAATAACTCAACACACGGCCATTAATATCTAAACTACTGTCAACACAAGTGAGTACACCCCTAAGTGAAAATGTCCAAATTGGGCTCAATTAGCTATTTTCCCTCCCCGGTGGAAGTTCAACATGACTCCTCATTGCAAATACATATCTGAGGATCTGAAAAAAAGAATTGTTGCTCTACATAAGGATGGCCTTATAGGTTTAACAGGACAGGTTCCACTCAGAACAGGCCTCGCCATGGTTGACCAAAGAAGATGATTGCAGATGCTCAACGTCCTATCTAGACGTCTTTGGGAAATAGATGTATGAGTGCTGCCAGCATTGCTGCAGAGGTTGAAGGGGAGGGGGGTCAGCCTGTCAGTGCTCAGACCATACGCTGCACACTGCATCAAATTGGTCTGCATGATGCACAAGAAAGCCCGCAGTTTGCTGAAGACAAGCAGACTAAGGACATGGATTACTGAAACCATGTCCTGTGGTCTGATGAGAACAAGATAAACTTATTTGGTTCAGATGGTGTCAAGCGTGTGTGGCGGCAACCAGGTGAGGAGTAAAAAGACAAGTGTGTCTTGCCTACAGTCAAGCATGGTGGTGGGAGTATCATGGTCTGGGGCTGCTTGAGTGCAGTGGCGTCTCTAGCTTTCATATTTAGGGGGGAACATGGGGGGACAGGGACAAAAGTAGGGGGGCCAACCATAAAACGCAATTATATATGCAATTAACCATTTCCTTTTGTTTTTTTATCAAATATACACTGTATATACCCCTAACAATGGGCATCAAACACATAAACATGAAATATTGCTGACAATGGGCATCAAACGCATATACATGAAAAATTCCTGACAATGGGCATCAAATGCATAAACATGAAAAATTCCTAACAATGGGCATCAAACGCATGAACATGAAAAATTCCTGACAATGGGCATCAAACGCATAAACATGAAAAATTCCTGATAAAGGGCATCAAACGCACAAGTGCCCATCAGCTCTTCATCATCAGTGTAGATCTATGCAGCCTGATCAGTGCCCATCAATGCAGCCTCACCGGTGCATGGTGGAAGGGGTTGGCGAGAGCCACCGGATTACACAGAGCGGGGATCTCCCATTTACCCGGCGGCCGCTAAGACAAGTATGTCTTGCCTACAGTCAAGCATGGTGGTGGGAGTGTCATGGTCTGGGGCTGCTTGAGTGCAGTGGCGTCTCTAGCTTTCATATTTAGGGGGGGCACATGGGGGGGACAGGGACAAAAGTAGGGGGGCCAACCATAAAACGCATTTATATATGCAATTAACCTTTTCCTTTTGTTTTTTATCAAATATACACTGTATATACCCCTAACAATGGGCATCAAACACATATACATGAAAAATTCCTGACAATGGGCATCAAACGCATAAACATGAAAAATTCCTGACAATGGGCATCAAACGCATGAACATGAAAAATTACTGACAATGGGCATCAAACACATAAACATGAAAAATTCCTGATAATGGGCATCAAACGCACAAGTGCCCATCAGCTCTGCATCATCAGTGTAGATCTATGCAGCCTGATCAGTGCCCATCAATGCAGCCTCACTGGTGCATGGTGGAAGGGGGAGGCGAGAGCATGTCTTTAGACCTAATACCTATTGAGCATCTGTGGGGCATCCTCAAATGGAAGGTAGAGGAGCACAAGGTCTCTAACATCCACCAGCTCTGTGATGTCGTCATGGAGGAGTGGAAGGGGACTCCAGTGGTAACCTGTGAAACTCTGTTGAACTCCATGCCCAAGAGGGTTAAGGAAGTGCTGGAAAATAATGGTGGCCACGTAAAATATTGACACTTTGGGCCCAATTTGGACATTTTTACTTAGGGGTGTACTCACTTTTGAGTTGAGTTATTTTGAGGGGACAGCAAATTTACACTGTTATACAAGCTGTACACTCACTACTTTACATTGTAGTGTCATTTCTTCAGTGTTGTCACATGAAAAGATATAATAAAATATTTACAAAAATGTGAGGGGTATACTCACTTTTGTGAGGTACTGTAGGCTTTTAGCAGGGTTTAGGTGAGGTTAAGGCTGGGTTCACACCTATGCGATTTGGATGTGGATTTCTCCACATCCAATTCGCATAGCAGGAGATTGTGACCGGCTCTCAGTGAAGCCGGTTCACACATCTCCGCAGCGGGTCCAGTGTGGTTTGCACAAAGCCGCTGTGCGTCTTTTGGATCGTTTCAGGTCCGAATTCAGCCTGGGGGTTGGGACCGAGTCCTGCTGTCTGTGGCAATGGCGCAGCAGCAGGACTCGAGAGCACGCCCGCACAGGTGTCCCCAAGCAAGCGCTTCCCCGTGGGGGCACTCGATGTGGGGAGGAGCCAGGAGCGCCATGGAGGGACCCCAGAAGAGCAGGATCGATGCCACTCTGTGCAAAATCCTTGCACAGAGGAGGTAAGCATGACATGTTTGTTATTTAAAAAAAAAAAACAAGCTTTACAATCATTTTAAACTTCCCTCTCCTGAACATGGAAGAATCACGTTCAGGATAGGAATGTTTTGACCACCGCCATGGAAAAACGCAGTTTGCATTTTTGCCACGGTCAGGGTAGGCTGTTGTACTTATAGCCTTAGGGAAAATGCTCTTGCAAAGTGAATAACCTATTTGTCCTTAGTAAATAATCCCCCACGCTCATTTTGGTGTATTCTATGTATGCACCTCACTGTTTTTGTAACTATGATCTGAACTTTAATTCTTTTGCAATGAAAACGTTTCTGTTTAAAAAAAAAAAAAAAAAATCAACCCCCACGATTTTGTCTAACTGCTTAAAGTGACACTAAACTCTGGTTTAAAAAAATATATACACTCACCGGCCACTTTATTAGGTAGACCTTGCTAGTACCAGGTTGGACCCCTTTTGCCTTTAAAACTGCCTTAAATTGATATTAAAGTCTTGGGGTTTTTGTGTTTAAAAATAACAAACATGTTATACTTACCTGCTCTGTGCAGTGGTTTTGCACAGAGCAGTGCAGATCCTCCTCTTCTCAGGTCCCTTGCCAGCCCTGCTAGCCCCTCCCTCCTGCCAAATGCCCCCACAGCAAACAGCTTGATATGAGGGCACCCAAGCTGAGCTGCTGCTCTGTGTATCCATTCAGACATAGAGCCATGGCTTGGCCCCGCACCCTCTCTCTCCTCATTGGCTTACTGACTTTGGCCAATGGTGCCCGCTGCTGTCTCAGCCAATGAGGAGGGAGAGTTCTGGACAGCTGAGACTCTCGTACAACATAGCTGGATCGAGATGAGGCTCAGGTAAATATTAGGGGGGCCGATGGAGAAGCTACACACATAGAATGCATTAAGATAAAAAAACATTCTGCCTTTAGAACCACTTTAATTTTTCGTGGCATAGATTCAATAAGGTGTTGGAAACATTCCTCAGTTATTTTGTGAAATATTGACATGATAGCATCATGCAGTTGCTGCTGGTTTGTCAGCTGCACATCCATGATGCAAATCTCCCATTCCACCACGTCCCAAAGGTGCTCTATTGGATTGATCTGGTGACTGTGGAGGCCATTGGAGTGCAGTGACCTCATTGTCATGTTCAAGAAACCAGTGATGAGATGATTGGAGCTTTGTGATATGGTGCACCATGCTGCTGGAAGGAGCCATCAGAAGATGGGTACATTGTAGTCATAAAGGGATGGACATGGTCAGCAACAATACTCAGGTAGGTTGTGGTGTTCAAATGATGCTCAATTGGTATTAAGGGGCCCAAAGTGTGCCAAGAAAATATCTCTCACACCATTACACCACCACCACCAGCCTGAACCATTGATACAAGGCAGGATGGATCCATGCTTTCATGCTGTTTACACCAAATTCTGATCCTACCATCTGAATGTCGCAGCTGAAATTGAGACTCATCAGACCAGGCAGCATTTTTACAATCTTCTATTGTCCAATTTTGGTGAGCCTGTGCAAATTGTAGCCTCAGTTTCCTGTTCTTAGCTGACAGGAGTGGCACCCGGTGTGGTCTTCTGCTGCTGTAGCCCATCTGCTTCAAGGTTCGATGTGGTGTGCATTGAGGGATGGATGTCTGCATACCTTGGTTGTAACAAGTGTTTATTTGAGTTACTGTTGCTTTTCTATCATCTCAAACCAGTCTGCCCATTCTCTTCTGACAACAACAAGGCATTTTCGTCCACACAACTTCCACTCGCTGGATATTTACTCTTTTTTGGACCATTCTCTGTAAACTCTAGAGATGGTTGTGCGTTATAATACCAGGAGATCAGCAGTTTTTGAAATTGTCAGGCCACATTTAAAGTCGCTTAAATCCTCTTTCTTCCCCATTCTGCTCAGTTTGAACTTTAGCAAGTCGTCTTCACCATGTCTAGATGCCTAAATGCATTTGCTTTAAGAGCCCTTTCACCTTGGGGCTGTTATAGCGGCACTTTGGTGCCACTAGTCGGGCGCTTATAACCCACCACAAGGGGTTAAAAAGGAGTTAAAAGTGCCCGCTTACGGTTGCTTTCAAAATGGTTTTACGGCACTTTGAAAGCGGCGCCCATTCATTTCAATGGGCAGGAGCAGTTTATACACCACTCCTCCACCGCACCAAAGATGCTGCTTGCAGGACTTTGACCCCGTCACGCAAGCGTACCGCCCCAATGTGAAAGGGCACAGTGACTTTAATGGAGAGGCGGTTTTCATGCGCTTAGCAGAGGCTATTTCCAGCGCTAAATCGCCTGAAAACCTTCCCAGTGTGAAAGGGGTCTTAGTGATGTGTCTGACCACTGCGCTGTCTTTTATCCTATATAGACTTTTTTAAAACTGTTACAATGTGACTGTGATAACTTTAAACAGATTTGTGTTAAAACAAAACATCAATCACCTAGCAATGTGCAACCATTTACATACAATGTACTTAAATCAAAATGTCATTTATAACAAAGTGTCCATCTGTTGGCAATATGCCGCAATCTTCATAAAGTGCAATCCATGCTCATAAATTCTTGATGTCAATAGTGCAGACGTGCTCCCCTGGTACTGTGCCCCTACTCACCAAATCCAAGTACTTTATACACCTTGTTATTATATATCAATGCTTCCTCAGCATTTCCCAGGAAGCCAGATGGGTGTTGACTCCAGGTGGATCAGAGAATCTTTTTATTGTGGTTAATCAATGATTCCTCAATCTTCTCAGCAAGCCAGCAAGTGTCTTGAACAGGTTCACCATAAAGGGGATGAAAAAGCAGCCATAGCTAAAACCATTTATTTAATTTAAAATGGTATAAAACCAGTAGGTGAACAACTCACATTTTTTAAAACATACAGTGCCTTGCGAAAGTATTCAGCCCCCTTGAACTTTGCGACCTTTTGCCACATTTCAGGCTTCAAACATAAAGATATAAAACTGTAATTTTTTGTGAAGAATCAACAACAAGTGGGACACAATCATGAAGTGGAACGAAATTTATTGGATATTTCAAACTTTTTTAACAAATAAAAAACTGAAAAATTGGGCGTGCAAAATTATTCAGCCCCCTTAAGTTAATACTTTGTAGCGCCACCTTTTGCTGCGATTACAGCTGTAAGTCGCTTGGGGAAGTCTCTATCAGTTTTGCACATCGAGAGACTGAAATTTTTGCCCATTCCTCCTTGCAAAACAGCTCAAGCTCAGTGAGGTTGGATGGAGAGCGTTTGTGAACAGCAGTTTTCAGTTCTTTCCACAGATTCTCGATTG
>BLSH010469704.1:2032857-2045379 GCA_018402905.1 Glandirana rugosa
TAGGAGGCCGTTTCTTCACTGCGAATGTGCCGAAATGACGTCGGCACATGCAGAACACTGCATATCTCCTGAACCGTACAGGTTTGGGAGATATGCAGTGCACCTACAGGTAAGCCTTATTATAGGCTTACCTGTAGGTTAAAGTGGTTGTCACAGGTTGACAACCACTTTAAATGTGAATATTGACATCAACTGCTTCATTCATAATTTATAAGTGTCCTAGGTAATATATTTAGTTGATTACTTTTATACTTCCAGAGAATTTTTAAAACATGTTTAAAATGATTTAAATATCAATAGTTCTATTAGCAGCTCCAATGTAATATTGTATACCACAACGAATGTACAAATAAGAATTATGGGGATTTTACTGTAAAGTTTTTTTTAAGAAATTAAGAAACTAATGAGGGTAGATTACAGCTTTATTTATGATAAATTTGAGCAGGGGGTATACAATTATTAAATATTTGCAGACCCTAATTCACAATCTTGAATTTATGCTGAAACATATACCATCCACTGGCCCTTGGAGCTGGAGACACAAGCGGTCAATCCTCTGAGTGGAGATAATTTTTGGGGTTGGACTGGGCTGCATAAGCGTCTTCATCTCCAGGGTGTAGTGGGAGGAACTATGGGTGTAGTAGGAGGGGAGAGGGTGTACAAATAGTCCACACATCACTGGAGTTCATACCATCCACTGGCCCTTGGAGCTGGAGACATAAGCAGTCAATCCTCTGTGTTGGGACATGCAGATGATTTCCGGGATTGGACTTATGTGTATGGGCTGCATAAGCGTCTTCATCTCCAGGGTGTAGTGGGAGGAACTATGGGTGTAGTAGGAGGGGAGAAGGTGTACACACATCACCGGAGTTTGTAACCTCTGATGCCGCTTCCTGGGAGGGGCGAAATGTATTAGGTGGCATTGCCGGTGACGATACGATCAGGACACGAGCCACGGGTATTGCATTGTACATTGTACACTGTTTTATGTACATATATTTTTTTAAAACTGAGAGTTGTTCACCTACTGGTTTTATACCATTTTAAATTAAATAAACGGTTTTACGCTATGGATGCTTTTTCATCCCCTTTATGGTGAACCTGTTCAAGACACTTGCTGGCTTGCTGAAAAGATTGTGGAATCATTGATTAACCACAATAAAAAGATTCTCTGATCCACCTGGAGTCAACACCCATCTGGCTTCCTGGAAAATGCTGAGGAAGCATTGATATATAATAACAAGGTGTATAAAATACTTGAATTCGGTGAGTAGGGGCACAGTACCAGGGGAGCACGTCTGCATTAGTCACATTGTAAGTTATCACAGTCACATTGTAACAGTTTTAAAAAAAGTTTATATAGGATAAAAGACAGCGCAGTGGTCACACACATCACTAAAATCATTGAGGGCACCATGCCCAACTCACCACAGCAGCAGTCATTAAAGATATCCTTAGTTTTACCATAGCGCAGGAAATTATATATTGGTTTTAAATGCACTTGCTGCCATATGATTGGCTGATTAGCAATTTGTGTTACCAAGCAATTGAACAGGAGTACCTAATAAAGTGACCGGTAAGTGTATATACAATATGCTATTCAAGTTTGTATGCTTAGCTCCAAAAAAAAAAAAAAAACATTTATTGCTCTCAGCCTTCTCCAAATCTCTTTTGCAGTTGCGATCTGACTTCCTGTAGAGGGTGGCTATGTTCAGTCTCAATGGTCCTACTATATGTAAGAATGTAGCTACTTTCTCTTGCTTGTTCCCAAGGTGGACTATGAGATATGTAGTGTACATAAAGCAGTACACATGACCACAACTATAGTTCATTACTCGTTCCAAAAAAACGGGGAAAAAGAGAGCTCACAGAGGACATTACAAGGAGGCAGAAAAGCACAGTAGTGAACAATTTCATGAAAAATAGATTACAGGGCCATTAAAGTATTTAGTATTTATTACAGGTAGTTTTATATATTGTATATCCACATCAGTCTCTGCCCTAAAGGAGCTTACAATCTAAGGTAGTGGATATGTATGGAATATCTTTGGAGAATAAGAAAATAGTTTAGTGTCACATTAACCGCTTGCCGACTGCCCCATGCAGATATACTACTGCAGGGCGGCCACTCTGTGCTGGATAACATATCTGATATGTGATCAGCACTTCTGGGTAGGGGGCACATGAGCCCGCCGCCCTGGCTGTGCTGTGATTTGTTACAGCCCAAACTAATCAGCGGGCCCCAGACAATGATTGATATCCGGCACCTGCCGTCATTCAGGGAAGGGAGCTCTGTGTTGTAAACAACACACAGCTCCGAACACTGACAGGCAATCTTGCTTAGTAAGATCGCTTACTAAAAGCAGCACACATAGTTAGGCACACATTTAACCCCTTGATTTCCCCTAGATGTTAACCCCTTCCCAGCCAGTGTCATTAGTACAGTGACAGTGAATAGTGTTAACACTGTGCACTGTATTTGCCACCTGCCGACCGCAATACGTATATACATGCTGCGGTTTGCAAGTGGTTTACTAGGGTTGAGGCTAAAGTTATTAGCCATGACCCTGATACTTATTTTTTCAGCCAGCGGCTGGCTTTCTCTTGAAAGTGATTTGAGTGGTTCATCAGCCACTAGATCACTTTCAGAAGCGGCGGGAGAGGAGGCCCCCCTCGCGGGTGTTTCTCAGACTCACCATTTTCACCGGCACGCCTGAAAAACAATCTGATGGTGCGGCCAGCTGGTCACAGAGGCAGACAGAGACCAGATTGTCTCTGACTGCCTCTATGGCCTTGGAGGTCAACATCATGACGTCCCTTCCGGTCTAGGGTGGAAGTAAACAATTTTTTTTTTGTAAATATTTTATAATATCTTTTCATGTGACAATACTGAAGAAATGACACTTTGCTACAATGTATATCGTGAGTGTACAGCTTGTATAACAGTGTAAATTTGCTGTCCCCACAAAATAACTCAACACACAGCCATGAATGTCTGAACCGCTAGCAACAAAAATGAGTACACCCCTAAGTGAAAATGTCCAAATTGGGCCCAAAGTGTCAATATTTTGTATGGCCACCATTATTTTCTAGCACTGCCTTAACCCTCTTGGGCATGAAGTTCACCAGAGCTTCACAGGTTGCCACTGGAGACCTCTTCCACTCCTCCATGACATCATGGAGCTGGTGGATGTTAGAGACCTTGTGATCCTACACCTTGCATTTGAGGATGCCCCACAGATGCTCAATAGGGTTTAGGTCTGGAGACATGCTTGGCCAGTCCATCACCTTTACCCTCAGTTTCTTTAGCAAAGCAGTGGTTGTCTTGAAGGTGTGTTTGAGGTCATTATCATGCGGCCCAGTCTCCGAAGGGAGGGGATCATGCTCTGCTTCAGTATGTCACAGTATATGTTGGCATTCATAGTTCCCTCGATGAACTGTAGCTCCCCAGTGCCGGCAGCACTCATGCAGCCCCAGACCATGACACTCCTACCACCATGCTTGACTGGCAAGACACGCTCGTCTTTGTACTCCTCACCTGGTCGCTGACACACATGCTTGATACCATCTGAACCAAATAAGCTTATCTTGGTTCCAATAATCCATGTCCTTAATCTGCTTGTCTTCAACAAACTGTTTGCGGGCTTTCTTGTACATCATCTTTAGAAGAGGCTTCCTTCTAGGATGACGGCCATGCACACCAATTTGATGCAGTGTGCGGCATATGGTCTGTGCACTGACAGGCTGACCCCCACTCCTTCAACCTCTGCAGCAATGCTGGCAGCACTCATATGTCTATTTCCCAAAGACAACTTCTGGATATGACGTTGAGCACGTGCACCCACCTTCTTTGGTTGACCATGGCGAGGCCTGTTCTGAGTGGATCCTGTCCTGTTAAACCGCTGTATGGTCTTGGCCACTGTGTTGCAGCTCAGTTTCAGGGTCTTCGCAATCTTGTTATAACCTAGGTCCTCTTTATGTAGAGCAACAATTCTTTTTTCAGACCCTCAGAGTGTTCTGTGCCATGAGGTGCCATGTTGAACTTCCAGTGACCAGTATGTGAGAGTGAGAGCGAAAACACTAAATTTAACACACCTGCTCCCCATTCAAACCTGAGAACTTGTAACACTGATGAGTCACATGCCACCGGGGAGGGAAAATGGCTAATTGGGCCCAATTTGGACATTTTTACTTAGGGGTGTACTCACTTTTGTTACCAGCAGTTTCAACATTAATGGCCGTGTGTTGAGTTATTTGAGGGGACAGCTAATTTACACTGTTATACAAGCTGTACACTCACTACTTTACATTGTAACAAAGTGTAATTTCTTCAGTGTTGTCATGTGAAAAGATATAATTAAATATTTACAAAAATGTGAGGGGTGTACTCACTTTTTCTGAGATACTGTACATTGTGCAATGTGAATAAAAATTGGACCTGGAGATCAGCTTTTATTTTGAAGATACTGAGGCTGATTTACTAATGAAAGAAAAAGTATATTGTCGGGATCCTTCCAGGGCCTGGAGTGGCTGTACAACAGTGAGCAATGGTCTGCTATAAGCTGACTCTGGGCCAGAGGAGAGCAAAAGTAAGGTTGGTTCACATTTGTGCATGTGCGTTATCATGCACAAGTCAGGGGTACATCAGCCCATTTGTTTGAATAGAATGCTGTACCTGCAAATAGCGCAGGGAAAGAAGTTCTTAAACCTTTTTTAAATTACAAACATTGAACCGTATGGTGCTGCGACACCATGTAGTTTCACAGAAGAAAATGGCACCTCCACTCATCTGGTAAAGAGCAGTGTGCTTCTGTGTGGGTGGATAAATCAAATCTAAATGCCTAAGCACAATTTTCAAACTTCGACATGTGTTAGTAAAACTGTACATATCATCACAATTACTTTGTGCATCCAGGAGGATTATACCGTGTTTTTTCCAGGACAAATTGGGCTTTCTTTTGGTGGTAACTGGTTATGGATATCTCCTGATTTTTTTTATTATCAAAGGAAAACTGGCCCAAAATGATTAAAACAAACAAAACATGTTTTAAAATAAATGTAGCTGTATATTTCTTGCTACTACCATAACCTTCCACCAAAGAACAATCGCAGCGATACCACATACTTGTATGTTAGTTGTTGTTTGTACCTGTAGTACAGCCCAGAAACAATAGTGCCCATTTTGCTTTTTTAATCCTACCTAAAACACACTGACATGAACACTGATACTAAAAGAAAAAAAATATATATTGTTAAAAAAAATACTGAACCTGACCTTGACCCAAACACTAACACTGGCCTGCTACTAACACTGCCTACTAACACCAACCTACATCAAACTTTGATCTAGGTTTTTTTTGTATTTTTTATTATTATTATTATTTATTTTTTATCTGCAAGGAGAGAGAGAGAGATACAACGTATACAAAGCCCACAGGGACGGGCTTCACAGTGACTATAAGAGTCTATCACATCCATTAGGCGACCCAGAATCCGGAGATCCGGGTCCTGATCGTTAGTGTGGGACCCGGTGGCTCTCTCTGTGAGACCCCGGTCTCTGTGCTGGGAGCGTGCCGTGCGGCACGCTCCCAGCACAAAGGGAGATACACAAATATGCGGCCCCACTGAAAAAAAGCCCAGTCCAGTGGGGTTGCATCTTTGTGTACGCTCTGCGTGAAGTGGTTAAAGCAGAGTTCCAGTCTGCAAAAAATTAAAAGTCAGCAGCTACAAAAATACTGTAGTTGCTGACTTTTAATATAAGGACACTTACCTGTCCAGGGATCAAGCGATGTTGGCACCTCAAGCCGATTCGTCAGTCGGCTTTGGGTGCAGGCGCCGGCATCTGTAGTAGGGGAAACAGGAAGTGGAGCGTTCCCTACTGTGCATGCGTGAGTCATCCTGCACTTTCTGAATGGTGCCACTGTCTTCTGGGACCTCTGTGTGTCCTAGAAGGCAGCGAGGGGAAGAAGGAGGAGCCAGAAATGATAGAGATCGCCATGGGGCGATGTTACCAGGAAGTGGCAGTGGGTACCTGTCAAAACCAGGTACCGGATCCCCCTCCCCCCAAAAAACTATCAAATGTGGCAGTGGAGGGGGGTATGGTGCAAACAAGTGGAGTGTCCCCTTTTGGGTGGAGCTCCGCTTTAGTTATCCAATCGTGTGAAAAAAAATTCCTATTCACTTTAAGCATCCAGTCATTTAGCAGATGCTTTGCACATGATTAGATAATTGAAATCAATGTTCACATGATAAGATTCTCAAGTCAACTCAGGCAGAGTTCTCAAGTGCCTAACCTTTGGCCTGGGGGTTTCATGTGGCCCACTGGCACTTCTTTTTCTGACCTTAAATATTCTAGTCTGTGTCCTGTTATAGCAGTGATCTCTAGCAGTCTAATATAAGGTGTCTATGACTGTCTCTTAAAGCAGGTTACCAGTCCTCGAAAATTCCTATATCATATTCACAGTCTCCTGCAGCATGCTCACACTCTCTGACCATGTCTTGTATCATGCCCAGTCTCTGATCATCTCTTGTATTATGTCCGCTGTTAGAAATAGCCCTACAGAACAGACATTGCAAAGTCCACATGGGCTTTGTGCTGCTTAAAGCGGGACTTCACTTAAAAGGGGAAGCTCGGCTTGTTTGCACCCTCCATTGCCAAATTGTGCACTTTTTTGGGGGGAGCAGGTACCTGTTTTTGACAGGTACCTTCTCCCACTTCCAGCTCAGATAGCCGCAACAGAAGTTTCATTATAGAGAAAAGACATAGCATTTAAAGCTGTTGTCTACCCTAACATAAAAAAAAAAAAAAAAAACCTGCAAGGGAAAGGCACAATGAGCTAGTATGCACCGCATACTAGCTCATTATTAAATAATTACCTCAGAATGAAGCTCCCGCAGGGCTGCCCGGTGCCCGCAGAGGGAGCGGACATCTTCCCTGTGGGCAGGGGCGTAAGGATAGGGGTTGCAGGGGTTGCAATTGCAACCGGGCCCCATGGTCCAGGGGGCCCATGTGCCTCCCTTGTACACCTGAATAGGAGGGATGGCGGGGGTGGCATTTAGAGGACCCAATCTCCCCCATTTTCCTCTATCCAGTTTACTTGTCTTCTGCTGTTCCCAGGGCCCCTGTGTGCTTCCCTGGTCCCCCTGGGGCCTGCTGCAGAACTTGTGAAAGGGCCCCACTGCAGTACCGTAATAAAGGGACCCACAATAGGAGTAAAGGGCCCCAGGATCAGTGGGAAGAGGGAAGGGCCCTGGCCAGGGGTCGGGGGGCCCTTCATAATTTCTTGCACCGGGGCCCTGAAGGTTCTAGTTATGCCTCTGCCTGTGGGGATTCTTCCCGGTTTGCGGCTCCGGCGCTGTGAGTGGCCGGAGCCAAGAGACGTCATTCCCGCGCCTGCACGCGGAAGCTTTTCATTCAGGGAAACCTTCTGGCAAGCTATGTGCCGGGCCTTCGCCGGGACATTACTACGCATGCGCAGTGACATCAGCAGCTGCATGCAAGTGGAATATCTCCTAAACCATACAGGTTTAGGAGATATTCATTTTACCTACAGGTAAGCCTTATTATAGGCTTACCTGTAAGGGGAAAATGTGTTTTGAGGGTAGGCAACCACTTTAAAGGAGTTGTAAACCCTCAAGGTTTTTCACCTTAATGCATTATATGCATTAAGGTGAAAAACCTTCTGCGCTGCAGCTGTCCCCCAGTGCCCCCTTTTTCTTACCTGAATCTGATCTTTCCAGTGACGAACACAAGCCCAACAGCTCCAGGCACTGTCTACGGTCCTCATTGGACAGATTGATAGCAGCAGGAGCCATTGGCTCCCGCTGCTGGCAATCAAATCCAGTGACACGGGAGCCGAGGGCGGGGCAGAGTTCTGCTGTCTGTGTCAATGGACGCAGCAGTAGGACTCGGGAGCGCACCTGCACGGGTACCCCCATGGAAAGCGTCTCTCCATGGGGGCACCTGATGAAGAGGAGGAGCCAGGAGCGCCATTGGGACACCACAGAAAAGGAGAATCGGGGCCGCTTTGTGAAAAACCCTTGTATCATGTCCCCAATCTCTGATCATCTCTTGTATCATGTCTGAAATCTCTGATCATCTCTTGTATCGTGTCTGCAGTCTCTGATCATCTCTTGTATCTTGTCTGCAGTCAGGGCCAGAATAAGAGCATCATGGGCCTGGTGCTGAGGATTTTGGTGGGCTTTTTTGGTAATAAATAAAATGAAAACACAAACAATTTTTATTAAAATAAATACATTATTTAAAACAAATTAAATTAAATAGAGATGGGGGTAAGCCTGCCATCCTCCATACTTTTACCCTGGCTGCCCTGCATTATTGTTGCTGAACTGTGAGTAGCCTGCATCTATATACTACTGTCACCCTTATATCCAGTAGGTCACCCAGGAGCATGAACCCCTGTCATATGCCGCGGCCTTCCATTACCCCTTCTTCCCCCTCACACACCTTGTTTGTCGAGCGGCTCGCCAGCACCCCAGACTGTCACCTTTGCTGTAAGTACTGCTTTGAGCAAGGACCGTGCACTTTACAGCAATTGTATGTCCCTTGACCCCCCCAGGTCACACTGACGTTAAATGTCAAGACTTCAAAGTTGGTTTCCCTGGCCAGCTCATGCCCCCCAAAGTTTTGAGGATCGCAGCTTGCTGCGCTCGCTGGGCTGGCTCAGAGTAGTTTTGTTTTCTGTGTTACAGTTCAATTTTACAAGTAATCCCTCTTTGACATGCTGTTGGTCTCCTCGTTTGATGCTGCTATATTTTGCCTCCCTCTGGATTGACATCTCCACCCAACAAGGGCCTCCCCCCTCGGCACTGGCTGCCGTTCGGTGCCTGATGTCTCTGGGTGGGAACAAGTTGCTATGGCCTATAACTGTGTCATTTATATACCAATCAAGGGTTTTACTTTCTTCTGTTACTCACAATGCTCTGGTTGCCCTGTATATGTCTCTAACTTTTTTTTCTAGCCTGCTGTTCATATATAGCACCGATACATGGATGTATTTTTCCTGCTTGGCGCTCACTGTGGACCCGACTGCACCTTACTATTTCCTTCCCCCCAAATTGCAATGGCATCCCTTACTTTTGTGACGTGGAACGTCCGTGGCCTGGTCGCCAGACCCAAACGTTCTGCGGTCCTTTCACACTTAAAGTCCCTACGGGCCGACATTTCAGTTCTCCTGGAGACCCACTTAATAGGACAAGCACAACTGGCCCTCAAGAGGCCCTGGGTTGGTTGGTTGTATCAGGCCCCCTTCACCTCCAACTCCAGGGGTGTTGCAGTCCTTATTGCTAAAACTGTATGCTTTCAGTTACATGATTTGCAGTCGGATCTGCAGGGTCGCTTTATATTCCTACATGCCACTGTGAATGGGTTGGAAGTTCTCCTACTGGCTTATTACATCCCCCCTCCATTTCAGTTTGGCCCGCTACAACAAGGGGTGGCCTTCATGGCTCGCCACCCTGCGGTGCCGGCGATCTGGATGGGGAATTTCAATATGGTCATCAGCCCCCTGGTTGATAGGAGGGGCCCTCGCCCTGTCTCCCCTGATATCCCCTCCATTACCAGATTTGGCAAGTTCCTTGCAGAGTTCTCCCTTACTGACACCTGGAGGCATAAATACCCCGATGTGTCACAGTTCTCTTGTTTTACCCCAGCCCACTCCACCATGTCCCGCATTGATCTGATCCTTGTTACCCCTACCCTAGTGCCGAGTCTCCTTGGTGCGGGATTCGGCGCTAGGATATTGTCTGATCACTCCCCATACTGGATTACTATCCGCTTACCCACCCCCCCTGAGGTGCGGATTTGGAGACTGAATCCATTTTGGCTTTCTGTCCTTGCCAACATGGAGGACATCGCCAGGGAGTGGGCATATTTTTTCCGTGTAAATGACAGTTCGGCCTCGGTCGGATCTGTCTGGGAGGCCTTTAAAATCCATGCCCGCATGCACCTTTCGGCACGAATAAACAGACACAAGGCCTCTTCCGGGCTGGTGCTCCAACAGGCAAGTGACAGATTAGAAGAATGTGAGCAAACCTTCCTTAGGGATCCCTCCCCTTCCAACGCAGTATTGGTACGTTCCCAGACTAGACTTGTTAACCAATTGCACTTTGAAAAAGCCAACCGGGGAATTTTCTTCACCAAGCAACGTGTATATGAGCATGGGGAGCGTGCGGGCAAGCTTCTCACCTATATGGCCCATCTCGACAGCAAACCCCCTGTGGTGGTGGAGCTTCAATCCGCTGGGGGCCTGATCACTGACCCTGAACTGGTGGCTGCAGAGTTCAGATCCTTCTATACTAATTTATATACGTCCACAACCAGCTACGCCGCCGAGGAGCTGAATGAGTTCCTCCATGGTATCGAATTCCCCCAGTTGACTCCCGCTCAGCGGGCAGCACTGGAGGCACCTATTACTACTGATTGCATAGAGACAGCCATGCTCTCCCTTCCTTCATCCAAGGCCCCGGGGTCGGACGGGCTCCCTATGGAATTCTATAGGCAGTTTGCAGATATACTTGTCCCCAAACTTCGAGCTTGATTGTGCTGATACCCAAACCAGGTAAGGACCCTCTATACCCTGAATCCTACTGCCCAATTTCTCTGCTCCAATTAGATGTCAAGATACTCGCCAAAATTCTTGCCCTTCGCCTCAATAAAGTTATTTCAAGCCTGATCCACCCAGACCAGACGGGATTCATGTCCAACAAAAACACAGCCTTCAACCTCAGGCGTCTATTCTTAAATCTCCAAGCACAACACGAGGACGTGGGTTCCAGGGTAGTGGTCAGTCTCGACACCGCAAAAGCGTTCGACTCAGTTGAGTGGGACTATCTATGGGAGTGCTTAAAACGTTTCGGATTCGGCCCCAATTTTATCAAATGGCTCCAATTGCTGTACCAAGCTCCCACTGCCCGTATACAGGTTAATGGTAAGCTTTCGGACCCCTTTCCCCTTACCCGAGGTACTCGCCAGGGATGTCCCATCTCCCCACTCCTGTACGCTTTGGCCGTGGAGCCACTGGCCATTGCTCTCAGGGCCCACCCTGGTGTGGGGGGCCTCAGCTCTGGTCCACTGATGGAAGTTGTCAGCTTGTATGCTGACGACATGCTCCTCTATCTGGTGGATGTGGGCCCCTCACTCCAGAATGCCCTGAGACTCATCGAACAATTTGGCACTTTCTCTGGTCTCCGCATAAATTGGAACAAATCATTGGTCCTGCCGGTCGACTTTGGGGTTCCCTCGTCGGATCAAGCTTCCCTACCCCTCATTCGTGCTAGCCAGATTAAATATTTAGGTGTCCAGGTCTCCAGATCCCCAGCTGACTACATCACCCTCAATCTCCAGCCCCTTTTCGGCATGCTTAAAGCATATCAATTCCACCTGCCACCAGTGCTGGGACAAGGCTATCCAGTGCCCAAGGCAAATATACCAAGCTGCACCCCCTACACACACACACACACACACACACCATATAGAAAGGGGAAGGGTTGGCAAATGGGTGTTGGGGTGGGTAAGGTGGAGTATATGAGGTGGAAGGTAGGTGCTGTGACCTGAAGGGTAAGAGATGCATGCCACAAAGGCAGTGTAATGGAACAGGGTGGGGGAGATGGATAGGAGGGAAGTTCTGGATAAGGTAAAAGATGGGTAGACTGGAGGTAGCACAAGAAGGAGGACAGGTTTGCATTCAGAGGTGCTGTGATCTGTAAAGTAGTTGGTAGAGAGGCACAGTGACCAGAGAGAGGTGGGTGGGAGATGCTTTAACTGTGTAGAGAAGGTGAGTTGGTATAGAGGGTTTATGGTGGCAGGAAGTCGCTGTGACTAGAAGGGGCGGACTGTGATGAAAATGGGTTTGGAGAGAGGTGTGATTATGGGACCTTGCCAATGTTACCACTAGCTTCCTTCAGATGTATATTTTACAATGTTACCACTAGCTTCCTTCAGATGTATATTTTACAATGTTACCACTAGCTTCCTTCAGATGTATATTTTACAATGTTACCACTAGCTTCCTTCAGAGGTATATTTTACAATGTTACCACTAGCTTCCTTCAGAGGTATATTTTACAATGTTACCAAATAACAATAAACTGCGCTATAGTCCAAGCAAGGTAGCAGCGGCTAGAAGTTAAATACAAAATGCCAAAATGAAAATAAAGCCGCGCTGAGAATAAATCTTCAAAGGACCATTCGGGGGAGTGATATACCACCACCTAAGTGAATACACACGGCACGTGACCCAAGAAACTTGTAGACTGTTCAACATGGGAAACTTCTAAATAAGAGTCGCGCCGAAATAAAAGTAAAACCGTAAAACATAAATTGAAGATCGGCGACGATGGAACGAACCTGATATCGCGTCAAATAACAATAAACCATTGTAACATTTTATATGGAGACTTCCTTCGATCACCATTGTAACATTTTATATGGAGACTTCCTTCGATCACCATTGTAACATTTTATATGTAGACTTCCTTCGATCACCATTGTAACATTTTATA
>BLSH010469704.1:2058299-2071456 GCA_018402905.1 Glandirana rugosa
TTTTTTTTTTATATATATATATATATATATATATATATATATATATATATATAATGTGTGTATGTATGTATGTGTATATGTGTGTGTATATATGTTTAAGTAAGTAGCCAAAACAGGATAATTGTAAAAGGAGTATAAAATCTATTTTTGTTTTTTTTGTTTACGTTAGCCGCAAATAACTAACCAAACGCGTTTTCAACGACGCAAATGTTTGGATATATATATATATATATATATAATTTTTTTTTTTTTTTTTTTTTTATTTAAGACATACAGGTGCTGGTCATATAATTAGAATATCATCAAAAAGTTGATTTATTTCACTAATTCCATTCAAAAAGTGTTATATTCATTCATTACACACAGACTGATGTATTACGAATGTTTATTTCTTTTAATTTTGATGATTATAACTGATGACTAAGGAAAATCCCAATTTCAGTATCTCTGAAAATTAAATAAATACTTAAGACCAATACAAAGAGAGGATTTTTAGAAATCTTGGCCAACTGAAAAGTATGAGCATGTACAGCACTACATACTTAGTTGGGGCTCATTTTGCTTGAATTACTGCAGCAATGAAGCGTGGCATGGAGTCGATCAGTCTGTGGCACTGCTCAGGTGTTCTAAGAGCCCAGGTTGCTCTGATAGTGGCTTTTAGCTCTTCTGCATTGTTGGGTCTGGCATATTGCATCTTCCTCTTCACCATACCCCATAGATTTTCTATGGGGTTAAGGTCAGGTGAGTTTGCTGGCCAATTAAGAACAGGGATACCATGGTCCTTTTTAACCAGGTACTGGTAGCTTTGGCACTGTGTGCAGGTGCCAAGTCCTGTTGGAAAATGAAATTGCATCTCCATAAAGTAGGTCAGCAGCAGGAAGTGATCTAAAACTTCCTGGTATATGGCTGCGTTGACCTCGGACCTCAGAAAACATAGTGGACCAACACCAGCAGATGACATGGCACCCCAAACCATCACTGACTGTGGAAACTTTACACTGGACCTCAAGCAACGTTGATTGTGTGCCTCACCTCTCTCTTCCTCCAGACTCTGGGACCCTGATTTCCAAAGGAAATGCAAAATTTACTTTCATCAGAGAACATAACTTTGGACCACTCAGCAGCAGTCTAGTCCTTTTTGTCTTTAGCCCAGGCGAGACGCTTCTGACGCTGTCTGTTGTTCAAGAGTGGCTTGACACGAATGTGACAGCTGAAACCCATGGCTTGCATACGTCTGTGTGTAGTGGTTCTTGAAGCACTGACTCCAGCTGCAGTCCACTCTGTGAATCTCCCCCACATTTTTGAATGGGTTTTGTTTCACAATCCTCTCAATGGTGTGGTTATCCCTATTGCTTGTACACTTTTTTTTTTTTCCTCCTATCGTTCACTGACAGACGCAGCTCATCATAACGTGTGGGGTTTATGCTCGTCCCACTAGGAGTTAACTAGGCAGGGAAAAGAAACAGCTGGCCCCTCCCATAGGGGCCGTCCTCTCTTCCTACATAAACCCCCTCATAGCATAGCTCTACAGTTTCAATGCCTAGTTTGCAAGGAGTTGACCTGGCTTCCCTTCAGGGGAATTGCGGTCCTGTTTGTGACTATTTTTTTTATTTTAATTCCTTTTACGTTTTTGTCTTCTATCAAGCATTCCCTCCGATAAGACTGCTACCGCGATTGATACGCAGGATAGTGGCAGAGGGGATACCAATTATCCTGGTGGCTCCAGATTGGCCTCGGCGCACTTGGTACGCCGACGTGGTGCAAATGGTGGCAGACGCCCCTTGGTGGCTCCTGCTGCGAGACGATCTTCTGTCTCAGGGGCCCATCTTGCACCCTGCTTTACCCTCGCTGGCTTTGATGGCTTGGCTATTGAGTCTCAGGTGCTAAGGGACAGGGGAATCGCCGACTCCGCAATCCCTACTTTGTTAAAAGCTCGCAAGTGTACTTCTCGCAAGATTTATCACCGCACCTGGAAGGCTTGCAAAGCTTGGTGCGAGGCGGAGGGTCATTACCCTCACTCTTATGTCGTCTCAAGGCCAGATATCGGCTCTGGCGATTCTCTTTCAGAGACCTTTAGCTTCGCACTCCTTAATTCGTACCTTTGTACAAGGTGTGCGACATGTGGCGCCTCGGGTGAGGACTCCGATGGCTCCGTGGGATCTGAATTTGGTGCTTTCTGTTCTTCAGAAACCACCTTATGAGAACATCAGGGAGATTTCCTTACAACTGCTGTCGCAGAAGGTGGCCTTTTTAGTTGCCATCACTTCCGCCAGACGGGTGTCTGAATTAGCAGCACTGTCGTGCAAGTCTCCCTACTTAGTCATGCATAAGGATAAGGCGGTCATGCGACCCTCTCCTTCCTTCCGAAGGTGGTCTCTTCTTTTCACATTAATGAAGATCTTGTTCTGCCTTCATTGTGCCCTCGCCCATCGCACCCAAAGGAGCTTGAGTTGCATGCTTTGTACGTGGTGAGGGCCTTAAGAGTGTACTCGGCTGCTACAGCTTCTTTTCGAAAAGCTGATGCCTTGTTTGTACTGCCAGAGGGCCCGCGCAAAGGATTGGCGGCCTCGTCGGTTACGATTTCTCATTGGATTAGAAAAACCGTGACCCATGCGTATTCTGTTTGGGGCAAGGTTCCCCCTTCTCCAGTCACTGCTCATTCTACCCGGGCTGTTAGCACTTCCTGGGCTTTCAGACACCAGGCCTCGGTGTCACAGGTGTGCAAGGCGGCCACTTGGGCCTCGGTTCACACTTTCACTAAGTTTTATAAAGTTGATGTGTTTGCATCTTCGGATGCTGCTTTTGGCCGCAAAGTTTTGCAGGCGGCAGTGTAGGTGCGTCTGGCGCCTCCTTAGAGGTTCAGTTGGGTACTGTTGTTAGTGTTTACCCACCCCTCTTTTTGACACAGCTTGGGGACGTCCCCACACGTTATGATGAGCTGCGTCTGTCAGTGAACGATAGGAGAAAAAGGGATTTTATTAAAACTTACCGTAAAAATCCTTTTCTCCGAGTTCACTGACAGACGCAGCTCCCACCCCTCGGTGCTCTGTTCTGGTACGGCTTGTGTACGAACTGAAGAGCTATGCTATGAGGGGGTTTATGTACGAAGAGAGGACGGCCCCTATGGGAAGGGCCAGCTGTTTCTTTTCCCTGCCTAGTTAACTCCTAGTGGAACGAGCATAAACCCACATGTTATGATGAGCTGCGTCTGTCAGTGAACTCGGAGAAAAGGATTTTACGGTAAGTTTTAATAAAATCCCTTTTTTTTTTTTTCTACCACATCTTTTCCTTCCCTTCGCCTCTATTAATGTGCTTGGACACAGAGCTCTGTGAACAGCCAGCCTCTTTTGCAATGACCTTTTGTGTCTTGCCCTCCTCGTGCAAGGTGTCAATGGTCATCTTTTGGACAACTGTCAAGTCAGCAGTCTTCCCCCATGATTGTGTAGCCTACAGAACTAGACTGAGAGACCAATGGCCTTTGCAGGTGTATTGAGTTAATTAGCTGATCAGTGTGTGGCACCAGATATCTTCAATATTGAACCTTTTCACAATATTCTAGTTTTCTGAGATACTGAATTTGGGATTTTCCTTAGTTGTCAGTTATAATCATGAAAATTAAAAGAAATAAACATTTGAAATATATCAGTTTGTGTAATGAATGAATATAATATACAAGTTGCACTTTTTGAATGGAATTAGTGAAATCAACTTTTTGATGATATTCTAATTATATAACCAGCACCTGTATACTCTATTTGTGGGGAAAAAAAGGACACAAATTTAGTTTGGGTACAACGTCGCATGACCACGCAATTGTCAAAGTGACGCAGTGCGGAATTGCAAAAAGTGCTCTGGTCCTAATATGGGAAATCCTTCCGGGGGTGAAGTGGTTAAAGAAAATAATTTCCTTTCATTTGTAAAAATGTTAAGTTACACCCAAGCACATAAACACCCCCCACCCCCCCCATTAAAAAAAAAAAAAAAATCGAGGCACGCAAGTGTAAATGTACGCATCAGGGCTGATACGCCTGAAAATGTCGATTGTGATGCATGTCACATATCGCTGCGCGCGCCGGAATAAGGGCAATAATTTTAGCTCCAGGGCGCCTTCATAAGGCCTTATTTACACTGCTGCTGGTAAAGGGACGTTTAGAGGAATTTGGGCGGTTTTTTTCAGCTGCCCTTGAACTCTCCTCTTAACTTATCAGTACATTTACACAGGGTTGTTTAACCACTTCAGCCCCGGAAGGATTTCCAGCTTTAGGACCGGAGCCCTTTTTGCGATTCGGCACTGCGTCGCTTTAACTGAAAATTGCGCGGTCGTGCGACGTTGTACCCAAACGAAATTTGCGTCCTTTTTTTCACACAAATAGAGCTTTCTTTTGGTGGTATTTGATCACCGCTGCGTTATTTCTGATCGCCGCTATAAACAGAGCGACAATTTTGCAAAAAAACCCAAATTTCTTACTTTTTGCTAAAATACAAATCCAAAAAAAAAATATAAAAATGTTTTTTTCATCGGTTTTTGCTGATTTATATTCTTCCTCATATTTGTGATAAAAAAAATCGCAATCGGCGTTTATTGATTGGTTTGCGCAAAAGTGGTCGCGTTTACGGATGATAATTAATTTTTGGGTTTTTTTATTTTATTTTTTTAATTGTTTACTATTAATGGCGGCGATCTGCGATTTTTAGCGGTACTGCGATATTTCAGCGGACATGTCGGACCATTTTGACACTTTTTTGGGACCATTGGCATTTATACAGCGATCAGTGCTATAAAAATGCACTGATTACTGTGTAAATGCCATTGGCAGTGAAGGGGTTAACCTGGAGGGGGCGCTCTAAGGGTTAACTGTGTTCCCTGGGCGTGTTCTAACTGTGTGGGGACTGCCCTAGCTGGGGAAGGGAAGTGGTCACAGCCTCCATGTACAGGAAGGCTGTGATCACAGCCCTTCCCCCCTCCACAGAACGGAGGTCCGTGTTTACATACACGGACCTCCGTTCTTTCACTCGGGGGGGCATCGCGGGTGGCCGGCGGAGATCGACTCCGCCGCTCCCTGGCCCTCCCCGAACACGGCGCTCACTGTGCGCGATCTGGCGGCCGCCGTCATGTGACGGCGATTCGCCTTACAGAGCCACTTTGCCGCCGTCAAATGCCGATCGGCAAGTGGTTAAGGTAGTTTCCAGGCAGTTGAGTTTAAAGACTTTTTTTTTTTTCTTGGAACGCAAAAAAATGGGTTCAGACGCTAGTTCAGAGGCATTTGAAGCGCCAAGCAGCCTGTAAACGCACCTAAACGCGGTAACTCGCGTCTAGGATCATTTTGGTTTACAGTTGTTTCCATTTTGAAAAAAAAATTTCTTCAAAAACGCTCCTTGACGCAAAGGACGCATGTAAAAGGCGGCAAAACGGCCGTTTTAGATGCCGGCTTCTAGCTGTCAAAAAAAATCGTTCAGGGGAGGCTAACATGGCTTCCTGTATAAATGGAGCCTTACGCTAAACTGATGACTTATATGGGGCTTTTCAAATGTCGCCTAAGGGAAATATTAGAGTATTGACGTGTAAGGTTTGGTATCTATTTACTTGGTGTAACCTTGGTTTTTATATTTTAAAAAATAGGGTAATTTAGTGTGTGGGTTTTTTTTTTTTTTTACCGAAATGTTGTGTTTCCTAGACCTTTGCGGTAATATTGTTTGACATAAAACAATTGAAACTACCACAATTTTATTCTCTAGGGTGTCTGCTTTCAGCAAATATGTTTTGGGGGTTGTTTGATCTTCAGGCCTAAAATGAATTTTTTAAACTTGCTCAAAAAACAGCGGTGAAAAGGGTTCGTGTGTTTTTTTTTTTTGTTTTTTTTTATTTTTTTTTTTTATTTTTTTTTTAAGAATAAATTCACCTTTGGGAACATGTTACTTGTTCCACCCATAAGATTTGTTAGAGAAAATAAAAAGTGGCTCCTAGATTCAAAGCAAATTTGTCAAGCCCTGCATTACCAAATAGGGTGTGTATTACCCCAATGAACCACACCTCCGGCACTACTACCCCACCTCTTGTTTTTACACACGCTTTTCTACTTCATACACAATACAATCAGATTGTGCAATCTTTTAGACCTATCATTAGCTATGCAGTGCAAGGGCCTGCCTGATTTAATACAAATTGAATTGATCGTTCAGATGAACCTTCATTCCATAGCTTTGGTTAATCTAAAGTAGGGCTTGACAAATTTTGCTTTAAATCTAGGAGCCAGCTAAAGTTAGGAGCCAGTGTTTTTTTTTTAATTTTTTTTTTATTTTTCTTTTAAGCGTACTGTGGGTTGTCAGCACCCGGGGTAAGGCAAGTCATTTGCGCCACCCTAACTTACTCACAACAGAGCAGCCAGTCAATTACTCCCAACTTAACACCGTTGCATCAGAGTTGTAGTCTGGCCAGAAAGGGTGACACTAATTACCTGTTATAGGGGGAAACTCCTTATTATGTCTAATGTGCATTGTGTTGGTGGCATGTAAAACACCCTCATCTGCTGCCTAGGGTGGCCAAAACATGTCTCTACTGCACATTTTACCACCCAACTGCACATCTAAATAAAGCCTTAGTGACACATTAAATAAAATACAAAAAAGTGAAAGTATTTCAGTGCTGCTGATCTTCTGCTGCCTCTTTTCAGCCACTTCTTGCCTACATGTGTGTGTCGTCGTCCCCCCCACGGGGACTTTTCATTGCCCTGGTGGTGTTCTGGTCACCATGAAATACTGGAGCCCAGCTACACATAGAGTGGTAATTGTTGACGATACACAGGGCTTTATTAGAGGACATAGGAAGACTCTTCTGCATATCCAGCTGCCTCATCTCCCCTCCACCTCACTGCACACAGTAGAGCTGCACAATTCTGGCTAAATTGAGAATCACAATTTTGTTTCTTAGAATAAAGATCACGACTCTCGCGGTGTAACATCTTTCACAATGTACAAAAAAATGGGCTTGCGTTACTAATTTTATTTTTTATTTTGTAATTCATTAAAGTATATTTTTTCCCAAAAAATTGCATTTGAAGGACCGCTGCGCAAACACCGTGTGACATAAAATATTGCAACAGCCGCCATTTTATTCTCTAGGGTCTCTGCTAAAATAAATAATCTGATAGATATCCGATATAGATAAATATTAGTAATTTTCTAGTAAACAAAAATGAATTTTTACTTGAAAATGGATAAAAATCGATTTTTCAAAATCAGATTTTTTTTTTTTGCTCCTATTTATTTATTTTTTTTAATTAATTTTAATGCTTTTGAAGTAAAAATCTAAAGTTGGTTTTCTATTTAAGATACATTAATAATTTTGTTTATTCAGCATGAAATGGAGCTTAGTTATGTAGCATGAGGCTGTATATTCTGCAATATTTACATTTTTGGTAAACTCATTCAATAAATCCAAGCTCTGCAAGCTGAGATAACATGCACTGCATTGATGCATTCACACAATTTCATAGTAACCTTGAGAAAAAACAACGTTCAGGAACATTCCATTATCCCATTATTTTGCAAATCTATGTACACTACAAACTGTATGATTGAATCGGTTCTGATATCGCTGTATTACTAAGCTGACAGCTGCTTATTCTAAATAGGAAACCTTAATTTTGTTTGCAAATATTAAAGATTCTAACTAAGAATGATTCCTTACATTTAAAGAGCACCTGTCATTTCATATCCATCATGGCAACGCCTGTTAGCGTGCATCCACTCACCTGCTGCCGCCACATCCCTCACCTTGTCACTGCCTCATCACTAGCTCTCCCATTAAAGTGAATGTGACTGTCGGTGAGTCAACAGCGGGTCAGAGGAGCTGCTGCTGAACAGAGACAACAGTTGCCCTTTAAAAATTATGATTTTAATGAAGCCTTTTTACTAGTGATTTAAATCAAATCCACCCTGCTTGTAAACCACAAGTGTCAAAAAAGGTTTAGTCTTTAAGTGGTTAAACTTCCCTCCTCTACAGGCTTCCTCTGATGAGATACTTTTGTATCTTTTTAGGGCCCTTTCACACGGCTTTCTATGTGAAGGGTCTGTTTTTTGCTCAGTGGGGATCGATCCGCCGGTTCCCGCTGAGCTGACGACTCCTGATTTTGAGGGGGACCGTGTGTGTGTGTGTGTGTGTGTGTGTGTGTGTGTGTGTGTGTGTGTGTGTGTGTGTGTGTGTGTGTGGGGACCTAAACTCAAAGTGATTCTAAAGCCTTTAAGATGGTGTTAATCTTAATGCATCCTTTTTGTATTGAGATAAAAAAACGAATGCGTCCAGGATCCTCCCTGCCCCCTCTTGTACTTGCCTGAGCCCAATCTCATTCCACTGCTGTGCATGAGAGCAGCGGCTCTCTAATGCTATTACCCTCCTCACATTGATAGCAGCGGGAGCCATTGTCCTTTTTCTGTCTTTCGCAAAAGGCATCTTGTTTTCTCTCCACTTGCTTTTCTTATGAGTGCCTGTGCACCCAGCACTGTACCTGGGGATAATTGTTTACATATTGCCGTAGTGTCGGCAACATGTAAATCGAATCCGTGAGTTGTGCGCTGCGTTTCCATATGCCACCAGATCTTTGCATGTGCACTTATTGCTTTAACTGGGTTTCTATTATTTTACTATGACAATATGCAAACAATATGAACCTATGGGTAACAGCACTGGGTGTGCATGTTTGGGAGTAGCTGCATGTGTGCACCCAGCATTGTCGGAGTTGCCTGCAGACTCTGAATATACAACAGTGAACTTGCATCATTCTTGCCTAGATGAAAAAATGCAAATCTGAGCTGTAGAAAAAGCTTTACTTTGAAACTCCACTTTAAAATGAAACTTCAGGCTTATTCAAATGAAAATTGGAAGCTTTTAAGAAATGACAAAAACAAGCTTTAGCGGATGATAAATCGGACCTGCACTTTTTCAATTTTATAAATGGTGTGTTCTGCAATGTATGTCATGTGTTGTGCTGTAATGTTGCATGCGTTGTCCTCTGCTGTAATTGTGTGATTAGGGTGCCTTCCATATTTCTGTTGTGACAGGTATACTTCAATGACCTTTTTTGTGGTGGTAATTTACCACCAACAGATTACTTTCTGATGCGTGTAATTTTTTTTTTTTAGGTGATGCAATAGCAGAACACCCCTATCTCCCCTGTGACTAATGAACCCAGAAGTGACAATGATTTCATCACTTCGACATTCAAAGCTGCTGCAATCAGGGAGGCAGTCGTGCTTGATTGGCTGAATTGGAGGGCCAGAAAGTTTGGGTTTTTAATAGAGTACCTGATACCTGCCCAAAGCTATCACATAGGGGACTTGCTAGCTCTCATGTGATGGCATTAAACTTAAATGGGGGGATAATTGTAAAACTAAAAATGTAATAAGCATTAAAAGAAAAAAATGTAAAGGTGCACCCCCCCCCCCCCCCCCCCGTATATACACAGCGAATGCAATCGTGTAGGTAAATGGCAATTGCACCTGACATGAGGTCACAGCAAATGTCAGAGCAATAATTCTAGGGTCATCACAAGTAATATAATAACTTTTTTGGGCTTTTAAAGCGTTTCGTATAAAAAATGTTAGTTACCCCTTTTGGCAGTATTATGAGTGCGTCATTTTGAGTCCTGACATGTCTGATATCTTTACTTTAAAGCGGAGTTCCACCCAGAATTTTTTTTTTTTTTTGCATCATTCAAGTCCTTTGCCTGTATAGACTTACCTTTTGAAGGGAAAAAAATGTATACTCACCCTAAGTCGCTTGTTGCTAGGTGGTTTCTGTAATCTGACCCTATTTGGTCCTAGGCTCCTTTTGACTTCCTGCTTCCCCTGGCCTCCTGGGAGATGTGACTCATCATTTCCCAGGAGTCAATGGGCTTCCCTGTACTGTTAAAATCCTGTTATTTCCAGACAGGAAATTACACGATTTAAGGCGGACCGAGATCGTAGAGTGCATGATGGTTACCCAACATGCACATCTTTCAGGAAGATATGACAGGAGATTCAGGATGGGCTTCAGATGCCCTCACCTAAAATGGAGAAGTCCAGCAGTGAGAGAAACTAAATTGTGAGTGAAAAATACATGTAATTACTAGGCGGTTTGAAAGTAAGGAAACAAAAGGTTACATCTATTTAGTATTAAGAGGGGATGCCAAAAAAATAAATAAAAATAACAATTTCTGGGTGCAGCTCCGCTTTAAAGTGGATGTAAACCCTCCATATACCCATTGAAGTGAAAAGCATCAGATGACACAAATGACACAAACTTCCCTGTACAAGTCTTGCGTGTATATCTTCTGTCTTTACTTTAATACACTGTTTAGAAAATGCACATTCTGTTAGATTTTCCACTTCCTTGTTCCTATGTAGGTGGAGTTGATAGCTAGAGACTGTGAGAAAGCTGAATGGGGGATAGGGACACGTGCATAGCTATGCCTGTGGTTTGATAAAGGGTAAGTTCACCTTTTTTGATCACTTTTTTTATTTGTTTGTTTTTTTTTCTAAATTCCAGCTCCCCTATGTACCATTCATGTACTTATTTTTGAAAAAAAAATAAAAAAATCAATGCTTTCCATTAAATCTACAGACGTTTACCTTACTGTCCTTCATCCATGTTTACGTTCGTAATGTCTTGCCTTCACACAGACTATAGGTAATGACAGAGGAAGGAAGTTGATCAGCTGACCTCATTAGCGCACACCCTGCATCATCCACCCTCCTACCTACCGCCCACTCCCAGGTGCACGTTTTTTAAATGAAATGCAATCAATCAGTGATCACCTGTCTCCCTAAATTCACAATATACAATTAGATTGTATAGTGTATGCCCATGTTTATACACCTAAAATTACTAGTTGCACTTTCAGTGCCATTAATTGTTAACGGCACACTGAAGCAAACACACATTTTACCATATGAAAAAACGAGGGGCAGATGCTGCAAAACGCACATTAAAAAACCCACAAGATGCCAAAATGTCCCATTAACCACATGTAGTGCAGCCAATTGAAATCAACGGGCTGCCCTATGCATGTCACAGGAAAAACAAGACATAAAACGTTCGCTCCCACTATGCTAGATGTGAAACTGGTGCGGTAACACAAGAAAAAGGAGGTTCCATTCACATCTGTGCGTTTCCTTGCGTTTCAGAAATATGCTGCACCAAAATCACAGTAAAAAATGCACCAAGCTCCGCTCTAAAAATAAAGTTCTGAAGCTTCTTTGGGGCGATTGCTGCGTGTAAGGCAGCCCCTTCAGGTCGATGAGTTGCCCTATGTGTGATGAGTGAAAACGGTCAAACGCCTTCCCACCTCGCTTAAAAAATAACAATAAAATGCATGTGGTAATACGAGTTCCTGCTATGTAGAGATGTTAACATAGATTGCATAGTGTATGGGCATCTTTTTGTAAGTGCATAGGAGGGAGTGGACAAACACTCAGCTGTCAAGCGCCGTTCACATCTCTGCATAGTGGGAACTCGCATTCCCACATAAGTGTGGTGGTTTTTTTTTTTTTTTTTTTGTTTTTTTTTTTGCAAGGTGGGGAGGCGATTGAGCATTTTCACTTATCACACATAGGGCAGCCCACCCACCTGAATGGGCTGCCCTACATGCAGCAATTGCCCCAAAGAAGTGTCAGAACTTATTTATTTTTTTAGAGTGGAGCTTGGTGCGTCTTTTTACTGCGATTTTTGGTGCAGCCCGTTTCTCAAATGCAAGGAAACGCACAGATGTGAATGGAGCCTTATTGTTCTTGTGTTAACGCACCAATTTCATTTTCAGGCCCCATTCACATCTAGCATAGTGGGAGCTAACCTTTTGTCTCATTTCTCCTGTGACATGCATAGGGCAGCCCGTTGATTTCAATTGGCTGCACTACATGTGGTTAATGGTACATGTCATGGCATTTTGTGGGTTGTGTGCTTTTTACTGTGCGTTTTGCAGCATTTGCCCCTCCCTTTTTCACATGGCAAAATGTGTGTTTGCTTCTGTGTTTTGGTGTGGCGTTAACAATTAATGGCACTGAAAGGGCAACTAGTAATTTTTAGGTGTTTAAATGTGGCCATACACTAATATAATCTAATTGTGAATTTAGTGAGAAGGGTTATCACTGATTGCATTTAATTTAAAAAAACGTGCACCTGGGAGTGGGTGGTAGGTAGGAAGGTGGATGATGCAGGCTGTGTGCTAATAAGGTCAGCTGGTCAACTCCTTCCTGTGTCATTACCTATAGTCTGTGTGAAGGTAAGACATTACGAATGGAAACATGGATGGAGGACAGTAAAGTGTCTGTAGATTTAATGGAAAGTGTTGATATTTTTACAAAAAAAAGTACATGTATGCTATATTGGTACACAGGGGAGCTGGAATTTAGAAAAAAAAAGTGATCAAAGGTGAACTTGCCTTTTTAACCACTTCAGCCCCGGAAGGATTTCCAGCTTTAGGACCGGAGCCCTTTTTGCGATTCGGCGATTCGTCGCTTTAACTGACAATTGCGCGGTCGTGCGACGTTGTACCCAAACAAAATTTGCGTCCTTTTTTTCCCACAAACAGAGCTTTCTTTTGGTGGTATTTGATCACCGCTGCGTCATTTCTGATCGCCGCTATAAACAAAAGAAGAGCGACAATTTTGCAAAAAAACCCAAATTTCTTACTTTTTCCTAAAATACAAATCCAAAAAAAAAATATAAAAAAACATTTTTTTTCACCGTTTTTGGCCGATTTATATTTTTCCTCATATTTGCGATAAAAAAAATCGCAATCGGCGTTTATTGATTGGTTTGCGCAAAAGTGGTCGCGTTTACGGATGATGAGAATTCATTTTTGGGGTTTTTAAATTTTATTTTTTACTAAAAATGGCGGCAATCTGCGATTTTTTGCGGTACTGCGATATTTCAGCGGACATGGCGGAACATTTTGACACTTTTTTGGGACCATTGGCATTTATACAGCGGACAATCCCGTAGGGGGTATGTCAATCTTGTGCGGGTCCCTTGTATCAATTGGGAATCGCGCGGGGGACGTCCAATTGGGGAAGTGACGGTTACCGTAAATGTGTCATTAGTCACGTAAAAATATCGTGACTAGCGACATATTTACGGTTACCAGGGTTTTTTCACAGTTTTACAAGGCGGTACAGGCGAC
>BLSH010469704.1:2079920-2090916 GCA_018402905.1 Glandirana rugosa
TTGTGAAATTACATGAAGAGCATGACAATGACCCAAAACATACTGCCAAGGCAACAAAGAAATGGCTCAAGAAGTACATTAAAGTGTTGACCCCCCCCCCCCCAAAAAAAAAATACAGATCCTGGTCCCTTGAAACAGATTGCACAGTGCTTGCGCTATCTAGTCTGCCCCCCTCTAAACTGTAAAAAACAAAGCACCCTGAACCTGACATGCCCTGTATCTCTCCCCCCCCCCCCCACTCTGCACAGACCACAAATACCAGGCCACATGGCCACCATTGTCTGTGACGTCCGCAGCCTTGCTCTCAGCTGTCATATCCCCCCCCCGTCCGCTATTGGTGAGATATAAAAAAAGTCTATGCCAGCCCCTCTATTAGAGCCTGGCATAGCACTTTGTTAGTAGTTAAAAAAAAAAAAAAAAAAAAGCGTTGTAAATACTTGTTTGGCCCGATCTTCATGGGTCACATGACTCCCGGCCCGCTTTCCAGGGTTACTGCAGATGGGGCTGAGCAGTCATGTGATCTCTGGCTAATATCAATATGAAGATCCGCACCCCCATGGGCACGCAGCGTGGCGATCAGGGTTAAGGCTTCTCCCTCGCACAAAGCCCAGCCCCGATCATGGTAGAGCCAATGAAATTGGCTCTTTACCACGTGACCGGCTGTGTCCAATCACAGCCGGTCACATGATGTAAACAAACGGCGGTAATGAGCTGTTACCGCAATCTCCTCCTCACACAAATTGTGTGCGAGGAGTAGATTGCGGTAACGGCTGACCGTACCGTACACACCAAGCACACTGATTTCCCCCCCCCCCCCCCCCCAAGTAATAGAGGACCTGTCACCAGCGCATCTGAGTACCCGAGTACCTGTGACTGACCCATGCCTCATAGAATATACCGTGGGGTGTTTGCTTTCCAAAATGGGGTCATTTTGTGGGTAATTCCACAGTCCTGGTGCTCCAGGACCTTCAAAAGTGTGATAGGAATGAAATTAGATGTGTAATTTATGCTCCTAGAATGCCTGAAGGTACTACTTGTTGGACCTCTGTATGTGGCCAGGCTGTGTAAAAGTCTCAAAAAAAAAAAAAAAATACAACCTCAAAAAACTTACCATGCCCCATACTAAATACCTTGGGATGTCTACTTTTCAAAAAGGTATCATTTGGGGGGGTGTTTGTACTTTCCTGACATTTCAGGGCCTCAAGAAATGAGAGAAGCTGTCACTGCATCGGGTGTGATCAATTTTCAATGATTGGCACCATAGCTTGTAGACTCTAATTTTCACACAGACCAAATAATATACACTTATTTTGGTTATTTTTACCAACGATATATAGCAGTATAGATTTTGGCCCAAATTTATGAACAAATACTTATCTGCAAAATTTTATCACAGAAATTAAAGTGTGTGGTGGTTCTTTTTTTTTTTTTTTTTTTCCCCCCCAAAATTTTCGCTCTCACTTATGTCGCATAAAATAAACCCAGAGGTGCTTCAATACCACTAAAAAGCTTTATTTGTGTGAAAAAAAGATAAAAATTTTGTTTGGATACAGTGCTGCATGACTGAGTAATTTGCATTCAAAGTGTGAGAGCACTGAATGCTGAAAATTGGTCTGGGCAGGAAGGGGGTATAAATGTATTGAAGTGGCTAAAAAACCGTGTGCTATGCCAGGTTCTAATAGAGGGGCTAGCATAGACTTTATTATGAGTTTACAAACACTTTAAGGTTATGGATTGGCCTAGCCAGTTTCCAGACCTTAATCTAAACTTATAGAAAATTTATGTAGGGAGCTGAAACTTCGAGTTGACAAGTGACAGCAAAGAAACTTTAAGGATTTAGGCTTGATTCCCATCAATGCATTTTGCTTTTCAGCGTTTTTACACTGTTTTTTTGCTGTGCTTTCCGCATTTTTTTGCCGTGATTTGCGTTTTTTTTTTTTTTTGGGGGGGGGGGGTTGTTGAAATGTTAGGCAGATTTAAAACACAAAAACGCGGTAAAAAAAAAAGCAGCACTTGCGTCTTTCATGCTTGCCCATTGAAGTCTATTACTTGCAAAACGCTGATTTTTGCATGAAAAAAAGTCCCCGACCCTTTCCAGAAACGCAGAGGCACAAAAAAGCATTGATGTGAACATGTTCCATAGGAACCCATGTTAATATTCCCTGCTTTTCTGCAAAACGCCTCAAAATACGCACTAGTGTGAATGGAGCCTTAGAGAAGATCTGTAAAGGAGAGTGTAACAAAATCCCTCCTGAGATGTCTGCAAACCTGGTAGCCATCTATAAGAAATGTCTTACCTCTGCTTGCTAACAAGGGTTTCTCATCCAAGAAGTAAGTCTTGTTTTTCTTTGGGATCAAATAGTTATTTTACTCACTGAACTGCAACTCCATTTCTAACATTTGGTGTGTGTTTGTGTTTTTTTTTTTCTGGATTTTTGGTTGATATTTTGTCTTTATCATTTAAAATACACCTATGATAAAAAGACTATTTTTTTGTAGGTGGGAAAACTTACAAAATCTGCGGAGGATCAAATAATTCTCCACAGTATTTTGCTTATTTAGTGTGACTTTCTCTGGTGTCCGATAAGATATGAATTGCTTTTTTCAGCAGTTATTCTGTAGTGGTGATAAAGTAGAAAGCATTCATAGTAAAGCTTTCTGAGGAAGGTGCCGTAGAAATTCTTTGAACAAGGTGGATGTTTTTGAGAAGTATGAGACGTGACCATTTTTAATTTCCGAAATTGACTGAAGGGAAAAAAAAAAAACAAAAAAAATTTGCTTACCTATGCACTAGCGCCTATTGTCATCTTCAAAGTAGTCCCTTTGTGAAGCGATGTACTTTTCTAGCTGACTGTGCCACTGCTGGAAACATTCCTGGAATTAGTTTTCCAGAACACTGCACAGTATCTTTTTGTAGCAGTCTGCTGGATGTCATGAACGTCATCAAATCTGTGTCCTAAGGCATTTTTTAATTTTGGAAACCGACAAGTCAGTGTCAGGGAAATAAGGTGGTTGGTCAAGTTTCAGAATGTATTTCTGTGACAGGACCTCATGAACACATAAATGCATTATGTGTAGAGTGTTGTCATGATGGCCATTGTTCTGGTGTTTTCATCCGAACAGATTCCCATAACCGTTTCAGAATTTCCAAGCAACAATGTTGGTTGACCATTGTGTTCCGTGTTCTAGTGAACTTCACTGTTGTAATTGAAAAAACACACCAGCGTGGTTTTGAATGGAGAACGAGACATGCATGCCTTCTGTTGAGGTAAATTCTTTGCTTTTCACTGCATGCTCTGACATTTTTCATCATACTTCCTCATGCTGAAATTCTGTTAGAATCTACCGCACTGTTTCCCTGTTCATGTTCAATGTTCATGTTTTTCTGCCATAATTTGCACACTCCATATTCAGTCTAGGCATATGAGGGTTCTCACTCTGTCCACACTTGCATTAGTCCTTTGTGATTTTGGCAGCCTACCTATTGGATCGTCATGAACCTCTTCCTGTCCCACCTTTTTTTTTTTTTAATTTTTATTTTTGCCATTTGTCATTTTTTCGTACACTTCGTATCCCATAGCTGCAACAGGAATTAAAAGGAAATCCCTCTAAAGCGAGGGAATCATTTGTCACTAGGTTCACCAGAGCTATTGTTTCTGTTGGGAGATATGACCACTATTCCTGTTTTTGGGACAACCCAAAAATTGGGGTTTTCTTTTACCTTCATGTTCAGTGATAATGGTAAACAAGACTAATCGAGGATGAAACTCACTGGGGCACAGACAGCAAACCTGACAGATGCTCTAATCCCTCTTTACTCAAAACGGTTTTCCTTTTTTAGTTATTATACCAAGCCTTTTAGTTTATACCATCTTTTACCCATGTTTAGGGTGTAACCTAAAACAATGGTGCTCTACTCCCCTTCCTTTCCAAAATCAAAATGGTTTGCCTTTCTTGCCTTATTTGTGGAGTACTTCTAGTGCGCTGCATTATTTATTTAACCTTAAGTGTGGCTCTGGCGACACAGCCATTTAATCCATCCCAGGGTTTTACTCTACAAGTGCCATCTTCCACTGTGGCACCGTACAGATCTAAGGCTTCATGTACACATAGCCTATTATGACTTCCAGGCGCACGAAAACACTGCAAAATCACGTCCCGACTTTTCTACGTTTTTGCGGTCAAAATGTTCCCATCCTGAACACTATTCTTCCGTGTTCATGAGGGTGGGGGTTTGAACCTCCCCTAACCGCAGCTGCTTCTAAACTGCTGTAAAAGCCTATGTGTACATATTCTTTTATGGGGTTTAGTTTAGGCGCTTTGACAAAAGAAAACACCAAAAGCTCCTAAACTTAAATTTTAGAAGCTGTAGTGTACATGAGCCCTAAGATTCCGGAAGCCTACACTGCACCTATAATGCATTGAAAGTAGCTGCAATGATCTGTAGGCCTGAATGCCAAAAAGCATTCTGCACCCTTTTTTATTTATTTTTTTTTTTTTTATTTATTTTTTTTTTCTTTCTATTGTAATATGAAGGTTTTGAACCAAAATTTACCAACACTTGGAACTCTAAAGAAGTCCCTTCACCTTGACTCAAGCCCCAGTTTCAGCTGAAGGAAAACAGCCCCAAACACAAAGCTGCTGCCACCATGCTTCACTGTGGATACAGCATTTTTTGGTGATGTGTAGTGTTGGCTTTGTGCTAATTATACTACTTGGAATTATGGCCAAAAAGTTCAAACATGGTCTCATCAGCCCATAACCCATTTTACCATGTATGGGTGGAGCCATCTCAGGATTCAGTTGGGAGAAGTGATCTGGTAAGATTGTTGTGGATGCTTCTGAATATGTAGTGATAGTGCCTGCATATTTGAGTGAGTGCAATAATGGATTTCATGGAGAGCTAGATGTCCCAATACATTTTATTTGAGGAGCGTTGTCCTTTCCTGGAAGTATAAGGTGGAGCGAATTTGGCGTTTATATTCTGTATAACCTTCCATTTAAAGCGACATACAAGCTGGGAATTAATGCTACCCTCAAAAGGCTGTGTTTGACCTCCTATAATCCAGGAGGTCCTTTATTGCATGGGTGTTGTTGGAGGATCATTCCAGTGGTCTTCCAGAAGAGGACAAGTTAAATGTGTTATGATCAGTCTTGATGGTTATGGGCACATATTAGAAATTTTGGAACTCTTATTAGTTTGTGTTTACACTTTTTTTTGTGACACAATAGGAAGCACATGTTGTATACATATGTTTCTCTTTCGTTCGTCGACAGGCACAGCGACTCTTAGGACTAACTGGGTTATACTGCCCTTTTCAGGAGTTTACTAGGCAGAACAGGCAGTTGTAACAGCAAAAAGAACAGTAACAGACACAGGCAGATAACCCCACACCCAGCTCTTCTAGCTCAGTTTTTTTTCTGCCTAGTGCAAGGAGTAGACCTTGCTCCCTGTTGGGATCTGGGTCCACTTCGGCTGTCCTGGAGGACAGCCTAACAGATGAAGACTGCAATCAAGTAGCCGTGCTGGGTGACAGGCTGGGTTTTAGATCCAGATAGTCCCCTCAGCCGGCCATCGAGCGCAAGCAGACCTTAGCTCTGTGCTAGGTCGGCTGCGACAGGCCCTGAACCAGACAGGGTGGCCCCGCGGGTTAAACGTCCCGCCGGTGTACATATGACTGGGCTCCTGAGTCCGTGTTACCATGGCCGACAGCTCCCCCTGGCCTGATGGGTCAGGCAGATCTGTCTCGGGTGGGATACCCGCTCCGCCCGACTGGATGGGTAAGTATGCCCCCCCTCCCCCTAGGATCTGGGGGGAGCAGGGGGGTTTCCCCCCTGGGGTGTTAGGCTGGTGGGTTGGTCCCCCCCCCTCCTCCCTCCTTTGCTCTGTTTGCTTTATAAAGGATATAGGCGTTCCAAAGGCATTGTTCAAGGAGATGCCTGAAAATCTTTTTGTAGTATTTCTTCTGTTTCCGCATCGCCGGGTAAAATGTCATTGCCTGATCGGCTCGGTCGACACCTCCCATTGTGTGATTATAGTTGGTCACGACTTGCGGCTTCAGCACATCTTTTCCATGTTTTGTGCGGACCATGGCAGTGGAGGTGCTGTGCAGGGTGCTCATGAGACACACGTCCTTTTTGTCTCGCCATCTCATTGCCATCATTTTTCCCTTTTGAAAGGCAACCATCTCTCCTTTTTTTTAGTTTTTTTCTTGCCAAACATTGATGGCATGTCACGCCGGTTTGGCCTAACGGTACCATACCCATCAGTTTTGTTTAGGAGCAAAACCTCATAAAGTTCCGGAGACGTGTAAAAATTGTCCGTTGTCGCGCAATATCCCTGGTTCAGCAATGGGTCCAGCAGTGAAAGGACAGATGATGTGGCCATCCCATAGCGGCTGTACCTGGGATTGAACTTGGTACCTTTACCGGTGTAAATGACCGCATTCCAGATATATCCGGTGGATGATTCACAGAGCATATAAAATTTGATGCCAAACCGCACTCTTTTGGATGCAATAAACTGTATCCAGCTCAGGCGTCCCTTGTAGGCCATCGGACTTTCGTCCACACTGACATCCCTTTCTGGCACGTAGGTCCGCTGGAAGTTGGTGACAATCATTTGGCACACCTCCCAGATTTTTTTTAGTTTGGGCGCAGGATGCGTGGCCTCATCAAACTCTTCGTTGTTGGCGAAGTGTAAATTCTTCATGATGAGTGAAAAACGGTATTCGGACATCACTGTGCCAAAAAATGGAGTGGCCAGCATCCTATTGGTGGTCCAATACCATTTCTGGAGCGGTTTCCCCACCACCCCCTGAAGGATGATGAGTCCCAGAAACTGCCAGATGTCCTCTTTAGTGACAGGTTCCCATTTTCTGGATCTGGAAAATCTGGCACGCAGCGTAGTGGATTGCTGCTCATGGTAGTGGTTGGTTTCTGTGACGATTTTTAGAATTACCTCCTCAGTAAGAAATAATTTCAGGTACGCCAGAGGGTTGTCTCTCTCAACATCAACCTTCATCCCAGGAGATCCAGTGAATCGGAATCTCTGGGGCGCTGCCTGGTCCGCATCGCTGTCTATAGGGCACCAAGTGCGCACATCGCTTAGGTCAGGTGCGGTATCATCGGCGTTGTCACTTTCTGGATCAGTGTCGCTGTCAGAGTCAGATGACAAATCTCCCCATGACTCACTGTCGGTCTGTTCTGCGAGCACCTCCGTGTCGCTGTCGCAGTCCCTTAGCTGATCCAAAAGCGCATCTGTAGGACAGCGCTTTTTTGATGCCATTTTCAAAGGCTTTTATGTGTCACAAATGACAATGGCAAGGGGCACTGAAAGGGCACTGTGTCTGATACTTAAGGTGATACAGTGTAATCCTCTCAGATTACATTGTATCACCTCCTTTTTATGTGTTTGTGTTGTGCAACATTTGAATTTCCCTCCCAGTTCCGCTCCCATGCACCATTGCTGCTGCAGGGAACGGAACCAGGAAGTCACCAGAGCGACGAACGGCGGGGATCTCGGCGGCGATCACAGCAATGTGAGATCATCGCTGGATCGCCAGGAGAAGGTAAGGAACACCGCTGCAGGCTCTGCACATCTACCCCGAGCGTGACTCGGGGATACCGATCCTAGCATAAAAAAAACACCCCGAGTCACGCTTGGGAATACCGCTAAGGGGGTTAACAAAAGAGACTTGATGGCTTCACAATCAGCCAATCAGCCTCCAAGGCACAGTCACATGACATGAGCTCAATACAAAACTACCAATCAATGACACACTTGTTTACATTCAAACTATACAATAGGAAAGGCATGCATGTATGGGGGGGGTTGGCTGGCCTGTATGAGGAAACAGAACATGAAAGCCATGTGCTATCTTCACAGAGGACCTCCAAGCAACCCACCATACATGCACAACCTGCCAATTACAATGAATCGCTATCAAATACAGCTCTCTGAACTAATATTCCAGAGCAATTATGCTACTGTTCCATTAAAGGGTAAATTACAACACAAAGGAATATAGCTGCAGATCTGTCACATTGATCAGATGCCACAGAAAGCCCACAGATCATTATCCTTACATAAAAGGCAATACTAATTCCATAACGCAAGTAAACCGCCGCCAAGCAGATCGATCTGTACAGAAGACAGGGGCCCCCTGATTGACGGCAATACACCCGCACCACAGAACGTGCATTGCACCTCAAAGATCCGGACCAGCGTTTGCTCCAGCGATAACCGCTCAGGGCGCCTGCCGGCCGGGATGATTGAGCGTGTAATTATCAAATGATGGAAGGTATCCATTGTATGTGGCCTTTCCTCAATATCGGTTAAAGCCATATTCGCTGTACACAGCGAATACCGGTAAACCGACACTGGGAGACACTGTGACAATACATAATAAACATCCTAAATTTCTACAACAAAGGCGTCCTTGGTACGTCTGTCTCAGGGGCCCATCTTGCATCATGCTTTACCCTCGCTGGATTTAACGGCCTGGCTATTGAATCCCAGGTGTTGAGGGATCGGGGTGTCTCAGACTTGGTGATCCCCACCATGCTTAAAGCGGAGTTCCACCCAAAAATGGAGCTTCCGCTTTAAGCACTCCTCGCCCCCTTACATGCCACATTTTGGCATGTAATTTTTTTTTTTGGGGGCGGGGGGTGGAGTGTGTCCCCAGGTTTCAGAGGGACATCCTGTCCCTCTTCCTACCTTCCGCCCCTGGACCGCATAGGCGGCGACTCCTCAGCGGCCCCTCCCTCCTGGCAATCTTCTGGGACGCGTCACAAGTCGCAGAAGATTGCCTGGCCACTAGGAATGCGCAACTCTGGCTAGGTGCCCACACTAGGAATGGCGGGGGAGACGAGCGCGGCTTCGGGCGCAGCCATCGCTGGACCGGGAGATGGGCAGGTTACTGTTTTTTATACACTTTTTGTAGCTTCTGACTTTTAATAAACCCAAAAACGAGTGGAACTCCGCTTTGAGGCACATAAGGCCACTTCCAGGAAGATTTATCACTGCACCTGGAGGGCTTATATCTCCTGGTGCGAGAATGGGGGGTGGAATCCCCTTTCTTTTTTGGTATCTCGGGTTCTGGCTTTTCTGCAGAAGGGTCTCGACCAGAAGCTGGCGTTGAGTACGAACAAGGGTCAGGTTTCTGCCCTGGAGATTTTTTCAGCGACCTTTGGCGACGCATTCTTTGATCCGTACTTTCATGCAAATGGTTCGACATGTTGCTCCCCCCCCCCCAGGTATTTTCACCTCTGGAGCCATGGGACCTCAATTTGGTACTCTTGGTCCTTCAGAAGCCGCCCTTTGAGAATATCAGGGAGATAACGCTACAATTGCTTTCGCAAAAGGTGGCTTTCCTGGTAGCCATCACATCCGCTCGGCGGGTGTCTGAGTTGACTGCTCTATCATGTAGGTCTCCATATCTGGTCCTACGCAAGGACAAGGCGGTTCTGCGACCATCACCTTCTTTTCTGCCGAAGGTGGTGTCCTCTTTCCATATCAATGAGGATATTTGTCCTTCCTTCCTTCACGCTGTCCGCGTCCCTCTCATCCTAGGGAGGTTGCCTTGCACTCCCTGGATGTGGTTTGGGCCCTGGTGGTGTATCTGGTGACCACAGCCTCTTTTTGTAGTTGTCGATGGCCCACGCAAGGGTCTGGCGGCCTCATCGGCCACTATTTCACGTTGGATTAGACAGACTGTGACCTGAGCCTATGCTGTTTCAGGGTCTGGAGCCTCCTTTCCCGGTCACGGCTCACTCTACCAGGGCGATTAGCGCATCCTGGGCTTTTCGACATCAGGTGTCTGTGTCTCAAGTGTGCCAAGTGGCTACTTGGTCCTCTGTGCACACCTTCTCAAAGTTTTACCAAGTTGTTGTTTTAGCATCCTCGGATGCTGAGTTTGGCCGCAAAGTTTTGCAGGCGGCCATGTGAGACACGTGTGGTTCCTCACTGAGGGTTGGTTGGGTGTAGTTCTGTTCTTCTGTTACCCACCCCTCATTTTTGGCACTGCTTTTGGACGTCTCAGTTAGTCCTAAGAGTCGCTGTGCCTGTCGAACGAAAAAGAGAACTGGATTTTTTGACTTACCGTAAAATCCCTTTCTCTGAGTTCGTCGACAGGCACAGCACCCACCCCTCTGGATGTTGCACTGCTTGTTACGAACTGAGCTAGCAGAGCTGGGTGTGGGGTTATCTGCCAGTGGGGACTGCCCCCTGGGAGGGGATGTGTCTGTTACTGTTCTTTTTGCTGTTAGAACTGCCTGTTCTGCCTAGTAAACTCCTGCATAGGGCAGTATAACCCAATTAGTCCTAAGAGTCGCTGTGCCTGTCGACAAACTCAGAGAAAGGGATTTTACGGTAAGTCTAAAAAATCAAATTTTTTTTTTTCGCTTTTTTTAATTGACGCATTGTATCAAATATTTTGGTAGTTTTCATGTTTAATTGTTATGATGGAGTAAGATTTCACAGTGTACACTCTACACATTTATTATTATTATTATTATTATTATTATTATTATTATTATTATTATTATTAAGGATTTATAGTTTGCGCAGCACTTTACAGTATAAAGGGAAGACAATACAGCAACAATACAATTCAATACAAGATCCTGTGATTTTGCAATCTAATAGTCAATGGCTGCTGAAACAAATGGTAGTTAATGTGAGGAATGAATAATTGATGGTAAACAAAGTCGTCGGTAACTGATAATCTAACGTTTTAGTGTCCTAGAACATAACTTAACATAACAACGACATAACAGAAGGGAAATATGACATTTCACGACGCGTTTGATATTTAGGAATTATTATTATTATTATTATTATTATTATTATTATTATTATTATTATTATTTACACATCTCACATGTGACACTTTAGAATGAGGTAGTATTGTTAATTTGTACTTTTGATGGTTTTATAAACTATGTTACGCAGTTAATTTTTTTCGCTTTTTTTTTTTAAACTAAAAAATCTGAA
>BLSH010469704.1:2106037-2116625 GCA_018402905.1 Glandirana rugosa
CCGAAGAGCGAAATCCTCAAGAAAAGAGTGTGGCCTCTTACCAGATCTGATGGATCTCTATTCCAGAGGTCAAGGAAGCCTATGCTGGGATGATCAGTGTGGAGATTTCTAACTGCGTGTATTGATACATTTGCAGGGATGAGCACCATGTGTTCAGAGATCATATATGAAAAGCGAGAAGCCTCATAGTGTAAATCAGCCGATTTTATTTTTAAAAACTATAGATTAACGTATATAAAGGTTCCAGCGTGAATGATATCTCTTGTGGTGATGTCAGTCTACTAAGTAGGTGAATAGCGTTGCAAGTACTCTCTGATCTGATGCATTTCCACACAACTGTCTACTGGGAAATTTCTGAACACATGGAGCTCATCCCTGCAAGTGAATCAAGACACGCTGTTTGAAATCTCCACATCTGTGATCATCCCGACAGTTGCGCGGTCATGCAGTGCTTTACCCATATGAGACATTTCCCCCCCCCCACAAATAGAGCTTTCTTTTGGTGGTATTTAATCTCCAATTTTTTATTTTTTGCTAATCAAAGTAAAAGTTTGTTATAAAATTTTGCAAATGGATAATTTATCTTCATTGATGCTGCGCTATAGGGGGGGCCACTGATGGACCCTGATTGGCAACGATGGGGCGGCACTTGTGGTCAGTGCCCTGATTATCTGTGTTCATGTGCCCTGTCACAGGAAAGCTCGCACTGACCGCGCTGTGGTAAGGAAGGGGCTAAGGAAATGCCAATACCCAGCCTTTTGGTTACATGTGATCAGCTGTGATTGGACACAGCTAATCACATGGTAAAGAGCCCAACATTGTTGATGCTTTACCCTGATTGGCGATGAACTGTGTCCGAGGGATCACCACTGATCGTCACACTGTGTTCGCCTGATGGTCAGATTGGGAGGACGTCATATGATGTCCTCGCAGAATGATAGTTGTCCTATCCGACCATCATTTTACTATACAACGGGAAACCAATTAATCTTCCATTTAAAAATTTCTTCTCTATTAAAATACATGTTGAATAAGTAAATTATTTTCTCATTCGTTCATTGACGGACGCAGCCTCTTAATCTTTACATGTGGGGTATGCACCTTTTTACCAGGAGTAGACTAGGCAGAACATAGTTCAGACAAAAAGCAAGCTAGCACCTCCCAGGGGGCAGTCCTCACTCTGCATAACCCCCTCCGCCCTCCTAGTACTTCAGTTTTATTCTGCCTAGTGCAAGGAGTGGACCTGGCTCCCTGCTGGGATCTGCGGTTCCCCGATTTTTTTTGTTTTTCCTCAAGCTATCTGATGGAGAATGCAATCAAGCAGCCGGCTGGGCGTCAGGAAGCGTCCACCCCCTCCCCCATCCTCTGAGTAGGATTCTGAGCCGGAAGGGGGTTATGTGATCACAGGGACCCCCGTGGATCTGTCAGATGGGGAATTGGACCCTTCTGACGGTGAGGAGGAGCAGGGGGCCACCGTAGCGCGGGAAAAGGCGTTGGTGGGCTCCCCGGTGGCTGCCGACCACGAGGCGCTGCATTTGGGCCAGGCCAGGACTTTGAAGGAGGCGGCCTACGCCTTTGGGTCCCATAGGCCGGCTCGGCCCCTAAGGTGTTCCCAGTTAGTCTACAAGGAAAGGCAGCGTCCTCAGAATTCGTTCGCATTAACAAAACAATTTTCTGTGTGCTATCCTTTTGAGGATAGCTTGTTGCAGAAGTGGGTGTCCCCCGTGGTAGAGCCGCCGGTGGCCCGCCTGAACAAGGCTACCACTATCCCGATGGAGGGTTCTCCATTTAAAAATCCAGCTGACAGGCGGACGGAGGCGGTGTCCAAGGCTATGATCCTGGGGGCGGCCATGCGGCCGGTACTGGCGTCAGCGATGGTGGCGCAGTCACCCACGGAGTGGGCGACAGTGTTGCACAAGGATTTGGGGGACCTTGTGGTTTCTTCGGAGTCGGTGCAGCTGGCTGACCAGCTGGCGCAGGGTCTCGGGTACCTCTGCGACGCGGCCTTGGACGTAGCTCCCATGTTGTCAAACTGGCAGTTTTTGCGATCATCATTAGAAGGCTGCTGTGGCTAAGGTGCTGTTCAGGCGACCATGCGTCGAAAAAAGGCCTCACGGACCTGCCGTTTCAGGGCAGTCGGCTGTTTGGGACTTCCCTGGATGAGATCATTAAGGATTTCACTAGGGGTAGAGTACTTTTCTTCCGGAACCCAAGCGGCGGGAGCAACGCCGAAAACAGGACCTCTTTTTCTACTCGAAGCGTTTTTTTTTTTTTTTTTTCCTCGTACGCCTGGTGCAGTGGGTGTGGGTAATCGGTCCGGCAAGGCTGCTGCAGGGAACCAGAAGCGTCCCTAGCAGCACAAGTCCGGAAAGGCGGAGGAGAAGCCCGCCTCCGCATGATTGGTTGCCCCCACCCGACGCTCGGGTGGGGGGGGTCTGCTTCTGGGGTTCGCGGACCGATTGACCGCCCGCATCTAAGATCTCTGGGTGCGAGAGGTGGTGTCGTCCGGGTACAAGATGGCTCTGTACCCTGCACCCGGACAGGTTCTCTTTCCCCCCCCCCCCCCCAAATCTGAGACTCCCTTCGGGCGTCGGCAAGCTCTGTTTGGGGCTTTTCAGACTCTGTTCGAGCAGGGGGTGATTGTGCCTGGTCCCACCTGCGGAACGGTTTCACGGGTTTTATTCCAACCTCTTTGTGGTTCCAAAGAAGGATGGAGTCAGACCGGTTCTGGACCTAAAGGCGCTCAATCACTTTGTGAAGGCGCACAAATTCAGGATAGAGTCAGTCCGTTCTGTTGTGGCCGCGCTGCAACAGGGGGATTTCCTGGCTTCTCTGGACATCAGGGACGCGTACCTCCACGTTCCCATTTGGGTTTCGGCATCAGCGTTTCCTACGTTTCGCGGTGGGGGACCTCCACTACCAGTTTGTGGCTCTCCCCTTCGGCCTAGCCTCCGCTCCGTGAGTCTTCACCAAGCTGTTGGCTCCGATGCTGACTCTGCTGAGGCAGAGGGGCATTGCGGTGGTGGCATATCTAGACGATCTGCTCCTGAGAGCGGAGTCTGCTCCTGTCCTGGAGGACAACGTCTCGATCACCCTGGCCTCCCTGTGGGATTTCGGCTGGTTGATCAACCTTCAGAAGTGGGCGCTGGTCACATCGTGCAGCCTAGAATATCTGGGCCTGATACTGGACACGCTGCAAACTGCGGTACGGGCTCTGCTGTCACGACTGTGGTCATCCTTACATTTCTGCATGCCGGTATTGGGGCTCATGGTGTCGGCCTTCAAGGCGGCACCATATGCCCAGAGTCACACCCGACTCCTGCAGCGGGCGATTCTGCTGCAGTGGGACAAGTCTCCGTTGTCTCTGGATCGGGTGATCAGGTTGGATCACCAGACCAGGGGGGCTCTTGCCTGGTGGCTGCGGGCCCCGGCGTTGAGTCTGGGAAAGTCGTTCCTTCCCCTGGAATGGTCGATTTGTCACAACCGCCGCCAGCCTAGCGGGATAGAAGTGGAGGGGATTCCGGCTATCCTGGTGGCTCCGGATTGGCCGCGGCAACCTTGGTACGCTGACATGGTACGAATGGTAACAGATGTTCCCTGGCGGCTTCAGCTATGCAAAGATCTACTGTCGCTGGGGCCCATCTTGCACCCTGCTTTACTCTCGCTGGCTTTGAGGGCCTGGCTATTGAATCCCAGGTACTGAGGGACAGGGGGGTCTCTGAGTCAGTGATCCCCACCATGCTTAAAGCGCGCAAGTGCACGTCATGCAAGATTTATCACCGCACCTGGAAGGCTTATATTGCTTGGTGCGAGACTGGGGGGTGGAACTCCTGTTCCTTTTTCAGTGGCTCGTGTGCTGGCCTTTCTCCAGCAAGGCCTGGATCAAAAACTGGCGTTGAGTACCCTCAAGGGTCAGATTTCTGCCCTAGCGATTCTTTTTCAGCGTCCATTAGCGACGCACTCTTTGATCCGTACGTTTGTACAGGGGGTACGTCGTGGCCCCTCAGGTGCGGTCACCCCTGGCGCCATGGGGTCTGAACCTGGTACTGTCAGTACTGCAGAAGCCTCCAAATGAGAAGATCAGAGAGATTTCTTTGCAGTTGCTCTTGCAAAAGGTGGCTGCCTTGGTGGCCATCACATCCGCGTTGTCTTGTAAGTCTCCCTACTTGGTCCTGCATAAGGACAAGGTGGTGCTGCGCCCATCTCCTTCATTTCTACTGAAGGCGGTTTCCTCTTTTCACATTAATGAGGACATGGTCCTTCCTTTTTGTCTGCGCCTGTCACATCCTAGGGAGGTTGCGTTGCACTCCTTGGATGTGGTTAGGGCTTTGCGGGTGTATTTGTCGACCATGGCCTCCTTCCGGGGGTCGGACGCGCTGTTCGTGGCGGCGGAAGGACCGCGCAAAGGGCTGGCGGCCTCGCCTGCCACTATCTCGCGTTGGATCAGACAGACTGTGACCCGTGCGTATGAGGTTTGGGGTCAAGAACCCCCCTTTTCCGGTCACCGCTCATTCCAAAAGGGCGATTAGCACTACCTGGGCATTCCGACACCAAGTGTCGGTGTCTCAGGTGTGCAAGGCTGCCACTTGGACTTCTGTGCACACCTCTGCTAAGTTTTACAAAGTTGATGTGTCTGCATCCGCGGATGCTGCTTTGGCCGCAAAGTTTTGCAGGCGGCGGTGTAGGCACGTCTGGCGCCTCCCGGAGAGTTTCCGTTGGGTACAGTTGTTGTTGCCCACCCCTCTTTGCTTGACACTGCTTTGGGACGTCCCCACATGTCAAGATTAAGAGGCTGCGTCCGTGAATGAACGAAAGAGAAAATAGGATTTTTTGACTTGCCGTAAAATCCTTTTCTCTGAGTTCATTGATGGACGCAGCACCCACCCCTCTGTGTTCTGCATTTGTACTGCTTGTTACGAACTGAAGTACTAGCAGGGCGGAGGGGGTTATGCAGAGTGAGGACTGCCACCTGGGAGGGGCTAGCTTGCTTTTTGTCTGAACTATGTTCTGCCTAGTCTACTCCTGGTAAAAGGTGCATACCCCACATGTCAAGATAAAGGGGCTGCGTCCGTCAATGAACTCAGAGAAAATGATTTTACGGTAAGTCAAAAAATCCTATCTTTCGAGTATTCTGCACATAACTTTTTTCATTTACCTGCTGTAAAATTGACCTCCAGTAGTCACCCAACAGTCACCCCATCTGCCCCCATAAAGTGCACCTGTCATCATACTGCCATCATAAAGTGCCCCTGTCACCAGTCGGTGACCGCCGCCAGTCACCCGTCGGTGACTGTCACACCCCAGTAAACATCACCTGTAAAAGTCTCACACATTTGGCATAGCCATACTCTGGAGGAGTAGTGGAATGTATTTTGGGGTGTAATTTTTGCTAGGTATATGCTATGTGTTGGAAATATCATAAATTTGTGTAAAAATAAGTGTTTTCATCCCCCCCCCCCCCACATTTCCAAAAACTACTGGAAAAAATGACATGTTCAAAAGACTCATTATGCCTCATAGTTGGGGTATTTGCTTTCCAGAATGGGGTCATTTTATGGGCAATTCCATTGTCCTGGTGCTCCAGGGCCTTCAAAAATGTGATAGGTCGTCATGACATTAGATGTGTAATTTATGTCCCTAGAATACCTGACGGTGCTCCCTGCATGTTGAGCCTCTGTATGTGGCCAGCCTGTGAAGAAGTCTCACATGTGATATTGCCATACTCAGGAGTAGCAGAATGTGTTTTGGGGTATAATTATATGCTGGTTGTGAGAAATAACCTGTTACCATGACAATTTTGTGAAAAAGAAAAGAAAAAACAATCTTAATTTTGCAAAGAATTGTGGGGAAAAAATTACAACTTCAAAAAATTCACAATGCCTCCTTACTAAATACCTTGGAATGTCTACGTTCCAAAAAGGGGTCATTTGGGGGGTATTTGTACTTTCCTGGCTTGTTAGGGTCTCAAGAAATGAGATGTTTGTATATCAGGTGTGATCAATTTTCAATGATTGGCACCATAGCTTGTAGACTCTAACTTTCACAAGGACCAAATAATATACACTTATTTGTGTTATCTGGGTTATTTTTACCAAAGATAGTTAGCAGTATACATTTTGGCCAAAATTTACAAAGAAAAATTACTAATTTGCAAAATTTTATGACAAAAAATGAAAACCCTTAGTGATTAAATACCACCAAAAGAAAGCTCTATTTGTGTGAAAAAAAGGATGCAAATTTCATATGTGTACAGTGTTGCATGACCGAGTAATTGTCATTCAAACTGTGATGGCGCTGAAAGTTGAAAAATGGCCTAGACAGGAAGGGGGTTTTTGTGTCCAGTACTGATGTGATTAAACACATTTTAAAAAATGTATTTTGATTGCCTCTTTATTTCAAATAGTTTATGGTCATATCAAAGTATCGCTCTAATATCGTTTCTTATTTGTTTGTGTTTTCAGGTTTTCCCTCCCCCCATTGAACATCACAATGGCAACTGAGATTGGTTCTCCCCCGCGTTTCTTCCACATGCCACGCTTCCAACACCAGGCTCCTCGTCAGCTTTTCTATAAACGTCCTGATTATGCACAACAGCAGGCAATGCAACAGCTTACCTTTGATGGCAAACGTATGCGAAAGGCTGTGAATCGTAAGACTATAGACTACAACCCATCTGTTATCAAATATTTAGAGGTATTGTACAATCATTTACTGTAATCTAATCCGCATTTATGCATTTTTATACTTTTTTTTTCTCCCCCTCCCCCCCCTTCCCCAAGACCATTGTTACTTTTTTTACTCTGGATAGCAGCTTCCAGCTGCAGGAGCTGGATAAGTAGCTCTAAATAGGTCCATGGACTATGATCACATTCTGTGACTTTTCAGTTTCTGCTTGCTCACCAAAGTGGTCCATAAATGTTTTGCTTCTCTTCAGTTCTCCCTAGTCCTATTTTAAACAGCCACTGATTACTGTATAAATGTCACTGGCAGGGAAGGGGTTAAACTGTAGGGAGCGATCAAGGTGTGTTCCCTAACTGTGTGGGGGCTGGGCTGGCCGGGGCCTGACAGATCTAACTGTTCCCGATTACAGGGAACAGTAAAACTGTGTCATGTCCCCTGACAGAATGGGATCCACCATGTTTACATCGGTGGATCCCCGTTCTGCCTCTGCAGTAGGCACTCGCAGGTTGCCGGCTCACAGTCCGCCTGACCCGCGGGCACGCTCGCGGAGTGCGTGCGTGACCCCTAGGCTGACTTACAATGGCGGCAGTTTACGCAGCTGAGCCAACCTGCTGTTGTACAACTGCAGCGGCTGGTCGGCAACTGGTTAATTTTAGCTTTTAGGGCTAGTTAGGGTAGGGCCATGGGCTGTGTGTTATGGATAAGTGTTGGAGTTTAGGAACTTTTATTGATGGGTTAAACTGCTTTTAATAAACAGGTTTATACTTGCCTGCTCTGGGCAGTGGTATTGTACAGAGTCACTCCTTGCCTCCTCCCAGCAATTTTGGCTCCTTCTCTTCTGTGCCTGCTCCAATATCAAGCCGCTTGCTATGGAGGCAGATTTTGCAGGCTTGCTTGCCGAGCTGTGTGTCTCTATAGATGCGCTCAGCCATTCCTAGGTGTCTTTGTATTCTGTGAATGAATACAAAGTGTCCTCCGATTTGGCTGAGTTGAAGAGCATGACGTCATCAGCCTGTCTCCTCCGCCAAACAGAGTTAGCTTTGTATTCATTCACAGAATACAAAGCTGCCAATGAGTGGCTGAGTGACGCTCAGACTCTTATTTTGTGCCCTGTGTGAGACGGGAAATCCCTGTCTCATAGCCATAACCCAGGACTCTGTACTATATGGAGCGAATGCAGTATATACAGTGCTGGAACCTAGGACTGTGTACTGTATATGTAGCTGAAGCTTGGAACCGGTTCAGTAAGCGAAATAGTTTATTTGGTCTACCTTGGTCCAAAAAAACAAAAGTAACAGGAAACATGGAGATCAAATTTAAGCATGGTATGCTGCATATGGGGAAGGAGGGGCACATTATTTTGGCGCTAATGGTAAATGCATTTCTGAGAGCGATTACTAATCAGATTCTGAAAATGTTATTCTCCTGGCTGTCATTTGTTAGGTATATTCTGAGTTGATGTCTTAGAGCTCATATGCAGCAAGTAAAGTCAGAACACTTGATTTGCTTGCTTGTTCTGGGTCACTGACTTGGGAAGCATTGAAACCTTTTGGATTAGGATAACCATGACTGCCTACACATTTTCCTCAGTACGGGTTTCTTTAAACCGATTATGAAAGCTTTAATGTAGGCTACCACTGCTTACCACCTCTCTTGAGAATGTTGGTTGCCTGGTTATGTTGCTGAAGCTTTGGTTACCAACACCAAAGCTACCTATCCATACTTCTCAGTGGATAGGATATATCGGCCTAATAAAATAAGGAACGGATTAAGTTAGCAGTACTTGTTGAGAAACTGTGCTTCCACACAGTCACGCAACGATTTACAGTACACAGTTTGCTGCAGAGGAGCTATTGAATCCCAAGATCCACTTTGAACAAGGGGGACAGAGAAGGTTATTTGCAGAAAGTCCTTGCTATCTACATACTTGCTGCATAATAATTCTGGAGTCCTATCAACTGAATAGTGATGAGGTGGGCTCTGCAAGTAACCCTTTCTAATCCAGATGAAAATTGCTGCAAAGCAGCTCCCTGTAGCCCAGGGGGTTTGTCTAAGACCATTCTCTGGTCTTGTGGGAAGGTATGGGTCTACAGCTGAAGTGTTCTTACTGCATTGCCCTTCAATGAAATATGAGAGGTGCACATTTAAAGAGCTGCATAATGAAACCAAGTGCAATGCTGGGAACTCTGTGTGCTTTCCTCCAATGATCAGACTTGACTGATCTGCTGACCCACTACACAGCTACTCACTGGGATGCTTGGTGTACTGCTGCTGCTTCTCCTCATCACCCCAGCTGTTATGCAGCTTAGAACAGAGGGAATGTGATCACTCAGAAATAAAAGGTGTTATAATGTGTTTTTATATCTATACAAAAATGTTTTGCTTTTTCATTTCTATTTAAAACTGAATGGGTTGTTTTATAAGGTGATCCTTTACAATCACTTTAAGTACTCAGCCGTACCTATTGGTCCCTACCATTGCCGGTAAACCACCTGTATTGTATTACTCTAGATCTTGATTTTGATAAAGCAGTATGTATACTACACTTTGTGCCTCCTCTAACTTTCTATGAAATTCTGTTAAAACCAATAACTACTTTTGTAAACTAAGAAGCATCAGTGTACCACCAAGCCAAAGGCAGATTGGACAGAAAACTGTGAGTGGAGTCCTGCTGTAAGTAAAGTAGTATGACTATATAAATATGTTCAGTACTTGGGGCTCATCCACTTCACACAATGCCCTATTTTTGCAGCGTACACCAGTCCAGGATAATAAGCCAAATTTCGTTCTTTCATTGGACTGAACAAAGCCCAGTAGTGCTGGTGTGAACAAGCTCTTGGTCATAGGGCTTGTTTTCTCAGTGTCATTTTTTTATTTCTTGCATTTTCTTAAACAACTTGAATTTTATGTGGGTATAATAGTTACATATAACCCACCACACTGAAACCTTAATCATCCTCCTTTATCTTCATCTTCGGTTAAATTGTTTTATTTTCCTCTTTCAGAACAGAGTATGGCAGAGAGATCAGAGAGACATGAGAGCTATCCAGCCAGATGCTGGTTACTATAATGATGTGAGTGTTCCCCTACATATACTTGGCTTTTTCTGTTTTGATACTTGTATCTAATGCATTTGAATCCATTTACCATTTTTATATCTCCCTTATTAGTAATTTTTTTTTATTTTAGTAGTAGTTTATAAAAATGCATTGCTTTTAATGAAATATTGTTTGAAGAGCTTACTGGCTTCTAATAACAAAACCCAGAATTGTTTGCTGTATGGCCCCCATATATGCTGATCCGTTTTATACCTTGGTTCAGATGCCTTAAACCCTTTCGCTTACAGAGCCGTTTTTTGCACACATGTTTAAAATTTCATTTTAGGCCTGAAGTTTACACAAAACCCCCAAACATTATATATTTTCTGAAAGCGGACACCCTAGAGAATGAAATGGTGGTAGTTCCAATTTTTTTTGTCACATATTACCTCAAAGGTTTAGGAAATGCAATATTTCAGTAAAAAACTCAAACGTGAATTTAAGGACAAACAAACGCCATAAATAACCCACATTTTTTGGTAAAATATAAAAGATGAAGTTGCACCGAGTAAAGAGATACCAAACATGCCAAATGTTACATTTTTGTGTGCCCCGTGAAATGGCGTCAAACTTCTTTACCCTATATTTTTTCTATAGATAACTCTTCAGAAGCCCCCTATAGTTATCACTTTAGCGTTACGGAGGAGGTCTTGTGTTAGAATTATTGCTCTCATTCCGGCGTGTGCGGCGATATGTAACGTGCATCGCAAGCAACACTTTCACATGTAGGCGCTCCGATGCATGGGTTTACGTTCATGCTTTTATTTGGGGGGGCTTTTTTTTTTTTTTTTTTATGGGGGGGGGGGGGG
>BLSH010469704.1:2140413-2150958 GCA_018402905.1 Glandirana rugosa
AAAAAAAAAAAAAAAAAAAAAAACGAAAAGTAAAAAACAAATTTATTTTAGGCCGATATTTATTCTACATATTTTTTGTGGGAAAATATTGAAATAAGCGTATATTGATTGGTTTGCGCAAAAGTTAGTGTCTACAAAATGGGGAATAGATTTATGGCAGTTTTTATTTTTTTTACTAGTAATGACGGTGATCAGTGATATTTTTAGCGGGACTGTGAAATTGCGGCAGGCAGATCGGACACTTTTGACACTTTTTTGGGGACCGGTGACATTTATAGAGATCAGAGCTAAAAATAGCCACTGATTACTGTGTCATTGGCAGGGAAGGGGTTAACACTAGGGGGCGATCAAGGGGTTTAGTGTTTCTAACTGGAGGGGAGTGGACTGACTGAGTAGAGAGAACACTGCTCCTGATCACTAGGAACAGCAGATCTCTCTCTACTTCCATGTCAGAATGGGGATCTGTTTATTTACATTGACAGATCCCCGTTCTGGCTCTCTGTGGAGCAATCGCGGGTGGCCGCAGACATCGACCGCCTGCCACGTGCATCAGCTCCGCCCACAAAACCCGTTCCTCTGATGGACGTACAGCTACAGTGTTTGCGGGAATGTGCCGACTTGCTGCAGTAAAATGACGTCTGCTGGTCAGCAAGTGGTTAAGGGGGGATATGATCAACATGCATAAATACATAAGTGGTCCATATAGTGAACTTGGTGTTGAGTTATTCACTTTAAGGTCATCACAGAGGACAAGGGGGCACTCTACGTCTAGAAGAAAAGAGATTTCATCTCCAAATATGGAAAGGTTTCTTCACAGTAACGGCTTTGAAAATGTGGAATAGACTCCCTGAAGAGCTGGTTCTGGCCAGCTCAGTAGATTGCTTTAAATATGGCCTGGATTCTTTCCTAAGGCCAAAGTTTTTTGTAGCTCTCCATGTTAGTCAATGGCCCCATAAAAACGCCAACGTTTTTTAGCTGTAGAGGGCGTCGGCATTAGTGAGCTAAAACTAGAACCCAGCGCGTTCTGAGGCTGTAACGTTTTGCCGTTTTTTTGACGCTGACGTTTTTAGGTTGAAAAATAGCCGAGGATTAAAAAAAAAAAAAAGCCTATTGACGCCGACGCTCACTAACGCTCATTAACACCGATGCAAAACGCCGGAAAAAAACAGATTTCTCCCTGACATCTGACCTGGCGTTTTGCTTATTAAACATACGCCCGTGTGTATGAGGCCTCCATCTACATAATATAACTGGATACTAACATTTATAGGTATCGTTGATTCAGGGAATATCCCGTTTGCCTCTCAGGGGATCAGGAAGGATTTTGTTTCCCCTACTGGAGCAAATTGGATCATGCTTTGCTGGGGTTTTTACCTTCCTCTAGGTCAACTGTGGGTATAGGATTGTGTGATTTCCCCCCCCCCCCCCCTTAATTGGTTTAACTAAGATGGATTTGTGTCCTTTTTTTTTTTTTAACCTATGTACATTTGTTAGGATTACAGAGCAATTTTCTCTATAACATCGGGAACAGGTGTCCTGAAGTCCCCAGAAATAACATTAACAAGGCTGATCATGTTTGTGATTTCGGTGCAGCTTTGTTAGCTCACTGAATTTCTGGCTGGATCAGCAGGTATTTTTATTTGCACTTACTGAACAAAATGCTTTTTAATGGTATATTTAACAGACCAAAAGGCAGCAAATACGATGTTCATAGTTGGGGTTTACATACCCTTTAGTTTCAGGACTATACATGGTTGTGGTTCTAATTAGTTTAGTCGGGCACAGAGGAGTAAGAGTCATGCCTCCTGAAAGGCACTCAAAACATATTGAAAAATTTTGTATGTTTCGTTGAGCACAAGAAAATTGGATAATGTAAATTTGAAAGGCTGCGCTTACCCTTATTTAAATAATACAATCCCCTTAATAATGAAACAAATGCTTAAATATCAACTATATGAAGAACCAATTGATACATGTAATCAATTTTTAAAGTGAAAATGTCCATAAGGTGCAGTCCTCAATATTAAATCAAAGTGCAATAGTGCAAAGAAATGTGCAATTTGGACAATTTTGCACAAAATTGATTATATTTAAGAATTAGTTTCCGTATTCACAAGGGGATTGTGTTATTTAAGTGTAAGCACAGCTTTCAATTTACAATTGATATTTCCAGTTATTGCTTGAATGGGTGTTTTTGATATACACAAGAAAAATAGACCCTGGAAGAGATCCTAAATGCTATTTTTGTAAAGCAAATTATACCTGTCTTTTCATTTTATTATAGTTCCTCTAATTTTTGAATGCAAAGTGCACCCAAAAATGTTTAGGCCCAAATGGATGCTGGTTTCACTTGTGACACCAAGCAAGCAGACCTACATTTCCACATGCATTTTGCTGAATCTGGAACATTTAGTAAAAGTGTTACTAAACCCAGGACCATGCATTCACTATATCTGGTCTCCCACAGTACACAGGACATGTAAATGCAGTTATTTTAGTAAATCTAAACTGCTTAAATACTTTTTTTCTCATTTAGAGCAGTCTTGTGACTTCTATCAGTGTCCAGCCAAGCACTGGTTAAAACTTGTAGTATTTAGAGGGATGGTTGGCGCTAGGTCTCACCACAGTGTGCTGGATGGATGGTCATTGTACTGGAGAGGCTCAAAAGGAGTCCTTGGGGTATGGTCCTGTGGGGTCGCCTCTACAAATGGCAGCTGTCTTAGGGGCAAGAGAACCTCTGTAAGACACACAAGACAAGGAGAGACACAGCGCCTCTAAGTGTAGCCGTAAAACACATTTATTAAAAAGTAGGGTTAAAATTACTCAGAAACGAGTAGTTGCTAGCCTTGCAGTGTGAGTCACTGCACACTTTATGGTGGCGGGATGCCTCGCTGAACTGGGTGAGAAGAGATGGAGTGCCTTGCTATTGCAGCGTCCCTGGACTGGGTCTCGCCGGTGGTTCCCGGGGCTGTGTTGTCGGGCACTGTAGTCGTCACTTATGGTGGCGGACTGACGTTGGGTGCGCGGCGCATTGTCGGAGTCTGCGCTCCTTCTACGGCCTGAAGGAGCGCACACTCCGACAACACGTCGCCACGCCCAACGCCAGCCCGCCGCCAGAAGTGGTGACTACAGTGCCCGACAACACAGCCCTGGGAACCAGGAAGCGCCGGGAACCACCGACTAGACCCGGTCCAGGGACGCTGCAATAGCAAGGCACTCCATCTCTTCTCACCCGGATCAGCGAGGCATCCCGCCACCATATAGTGCGCAGTGACTCACACTGCAAGGCTAGCAACCACTACTCGTTTCTGAGTAATTTGAACCCTACTTTTTAATAAATGTTTTACGGCTACACTTAGAGGCGCTGTGTCTCACCTTGTCTTAAAACTTGTAGGACTTTTCTGACTGACCTATGAGACTGCAAGAGCCCTGACCCTCTGGACATTGTTGATTGGACCTATGCTGATCACATGGACCCTCCCAAGAAAAAAAAAAACCTCTCTAGCAATACACCCCAAACTGAGCATGTGCAGTCTGACTCAATAGACTGTGTTATCAGGAAATTATCAGGGGACTGTGAAAGGAAAGGAGGATCCAACCACCTTTTTACACAATGCAGAGTATTAACCCCTTAGATTCCACAGAGTATAACGAACATGCCTTTACTGCTGCTCTTAAACACTGATTTTACTGTTGTGGGTTTAGTAACACTTTAAAGATTGTGATATACCCTTGTAATAAATAAATGGGGGAATCTAGAAATTTGGTACTGGCATCTGTGTGCTCCCCCACCCCCCCACACACGCCTACTCTAGTTGGCAGGACTGGAGAGCAGGAATCAGGATGAAGTGATTAGATTCATTGAAGACTAGGTGAGTACAGATTAGAGATAAACCTTAAGGTAAGTTATCTGCTAACAATTAAACCGCATCCGCACGGAGATTAAAATCTTTTGCTGCACCACCCTTTGTATCTTATCTATTTTAATAAAAATTACTGGGTTCTCACACCTTCCAGCACTCTCTCAGGAATGGGGTAAACACAAGATTGGTCAACTTGGGTAGTGGAGAGCACAAGGAAGCACTTCTGATTCTTCAGTAGTTGCCACTGGTGATGAGTTTTACGTAAGTTTTTTTTTACCCAGCATTATATATAAAAATACTTCCTTTCGTTAATTGACAGACGCAGCCTCTTATTCTTGACATGTGGGGTTTATGCACCTTTCACTAGGAGTGGACTAGGCAGAACGTAGTTCAGCTAAAAGCAGACACAGCCCCTCCCAGCGTGCAGTCCTCACTAGGCATAACCCCTTCTGCCCTGCTCGGCAACTCCGTTTTTTCTGCCTAGTGCAAGGAGTAGGACCTGGCTCCCTGCTGGGATCTGCGGTGCCCCGTGTTTTTTTTCTGATTTTTTTCCCCAAGACTTCTGGTGAAGAATGCAATCAAGTAGCCGGCTGGGTGACAGGCTGGATATCCTAGATCCAGGGAGTCTCCCCTGCGCAGCCTACAGATGCGAGCCGACCCTTAGCTGTACGCGGGGTCATATACCATGTCGGGCCTCGTTCCGTGCGGGGAGGCCGGCGGGTTAAACGTCCTGCCAGCACATCTAGAACGGGGCACGCATCACGGGTGTTGCCTGACCGGCAGCCCCCCCCCCCAAACCGGCGGGGTGGCAGGTCTGCCTCGGGTGGCTACCCGCTACGCCCGTCCAGAGTGGCAAGTATGCTTCCCCCACTGCGGGGGGTAGGCGGGTGGTGTCCCCCCTTCTTTGGTCATAGGTGGGCTTGATCCTGCCCCTTACTATTGCCCCCACCCCCCGGGCTGTACTCTCCCCCAGCCTGGCTGCGCTCCCCCTGGCCATTTTCCTGTAGCCGGCCTGTGTGGATCATGGCCACCATTTTCCTGTAGCCGGCCGTGTGTAGTATCGCGGCCGCCATTTTGCGGTAGCCGGCCGCTTGTTTTGGCCTCTAGTGCACACGGCGTGGTCCGCTGCGTCCTGACCTCAGATTCGCTGGCTGGTTTGGTGGTCCTGTATCTCTTGGCACCGGGCCGGAAGAGCCTTCCTACACGTGGGGGATGCGGAGCAGCAGGGTGGTTACAGGCAGCTACAGCAGCGCTAGCAGCAGCACCCGGGGTCGGTGTAGTGAGTCCTCCTGGGGCCCTAGTGCGGCAGCTTGAGGGTGGTGTGGGATGTCCGGTCTGGCCGGTGGGTGTCTTACGGGGAGTGGTGCAATGACGGCTGGAGCAGGTGCTTCCCAGTCAGAGGTTTCTGGTGAGGATCAGGGAGCGCTGGGACCTGTGGTTCCGCTGTACAAATTGACGGCCATCCTGGAAGAATTCTCCCGGGTGGAGCCGATCTGTGACTGTGGGGTGGCGGGGAAATGGCCACCTCCCCCCGTCCTCTACTGAGGACTCAGAGCCTGAGGGGGGCTCCGTGGTGTCGGGGACCCCCCTGGAGTTGTCGGAGGGCGAGCTCTGGGACCCCTCTGAGGATGAGCCCTCGGGCACCACCGCGGCTCGTGAGCGGGGTCTGGTGGGCTCCTTGGTCTCAGCGGTCTGTGAGATGCTTAAGCTGGGCCCGGCTGCGACACAGGGGGCGCTGTACACTTTTGGGCCGCATAGGCTGGCCCGGACACCCAAGGTATTCCCTTATTTGTCATACTTTGATCAGTTTGCTTACAAGGAGTGGCAACGACCTCAGGGTTCATTTGCCATGCCTAAACGTTTTTCTGTGCGTTATCCCTTTGAGGATACCCTATTGCAGAAGTGAAAGTCTCTGACGGTGTACCCGCCCATGGCCCGTCTGAACAAGGCGACCACTATTCCGATGGAGCGCTGTCCATCCTTTAAGGACCTGGCTGATAGGAGGGCTCAGGCAGTATCCAAGGCAATGTTCCTGGTCGTAGGGTCGGTCTTGTGGCCGGCGCTGGTGGCACAGGCACTTAAGGAATGGGCGGCCATTGTGCACCAGGCCTTGGTGACTCTCCAGGCCCCTCCAGAACCTGTGCAGATGGTGGACCAGCTGATTCAGGGTCTTAAGTACCTCTGTGACGCGGACCTCGACCTGGCTTCCATGCTGTCGAAAATGTCCATGTTCGCAGTCCTCATTAGAAGTCTGCTGTGGCTTAGATGTTGGTCGGGGGACCAGGCGTCAAAGAAGGGCCTGACGGACCTGCCGTTTGAGGGTGGTCGTCTTTTTGAGGCCTCCCTGGATGAGAGCATCAAGGATTACACTGGGGAGAAGAGTGCGTTCCTCCCAGATCCTAGAAGGGGCAAGGAGCCCCGGCGTAGGGTGGGCCCTTCCTTCCCTACTCAAGCGGTTTTTTTTTTTTTGTGCTACGTGCCTCGAACAAGGTCTCTCAGCCCGCTAAGCCCTCTGCGAGGGGGGGGGGGCCAGAAGTGTACCTGGCAGCGTAAGGCGGAGAAGTCCTCTTCCGCATGATGGGTAGCCCCCGCCCATTGTTCGGGTGGGAGACGGCTCTTGCGGTTCACGGAACGGTGGACCTCTCGCATCTCGGATATCTGGGTGCGCGAGGTGGTTTAGTCCGGGTACAAGATAGAGTTCTGTACCCAGCCCCCGGACAGATTCTTTGCCTCCAATCTGAGGCTTCCCCCGGGGCGACGGCAGGCCCTGTTTGGGGCCGTGCAAGTCCTGCTCTATCAAGGGGTGATTGCTCCGGTCCCCTCTGCGGAACATTTCTGCGGTTTTTATTCAAATCTTTTTGTGGTTCCGAAAAAAGATGGGGTCAGGCCTGTCTTGGACCTAAAGGCTCTCAACCTCTTCTTTGCCTCCTTGGACATCAAGGATGCATATCTGCACGTGCCCATATGTGCGCGCCACCAGCGCTTTCTGCACTTTGGGGTAGGGGATCTCCACTACCAGTTTGTGGCCCTTCCGTTCGGTCTGGCCTCAGCCCCACGGGTCTTCACCAAGCTCCTAGCCCCAGTGCTGGCTCTGCTGTGGCAGAGGGGCACAGCAGTGGTGGCATATCTCGATGACCTTCTCAGCCTTGAGGGACAGTGTGGACATCCCCCTCGGTTTCCTGCGGGACTTCGGCTGGGTGATCAACCTTCCAAAGTCGGTAGTGACTCCGTCGTGCCGGTTGGAATATCTGGGCTTGGTCCTGAACACAGCGTGGGCAAAGGTTTTTCTCCCTGCCCCCAAGGTGTTGACGCTCCAAGTTGCGGTGCGGGCCCTGCTGTCCCAGCGGTGGTCCGCTCTCAGATTTTGCTTGAGGGTGTTGGGGCTGATGGTCTCCACCTTTTTGAGGCGGTGCCCTATGCCCAGAGTCTCACCCGGTCCCTGCAGCGGGCAATTCTGCTCCGGTGGGACAAGTCTCCATTAACCCTGGATCGGGTGATCAGGTTGGATCACCGGACCGGAGGTTCCCTCGCCTGGGGGCTGCGGGGCCCCGGCCTTGGGGCTGGGGAAGTCGTTTCTACCCGTGGAATAGACGATGGTCACGACAGATGCCAGCCTATCTGGCTGGGGGGGTCCTGGGGCTGTTGTCGACCCAAGGTCGCTGGTCCCCGGAGTCCCGTCTCCCGATCAATGTGGTGGAACTTCGAGCAATCAGGCTTTGCCTCTCCCACTAGCCGGGGAGGTTGCCTGGTCGTCCTGTTCGGGTCCAGTCAGACAACGCCACGGCTGTGGCTTATGTGAATCATCAGGGCGGAACAAGGAGCGCGGCAGCAGCGTCAGAAGTTGCCCACATTCTGAGGTGGGCAGAGCTTCACGTGCTTGCAATCTCTGCCGTTCACATACCGGGCGTCAAATTGGCAGGCAAACTACCTCAGTCGCCAGAGGCTGGATCAGGGAGAGTGGCCCTGCACCTGGAGGTGTTCCGCCAGATTTGTCAAAAGTGGGGCACGCCAGACGTGGACCTACTGGTGTCCCGGCTCAATCGGAAGGTGCAGGCCTTCGTGAGCAGAACAAGGGATCCCTTGGCAGACGCGGCGGATACCCTCGTGGCTCCGTGGTCTCGGTACCGACTGCTCTATGCCTTCCCTCCGCTTCCGCTGCTCCCACCCCTACTGCGCAGAATAGAGGCGGAAGGAATCCCAACCATTCTGGTAGCGCCAGAGTGGCCTCTGCGTCCTTGTTACGCCGATGTGGTGCGGCTGGTGGTTGATGTTCCCTGGCGGCTCCCGCTTTGCGAGGACCTACTTTCACAGGGACCCATCTTGCACCCTGCTTTACCCTCGCTGGCTTTAACGGCCTGACTATTGAGTCCCAGGTGTTAAAAGATAGGGGACTCTGAGTCTGTAATTCCCACTATGCTCCAAGGCGCGTAAGATCTATCACTGCACCTGGAAGGCTTACATTGCCTGGTGCAAGGCGGGGGGTGGAACCCTCATTCTTTCTCAGTGGCTCGGGTGCTGGCCTTCCTTCAGCAAGGCCTAGATCATAAGTTGGCATTGAGCACACTTAAGGGGCAGATTTCTGCCCTGGCTATTATTTTTCAGCGTCCCTTGGCGACGCATTCATTGATTTGTACCTCTTTGTCCAGGGGGTTTGTCATGTCGCTCCCCGGGTACGGGCGCCTTGGGACCTTAATCTGGTCCTTTCAGTGCTTCAGAAGCCGCCTTTCGAAAATATCAGGGTAATCTCCCTGCAGCTGAGCTGCTTTTGCAGAAAGTGGCCTTCCTGGTGGCGATTACATCCGCTAGGCGGGTGTCTGAGCTAGCGGCTCTGTCCTGTAGGTCCCCATACTTGGTCCTACATAGGGACAAGGCGGTTTTGCAGGGACAAAAGGCAGCACCACTTCTGCCAGAAACAATCAGCTAGGAAACTGTCAGTCCAGGCCGCCCCTGCTCCACACTTGCCCTCAGCTAATTTCCACTTGCCAAATACTAGCAGGGGAGTGGAAATTTTGAGGGATGCCTTACTGTGTTTTCCATGCAAGTGTTTTCCAAACCTGTCTTCAGGGTTTACTACATTGGCTCATGATTTTGTTTTCATATATTAAACCATTTGGCCTTAAGCGAGAAGTGAAGGTTTTTTTTTTTTTTTTTTTTTTTCCAGTATCATACTTAGCTAGGTGGATGCATCGGTCCGATGGTGCAGCTCTCCCCTGGCGACTCCTACACTGAGAACCGAGCAACTTCAGCCTACTCTGTGCTGAAAAAGGGTCACGGGAGTGCAAAACGAATTACACAAATTCTTGTAATGCATGGAAGTACAGCCAAACCAGCTTTGGCTATACTTCAAGACAGATCACTCCACCTGTGCGAATTACCTGCAAAATATGTATTGTTAATGAGGTTGGAGAATGTGTTTGGTAAACACTGGTCTTTAAGGGCCGGTTCACATTGTAGTGAGGCGGAGCGGCGCTCCAGGCGATCTCAAAGCGGCTTGCTAGGAGACTTCTATCATAGAAGTCAATGCAAGCCGCCTGAGATCGCCCTAAAAATAGTGCAGGGACCATTTTTCTAATGCGGAGCGAAGCGATTCGCTCCTATTAGAACGGTCCCATTTGCACAGCATTGAGGCGAATTGTCAGGCGACTCAAGTCGCCTGACAATTCGCCTAGATGTGAACTGTCAGCGAAGTCGCGCCGCTCCGCCTCGCTACAATGTGAACCGGCCCTAAAGAGGAAGTAAACCCTGATGGGTTTTACGTCCTCTTTGTTGCTCAGCATTGCCCTGCAATGTAACAGCATAATATGCTAGTATGCATCGCATGCTAGCCTATTATGCGACACCTGCATTGGAAGCCCACGCTGTCCCCGCTCCAGGAAGAGTCCATCTTTGCCCCTCTTCCTTCCGGGGCCACGGACTTTGGATCGGATTTACCGGAGCCACGTGACATCACTCCCATGTGCCCAAGTGCGGCACGATCTCAGCGAAGAAATGGCACAGAGACTGTTTCTTCACCGCGCATGTGCCCGATGACGTAGGCACATGCGAGTAGACTGTATATCTCCTAAACCGTGCAGGTTTAGGACATATGCAGGGAACCTACAGGTAAGCCTTCTTATAGGCTTACCTGTAGGTTAAAGTGGTTATCAAATCAGGCTGTAAAGAGGCATATTATTAGTCTCCCCCAAACAATTAACTGGACAAGAAGCTAGCTATGTGTTGACTTGTATCCCACCAACATCGGACCATTTTTTTTTCTCTAAGCTTTAATTAGAAATCATTTTTCAGAATTAAATGTTCATGTACATTAAATGGTCAATGATGCATTAGAGTTGATTTACTAAAACTGGAGAGTGCAAAATCTGGTGCAGCTTCGCATAGTAGCAAATCTGTCTCGGTGAAACAGCGGCAGTTAACGGCTAGTCGCCAGCCGTTCACCAATTTCACTATGAATTCCAAGTGCCAAAAAATTAATTATATTGTACAGTATGAATAGTGGAGACACGTTACCAAAACGTGAGGACCGAGGAGGGAGGTGACAGTTTCGGATTAACTTGTTCAACTTCTATCTTCGGCTAAACGATGATACGCTTCGACGTGGTCTAAAACGTGAGAGGTCAAAATCATTTAGTTGAGATTACGTAGTAACTGGTAAATTACATGTACTTGTAAATTAAGACTTTTT
>BLSH010469704.1:2154133-2168549 GCA_018402905.1 Glandirana rugosa
CCCTACCGACGTCACCCTAGACACTCTTTTACATAGAAAACAGATTCATGTATTGTGTTAGAGCAAAAGTGATTTCCTCCCAAGCAATATAACTTCCCAGGCCTCTTAACCCCTTCCCATCCACCCACTGTACTTAAACGGTGGGGTGGGAACTTTGTTGTTCTGAGGCAACGTACCGGTACGTCGATGAGAACGGGTGTCTGCGCAATCCTGTGATGGCTATGATCTTCAGATACAGCCTATCGCAGATTGAGATCTGGGCGCTGTGATTGGCCCTCCTGATCACATGATGGCTATGTCCAATCACAGCCTTCACAGTGTAAACAGACACGTGTCTGTATCAGTTCTCCCCGCTAAGCTGTGGGAGCAGGGATAGTGCTGACAGCTCTCTGTAAGGGATGAATTTACACAGAGAGCTGTCACAGATCCGACTGCAGCCATCCCCACACAGTACACCAAGCACCACTGCCCCTGGCCCATCCCATGAACATCTGTCCAAATGTCCCCATCTGTACCAGTGCACAAAACATTTTGTCAGTGTCCCATCAACATCTGTACCAGTGCATAAAAACATCTGCAATAATGTTCCATTGCAAGGTCAACATCTGTCAGTGTCCGTGATGGACGATCAACATCTGTCAAAGTGTACAAGTGCACAAAAAACATCTGTCAGTGTTCCACCAATAAAAAAATGTAAAGCCCTTGTATTCGCATGCAAAGGCGAACGCACTTGTTGGTTCCGTACACATATGTAAACGGCGATCGCACCACATGTAAGGTATCGCTGTGAACGTCATAGCGAGAGCAGTAATTCTAGCACCAGACCTCCTGTGTAACAACTGGTAACCGATAAAGGCTTATAAAGCGTTGCCTATGAAGATTTTTAAATACTGAAATGTATTTATGCTTAACTGTGCAAAATTCTGTTTGAAAAACTGCTGCGCAAATACTGTATGACATAAAAATGAGCAAAACCCACATTTCTTTATTCTCTAGGACCTCTGCTACAAAAATATATAATGTTTGGGAGTTCTAAGTAATTTTCTAGCAAAAAATACAAATTTTTGCTTGTAAACAAAAAACCGTCAGAAGGCCTGGTCTTAAAGTGGATAATGCCTAAAGGTACTCCTTGAATGTTGGGCCTCTCTATGTGGCTAGGCTGTTAAATTCTCACGTGTGGTATTGCCATACTCAGGACGAGTAGCAGAATGTGTTTTGGGGTGTAGTTGCAAGTATGCCTATGCCGTGTGTGAGAAATAACTTAATATGACGTTTTTGTGAAAAAAAAAAAATTTTTTTTCATTTTTCGAAGAATTTTGGGAAACAAATTACATACATCTTCAAAAAACTTGCCATGCTTCTTGCTAAATACCTTGGATGGTCTACTTTCTAAAAAGGGGTCTTTTGGGGTTATATGTACTTTCTTGATATGTTAGGGCCTCAAGAAATTAGATAGGCCGTCAGTACATCAGGTGTTAACAATTTTCAATGATTGGTACCATAGCTGAAATACTCTAACTTTCACACAGACCAAATATACACTGATTTGGGTTATTTTTACCAAAGAAATGTAGCAGTATAAATTGTGGCCAAAACCTTATGAAGAAAAGTTACTTATTTGCAAAATTTTATAACAAACTAAGAAAAACTTACTTTTCTTTCAAAATTTTTGGTCTTTTTTTCATTTGAAGAGCAAAAAATAAAAAAAACCCAGTGGTGATTAAATACCACCAAAAGAAAGCTCTATTTGTGTCAAAAAAAAAAAATGTATGGGTACAGTGTTGCATGACCGAGTAATTATCATTCAAATTGTGACAGCTGAAAATTGGCCTCTTCTTCTTTCTACAGTTAAACACATTGAGGAAGAGTTTACAAATTGAAATATGGGATTTAGTTCTAATTTGGCTGTTAAGTTCATATAAAATCAAAATAAAAAATTGCCCTTTTCATTTTACTGACTATTCCCATTTGCAGAAAAAAACACCTATTTTTAATTGTATTTATTTTTTTGGCGAACTATTTTTTTCATTTGTAAGAATTCAGGATTCCTCCTTCCCAAATGATTATTGGCATAGAGCTAATTGGTCCCATTTAAAGGGATACTACACGTTTGCTTTTTTTTACCCCCTTAAAATAACAAATGTTATACTTTCCTCCTCTGTGAAGTGGTTTTGCACAGAGTGGCCCTGATCCGCCTTTGCTGTGCTCCCTCGGCGGTGCTCCTGGCTCCTCCTCTTCTCGAGTGACCTGTAAGGGAATCGCTTTCCTTGGGGGTCACTCGTGCGGACACGCTCCCGTGTCACTGGACTTGATTGATAGCAGGGGAGTCATTGGCTCCCGCTGCGGTCAATCTATCCAATGAGGACTGGAGCCCGCGGTTGAAGCTGCTAGGCTCATCCCCAATGCGGGAATGATCGGGCTCAGATAAGTAAACGGAGGCCCTGGGGGCAGCTGCAACAAAAAGGCTTTTTCGCCCTAATGCATAGAATGCATTAAGGTGAAAAAACAGGAGGGTTTACAACCCCTTTAAGAACTTTTCAATCCTTTGTTATCAATTCGCAGTTTACTAAAGATATGCTCTGTTCTCTGAATTTCTCGTTTTTTGAGTAGGTTAATACAGAATGTTAGATTTGTATTTATTTTATATATGAGGTTTTTCTCATTTTTGTCTGTTAATATTCTGTTCTATGGGAATACACATTAATTTTGGTAATGCATGTTATGTTTGGTAAAATCATATCAAAATTCTCTGCTTAAGCAGGTATCTTATTAACCACTTGAAGGCCAGGCCTTTTCTGGCACTTTTTGTTTACATGTAACAATCAGTATTTTTTGCTACAAAATTACTGGGAACCCCCAAACATTGTATATATTCTTTTTAAAGCAGAGGCCCTAGAAAATAAATTGGTAGGTGTTGCAATTTTTTTGTCAGTATTTGCGCAGAGGTTTTTCAAACGCAGTTTTTTTGGGAAACTGAAACCGTTTTAAGATCATGTGAAAGACAATCATGGTGATCGCATGGCCAAAAGCCCTGCCTCCTGGCATTCTGAAGCCCTTAAAGGGGCGGGGGAGCTGGCGCCAAGTGTTCTCAGTGTCACTATAGTACAGTCCCCTTTACATCTCGGTGCCTCTTTACAGTGCAGTCCCCTTTATATCACAATGGCCCTAGCAATTACAGCACCCTCCCATCACAGTGCCCCTTGCAGTCATGCATGCCCCCCTGTCCTCTTACATCACTGCCCCCTTTCAGTCTCTGCCTCCCCTACCCATTCCTACCTTCAGCGGGGCAGAGGCAGTTATCAGCCTGTGTCCTCTCCCAAGTCCCTGCTTCAACAACAATGTCACCCTATGAGGGGGGCAGGATGACCTACCCAACTTTTTTTTTAACGAGGGTGATTATCTGCTTGTTAATATGGGAAGACTCCAGCCCCCTGCCCTGCTGATAGGATGACATTGTCGTTTGGGTGGGAGAGGACACACAGACTAAGTGGCATGGCCGCAATCCAGACAGAACTGTCACAGACCAAGATCTCTTTTCATCTCCTGTGGCCTGGATATTAACAGGCCATGCACCAGTACTGGTCCACAGCGTGGGGATGTAAACGAAATGTTTAAATCACGGTTCAACTACTATTAATATGAACAGTACAAAAACTAGCTAGGTGATATTAGTGTTTTTGCTTTCTGTTAGGCTGTTGACATACAACACTTTTTACCATCTTTGAAATTCTGCATATAAAGAAAAATACAATGTTGGTGTTAGAGCAAACACAAAATTACCATTGAACTGCATTATCTGATGACCATCGGTTCCATGCTGTCCTATTCATAACCTCCTCCCAAGCAAATTGCAATGGTAATAGTCATGCTTTCTGATTTCTATTTTATTTGAGATGACAGGAAAGGTGGAACTTTTTTTTATTTCTGGTTAGACTATACAGCCTGTTTATACCCTGACACAACGTTTTTTACTTATAATTTTATTGATCTTGTGTAGGATTTATATAGCTACAACAGTTTGTGCTGCTCTTTAAAAAATGGAGACAGTGCAGTTACAATAAAGTTCAATACAAGAGGGATCAGCAGGCCCTGCTTGTTTGAGTATACAATCTAAAAGGGAGGGCCAAGTAATACAAAAGGTAATAACTGTTAGGATTAAGTAAATGGATAAAGCAAAAGTAGTTTTAGTAGATAAGCCTCTCTGAAAATATGGGTTTTCAGAGATCACCCAAAAACATTTTAATTGTGAGCCTGAGGTTTTGTTTTTTATTTTTAAATCCAAGTAAGCCAAGCTTGCTTGTTGGATTTAATTATTCTTTAATGTGACTCTGTTGCCAGACAATTCAATTTTATCAACAACCTTCCTATAGGGATATGTGTGCATTTAACCTGTTTTAGGCATATTTACCTGTAAAAGCCTACTGTAGACATCAAAAGCCTTGAGACGGCTGCTGGATGCTTCTACCTTGGCTATGATCTCAGCTGCTCCAGCAGCTGACTCAGGGTACGGTAAAAGTACATTTTTTTTTTTATTACAGAGCTGAACTTTTTAAGGATGTGATCATAGTCCTAAACATAGGTAAACCCAAAATCAGCTTTCCATTCCTTTGACGTGGTGGCTGTTTTTCTTTCAGGTTCTTTTCTCCTTATTTTTACCAGATGATCCTGCCACTAACCTTCTTACTGTCCTAGGGAGATAACACTTCTCTGTGGAGGAACAGCATTTTCACCTGAGGATACTCTCCTGTTTTGGACAACAACCTTGTCTTCATTACATAGGTGTTTTTTTTTGTTTTTTTTTTTAGTGCAGACAATAACTGGTTAGTTGGAGGCTGGGTTCAGAGCTTACACCGAATCCAATTCGCAGGACACTTGAAAACACATTGTTTTCAATATGTCCAGTTTTACATAGGTGCAGTGCATTTGCACTCCGCATTGCACGTTTTCTCTGTAGTGCGGTGCGGATTCTCAGCCCATTACGTTCAATGGGAACACATCTGACACGCAGATATGTTCTGCATGTACAGGGATTTTCTCCCCCTCTTCACTGCACCCCCCCCGGTTAGCTTATTCACACTGGGAACGGACAGGAGCCGCTGAACAGCAGCCCTTGCCCTTCTCATGGACAATAAGGCTGGAATTCGCACCGGTCCGGTGTGAATCCAGCCTCATAACATCTGACTTTTTTCCATTTCACTGCAAGGCCACATCTGGAATTTTCTTTTTATAATGCACTTGAGGGTCAGGTGCATTTGTCTTGAGCGTATACATTAGCGTGCCATTTAATGAAAAGACATGCATCCCATAGCACATACACATTGTGTTTTTTTTATACTGTGCATTAAAATACTTGTAAATGCATGAAAAAATGTGCATGCATATGTATAACTTTGGCCTGAACTGTTACCAGTTTGTCGGATTGCAATAATAGTGTTCTGCCTCTCCAATCTAAGCATTGAAAGTGTGATCTCTGCAACTTACAGTTGTGGTGAGCTATCGATAACCCCAATCTTAGCTGAATAAACAGACAGTAACTTGATCCAGACGACCCCTTGAAGATCTTGTGACGTTTAATCCATAAACTGAGGATCTTGCAACAATGAACGTCGGATAGTTCAAAAGATCATAATGTGATCCACTCCATGAGACATGTGGCTGAGAAAAATGAAAAAAGGGTGGAGCTAACTATACAAGATAAATCTGAGCTACAGGAAAGGGAGGAACCAGGGACAGAATAATATATATAACCTTTAAAAGCATATCACAAAGCATATAAAATATGGCACTCCCCGTTGAAATCTATGATTTTTATTAACAAACTTTGGTCTAAGTCCAAATATAAGCAAATTAAGATTTTCTCAGGAACATCTGCAAAACAAGAGGGAAGAGAAAACGATGCAAACCTTTACATAATAGTTGCAGATGCTGGTCTTGAAAGTCCAGGCTGTGACAAGGAAATCCATCTTCAGAGGGGAAGGCAGCAACATGCACCAATCCTTACCTCCCTTTGAATCAAGTTGATGACTTGTCTTCCTGTTTGGGCAAAAGAAGTACTAGTTCATTTATAGGTCTGAAGTAAAGGTGTGCAGAACCTTCTTTCATTACTTTAACTTCTACTTTCGTTACTTAGCATAGTCTTTGTAATAAGACCCATAGGCCAAAGGTTGTGATGGGAACCTGTCTCTTTCAAAAGAACTGTCTCCCACTTGTAGGTTGGATTTGCTAGTGGCTCATACAACAGAGGATCTCTTAGAAAAGCGTTAAGAACAGTGAGGACTCAGCCTTACCCTTGTTTTCACAGAGGTGTTGAGTGTGACGTTAACAGCTCTGATTTCCTTATCAGATTTACCAGTTCAAAGGTAGAACTTGAGATGAATTTATCATTCAAGCGTACTGGTGGAGATAGCCATGATGTGTCCAGAAATGCAGTAGTAGGTACTGCACGACTGATGCGAGCAGTATGGGTTGAGGTTAGTGGGAACATAGTGCCATTGTTCCGGCATAGAGAACTTCCTAATGCGTACCACTCTGTTTACCGACCTAAACCTATAACTGTCTTGTTTGATTGTGTATATATCCTAGCACTATTTTTCTGTCTGTATAAAAGTCAAAGGAGTCTATTTCAACATCTGTTTAAAGTTCTATAAGCTCAGCAATTTCCACAGCTAACACAACTGCATAAATGTCAAGCCTTGCAATAGTATGTGCAAGTTTTGGTGTGAGCTTGACCTTGCCTATGATAAATCCTACGCCCACTTCACCGCTGGGATCCGTAGATCGAAGATAAATCATGGCAGCGATAGCTTTGTTGGATGCATTGGAGAACACATGGACCTCTCTTCTAGTGGCATTCTTTAAGGATGCTAGGGAGTAAGAGCATGGCATCTGAAGTTGTTCTAATGTTGTTAGAGACTGTTTCCAGGATTCACACCTTTTTTTTTTTTTTTCTCCTTGGGTAAGGGGGTATCCCAGTCTGAGCTTTCAGAAGTAAGTTGTCTCAGCCGTATCTTACCCTGAATAGTGAGAGGTTCTCTGAAACCCATCAGATAATAAATGCTGTTCACTAGACCAAACGCCTCGCTTTGTGAAGGGCTTGTCATAGACTGATGCTTGAAATGTGAATGTGTCTGTTAACATTCCAAAGCAATCCAAGACTGCACTGCGTAATGGAAAGGTCCAACCCTAGTTGGAATTTCTTCACACTTATCACATAGTCATCAGAAGGAAAGACTCTCATGACCTTGTCGCTGTTGGAGATGATTTTGTGAGATCTGAAGTTTGCAGTGATAAGCATGTTCTGAGTTCTAGTGAGAAGGTCAATAGCTTCTTCTGTAGGCAGAGAATTGAACATAGAAATTCCCTTTGATGAATTGTCGTTCATCAGATCCAAATTCTTTCTCTCCCTCTTCAGCGGTTTTCCTCACTACATAAATTGCTCCTGCAGAAGGGCTGTTACCAAAAACATGTACCTTCATCTGTTAGTCTGACATTCATCATTGACATAATTATTGCGATACCATTGGAACCTAAAAGAAGTTTCTGCAATCTTTATGGACCATGAAACAGTGAAACATCTGCTGAATGTCAGCCATGACAGCAATTGACTCTTGTCTGAAGCAAAGTAAAACTCCTATAAGATTGTTGTTCAGGCTAGGCCCAGTGAGAAGATTGTCACTGAGGGAGACTCCTTCATGACGAGCACTTGAGTTGAAGACCACCCTAATCTGATCAGGCTTGTGAGGATGGTAGACACCAAAGCATGATAGGTACCAACATTCTTCTCCTTCCTTAAAAGGAGGTGCAGGCTCAGCATTATCTCTCTCAAACACCTTCTGTATAAGGTCCACAAAGTGCTTTTTCATCTCAGGCTTCTGGTTCAAACTGCACTTTAAAGACACAAATTGTGGTTCTGCTGTTTGGTAGCCTTTCTTGGGGTACAAAATGGTAGAGGTGCTACCCAACTGTTGTAATCATCTTAGTAGAACACTTTACTCATGGTTTTCAAGAATTCTTTGTCTTCCATGGTAGCTGCCAACTCTGTCTTTAGTGGTTTCCTCGAACACCATGTTGCCGATGTTGTCATCCCAGAAATTAAGAGCTTTCTTATCGTCTTGTATGATGTGCCGTTGTGCACCTTTTTCAAACAGTCTTTATTTCACATTTGACGTGATTGTTGTGCAGAACAAGTAGTCTGTCTGTTTTGACTGGGCGTGTTTTAACCGGTTCCTGACTGGCTACCGTATATTTACTGCAGCAGTGTGGTGCTGTCTCGCCAATCGCTGTATATAAGTGGCGATTCGCGCGCACAGCTAGGGTGCGAGAAGTGGTCACCACTTTTTCTACCCAATACCATCAGGTTAGCAGGATTTTACGAAAGCACTGGGAAATTTTTCGTAATGACTGCATTCTGGCACACCTTCTTCCCGAAAATCCCACAGTGCTTTTTAAGGGGGGCCCCTCCTTTCAGACCCTCCAAAGAAAACTTTTTTTTCCCCATGAAATGAAGAGTTTTTTTACCCTTGTAGAGGTGCAAGATATGTAAAATGAATACCATTAAGAGGAAATGTGATTCCTTTTGCTCACATTATGATAAGATATACCATATCACTTGTCTGTCCCTGTTGATTTTACTATGAGACGCACAATTCGGACCTTACAGGTCAGAGTGAGTGAGCATTTTGCGAATATACGCAAAGGCTTCCCAAAGCATAGCGTGTCCAAGCACTAGCTGCTACATCATGCCAAAAATCCCAGTGGCACTAGGGTCATGGCTATTGATAGTTTCTCTTCTGCTTGGAGGGGTAGCAATATCAGAAGAGAAATATCCATGCTAGAGACATAGTGGATTTATACCTTGTGCTCTTTCTTCCCTTATGGCCTCAACATAGAGTGGGATGTAAATGCATTTATAAGCAACGCATGACATCCCACCAGTGTTCTGGCTGTAAATATATAGGTTTGGCTTGTACTTCTTTACACCCTTGTAAAATGTATTTCTTTTTAATTTTTGTATTATGATGATATCTATTATCTTTTTAAACTAATTTTAAATTGTCTACTTTGTGGGGTGATCTTTTATATTTGATTTGTATAAATGTTTGTAATTAATGGCGATATGGTTTCCGGCCATTAAGGGCCACTGTATCCAGTCTCTGGTTGACTGTATTAATGAGAATGTGCTATAAGTGATTTGGTTTTTTAACCAATAAACGCTTACACACTTTTTAGGGTTTTTTTTGTTTTTAATCTTGATCTCTGTCCTGTTCAATCTGGGGCCTTAGTATGAGAGGCGTAGTGAGGATTTAGCAGCGGCTGTGAAGTAATATATGGTCCGCTGGTTCAGGAGGATTCCGCTTTGGAATGCATACCAATTCCTGTCTGTGTTATTTAAGTTGCATCGTCTCGTCAAGGCCACATCCCTGATGTCATTTGTATGACGAAACGCGCTGGGCGGAGCCTAGTGACGCACGCCACACGAGACCAGGAACTAGAGAGGCGACCACCATCTTTGAGGCTGGAGACCCGCTGTTGCTGAACAAGCTTAAGATTGTTTTTACATGTGAGTTGTTACTTTTTTATTTAATAAATTTATACAGTTACCATCTGCACTATTGGAGTTCCTTTTCTCTTCCAATGTGGGACATTGGCTATATCTGCTTTTGGAGCTGGAGAACCGATACCTTTACTGTTGGGGAGACTACTGAGAATGGTATCTTCCGATCTGTTGCAGCAGCCCAGGGGTAGATTGGCGGAGTGATCGTATTGATAATTAACCACTCCAGGTCCGCGCTATAGCCGAAGTACGGCTCCAGCACAGACCTGAAATGCCCGGACGTCCTCCACTGCGCACGCTCCAGGCGCGCCCCCGGCGGCAGCAGCGGCGCGCGTGCGTGCCCGTGGGTCGGGCGGACTCTATGTCCGCCAGAGACCCGCCGATCACCTTTAGGATCCTCAGAACGGGGAACCGCCGTTGTAAACACGGCGGTTCCCCGTTCTGTGACAGGGGACATACCAGATCTACTGATCCCTGTCACTGGGATCAGTTAGATCTGTTATGTCCTGACCAGCCCTGCCCCCCCACAGTTAGAACACACCCAGGGAACATATTTAACCCCTTCACTGCCCCCTGCTGGTTAACCCCTTCACTGCCAATGACATTTACACAGTAATCAGTGGACATTTAAATTTCTGATCGCTGTATAAATGTCATTGGTCCCAAAAATGTGTCAATGTCCGACATTTCCGACCCAATATCGCAGTCCCGATAAAAATCGCAGATTGCCGCCATTACTAGTAAAAAAAAAAAAAAAATAATAAAAACGCCATAAATCAATTCCCAGTTTGTAGACGCGATAACTTTTGCGCAAACCAATCAATATACGCCGATTGCGATTTTTTTTTTTTTTTTTTTACCAAAAATATGTAGAAGAATATATATCGGCCAAAACCGATGAATAATTTTTTTAATGGATTTGTACTTTAGCAAAAAGTAAAAAATATTGTTCTTTTTTGCAAAATTGTCGCTCATTTTTTGTTTATAGCGGCGATCAGAAATGACGCAGAGGTGATCAAATACCACCAAAAGAAAGCTCTATTTGTGGGAAAAAAAGGACGCAAATTTTATTTGGGTACGTCGCACGACCGCATTGTCATTCAAAATGCGACAGCGCTGAAAGCCAAAAATTGGTCTGGTCAGGAGGGGGGTTTAAGTGCCCGGTAAGGAAGGGGTTAATAAAGGCGCACACTGACCCTCCGTAATAGGGGGTCGGTGGGGTCCGGTAAGCGGCTTGTATTGGTGGTGATTCTGGTGATGGGCTGCACTGGACTTTCTTCATATTAACACACATCTACTATAAACTGTTTTCTCTGTCATTAACCATTTGCGCTGCAGTATTACCTATATGAGGGTGCGAGAAGTGCCCACCGCACTCTGCAGGAGTGTGCCCACGGCTCAGGCGGACCCGATGTCCGCCGGCGAGCCGCGATGACCTGCCAGAGGTGAGAGATTAACTGATCCCTGTCACGGGTCAGTTAGATCTCTTATGCCCATGGTAGCCCAGCCTCACACAGTTAGAACACGCCTACGGAACACAGTTAACCCCTTCACTGCCCCCTGCAGGTTAACCCCTTCACTGCCAATGACATTTTATACAGTAATTAGTGGATATTTAAATTTCTGATCGCTGTATAGATGTCAGTGGTCCCAAAAAAGGGTAAAAAATGTCTGACATGTTCGCTCCAATATCAAAGTCCCGATAAAAATCACAGATTGCCGCCAATACTAGTAAAAAAAAAAAATTGTAAAAACGCCAGAAATTTATTCTCATGGTCTGTAAACACAACTTTTGCGCAAACCAATCAATAAACGCCGATTGCAATTTTTGTTGTTTTCCCAAAAATATGAGGAAGAATATAAATCTGCCAAAACCGATGAATACGTTTTTTTTTGTTTTTTGTTTTTTTTTTTTTGGATTTGTATTTTAGCAAAAAAGGGAAATATTATTTTGTTTGTGTTTTTTTTTTTTTTTTTTTTTTTTTTTTGTGCAAAATTGTTGCTCTTTATAGCGGTGATCAGAAATGACACAGAGGTGACCAAATTCCACCAAAAGAAAGCTTTATTTGTGGGAAAAAGGACTCAAATTTAATTTGGGTACAATGTTGCACGACCACGCAATTGTCAGTTAAAGTGGCGCAGTGCTGTGGTCCTACAGTGTGAAATCTTTCCGGGGGTGAAGTGGTTAAAGGAAGAGACTGAGTAAGACCTTCTGCCTTTTGTCTCGACAGACATTGCTTATGATGACCCAGCCTAGATCCAGACATTGAGCATATGGTGCATCATGTAAACTGTTGATTTGTTGATGAACCTTGTGCACCCTTAAGATGTCTCGACCGAGTAACGACAGGATATCTGCATTTTGGTCGAGGGTTGGTATTTGGTCGGCTATGTCCTTCAAGTGAGAATGGTGGCAGCTTCAGGAACTCCTCTTTATTGCTTGGAATCTGGTTGCACTCAGTGATAGTGGGCAAGGATATTTCCACATTGTCATTCAGAGGAGCAACTACAAGACCACTGGCTCTCCTATCTAAGACTTCTGTAGTTTTTGGCACAAGTGCTTTGGGTATAAGGTAGAGCATCTCCTCCTGTTATGTGCAACAGTTCAAAACTTGCAAGAGATCTGTTACTCTGATCATCCAGAATAGTATACAGTCTTATGGCCTTTTCAGGTTGACCTTTTGGGGTATACACAAACCAAGCATATCTTTGCACAGGATTTGTCAGAGCCTTCTCTACAGACTTCTGTACATGTAGAGAACACCGGGGTGGAAGGTGATGTTTGCTCTTGCATCAGGAAGATTGTGAACACAGTAGAGTTGTGTGGATATTGATGAAGAGTTTGCACGTGGTCATCACTGTCACACACTATACATGTGATGATAGCTTTACAGTCTTTTGCAAAGCGTTCTGTGGAGGCACAGCATTTGTAGCAACCAATTTCTTAATTGGATGTGGTTTATGTATCGGACCTTGGCGATTTGGGTTTTCAATTTTCTTGTTTTGATCAGTCTTTTCAAGAACTGTACTTAGGGACAGGGAGACCATTTAATCCTTTTCACTGACACTGGACCTCTATGGTCTCTGTGTGTCATACGTGTGTTTGTAGGTCTTGGAGAGGGTGAACTGAGAGGGTTACAGTCACCATAGGAGAAACTTGGGTCCGCAATTCTTTTGATGAACTCGCAGAAGTAGGAAAAAGGAGGAAAAGCAACGTGATGTTTTTCCTTTTGATCCAAGCGCTGTCCATTTTTCTTGAATGCCATATGATCGCTTGAGAACAATAGGGCTGATGCCACAAGGGGTATCAAGGTAACTGAGACCAGGTAAGTTGATGTTAGCCTTATCAAGTTAAAGCTCTAATAGAACATCGCTGACTTCTTGAAACTATAGATTTTCTCTAGAAGAAATCTTTGGGAAGCTTTGCGACCCTTTGAATAAGGCATCTTCAATGGCCTCTGGGCTGCTAAAGGTACGTTCAAGTCTGTCCCAAGCAGCATTAAGGCCTGCAGCAGGGTTATCAATATGAACTGCTTTGAGCCTCTTGATGCGTTCATTAAACTAGGGACCTAGCAATCTGATGAGCAGATCTAATTCCTCTGTGGCATTGATGTCTAGGCCACTCATTGTGACCTTTAAAAGTGGATTTCCAGCCTCTGTAATTTTCAGGCTTGCCATCAAACTTGGTGAGGCCTGTCTTAGTGAGCTCTCTGTGGAGCATGTATTTAGCAAACTGACATGTCTGTGTTTTCAGACTCCAAGTGTATGACTGCAGGTGGAACAGAGTTAGTTGTGATGGCTGGTGCATTGACGTTGTAACTTAGGAACTACTGGAACTGGCTTAAAGTTCATTGACATGTTGGTTTGTAGTTGTGGAGTAGCGCGCTTGCTAGGAGGTACTTGGTTTGTGCCAAAGTAAGGTGGTCAGTCTATTATATGCATACAAGTGTCTGCTGCTTGCTGAGATGCTGCAATCTGATGTACTAGAAGATATAAATGCAAATTGTCTTGAGGTACAGTAGGTGCAGAGATGAGAATTTGAGTGCTTTTGGCTGCTGTGACAGTGAGTTGACGTTCTGGAGAAGTATGTGAAGAATAAGGCATAAGGTACAACTGAGTGTCTGCGACTGTTGTCTCCTTCACTTTCACTAGTGGCTTGTTCCAAGACCCTTAACCTTGCCATGGCGGTGGTATGCTCATGTTGTTTTTCCAATACGTCCATTTCTGCTTTCTGGCATGCAACATCAGCTTCCATCTCTGCTCTCTTCTGGATAACAGCTGCCAGAAGTTTCAGCATCTGCACAGGCTTTTATCAGTTGTTGACTGAGTGTAGATGATATTGATTTTAGGGATTTGGAAGATCTTGTGGAGCCTCTAGTAGATTCAGAGCGATAAAATCTGGATTCATGGAGCTGTTATTCTCACTTCTGCCTTTGTCTTTGCACCACTAAATTGTCTCTTTCAAGATTGAGCTCCTCAAATTCCTTTAATTCTTCCTTATAAGTTAGACCCCCTTTGGTTTTATGTTGGTCTTAGTCTTGAGGAAGGTCTCGTCCTTAATTTGAGACTTAGTTTGTTTCCTCTTTTCGCGTTCTCTTAGAATTTCGGCTGTTCCTTAACTTACAACGAATAATCTCAATAGTTTCTGACTCACAATTTACATGACTAGAGAATTTCACCATGTTGTGACTTCCCAGTAACCTTCTTAATTTCCTTAAACTCCTCGAGTTAGAACTTTCTCTGTTAAATCACCACGTTTCTGTTTCCGTCTTCACTCTTATTGTCGAGGTACTTAGGTCTAAAATAGCGAGACTTAGATGATCTCCGAGGTGTTCTAGAAGGTTTAGGGATTTTAGTTATAGT
>BLSH010469704.1:2212397-2232045 GCA_018402905.1 Glandirana rugosa
GACAACGACTGGATTTTGTATTTCTGCAAAACAGGGAATAAAATCCATCACTTCCCTTAGTAAAAGCAGCACACAGTTTTCACATAAACACTGGTTAGGCACACAGTTAACCCTTTGATCACCCTAGATGTTTAACCCCTTCCCAGTCAGTGTCATTAGTACAGCAACAGTTTTTTTTTTTTTTTTTTTTTTTAGCACTGATCAATCACTGTATTAGTGTCACCTATTCCCACAAAGTGTCAGATTGTCCGCCGAAATATCGCAGTCCAGCTATAAGTCGCTGATCACCGCCATTGCTAGCATAAAAAAAAATGTTCCTGTATATATACTGTAGTTTGTAGACGCTATAACTTTTGCGCAAACCAATCAATATACGCTTATTGGGATTTTTTTTAACCGAAAATATGTAGCAGAATACATATTGGGATAAATTTATGAAGAAATTCAATTTTTTTTTTTAGTTTATTGGATATGTTTTGTAGCAGAAAGTAAAAATTTGTTTGTATTTTCAAAATTAACAGTCTTTTTTTTGTTTATAGCGCAAAAAATAAAATATTCAGTGGTTGTCTTTCACCAAAACAACTATAAGGTGTTGACATTAGTAATAGCAGGTATCTCTTCATTCATGCAGTGATACATCTATGTGAAATGGCCTCTTATCTTGCTGCTGCAAGGTAACAGCATGTAAACATCAGTGGTTCTGGAGGTATCTGTGAATCCTTATGGAGATAGTTGGTGATATTGTAAAGTGGATAATCTCGATTTCCTTTATGGATCCTCTTCTTCTAATCCAAGGAGTCCCAGGGGTTAATACTACACATTAGTGTGTCCTCACAATCACCCAGCCATGGGGGGGGGGGGGTTGATGGAGGAAGAAGGGAAATGCCTAAGATAGTGTAGTATATCAAGGTAAAAATTGCTTGATGAACGTACATAAAGACACTCACATTGAGCAGAGTGGGACAAAAACATGGTATCCACGAGCACCGAGGATCCTCTGATGAAGTCATGTGACTGTGACGATACGCGTCAGGATAGGCTGGCAGCACACAGGAAGTGACACGGGTAACAAGCCGGGTGCTTGTGGATACCATGCTTTTGTCCCACTCTGTCCAATTTGAGTGTCTTTATGTACGTTTTTAAGGATAACATTTTTACCTTGATATGCTACACTATCTCGGGCATTTTCCTTCTTCCCCCATAACCCCCTGCATGGCTGGGCAATTGTGAGGATACACTAATAAGGAATATTAACCCCTTGGACTCCCTGGATTATAAGGAGGAGGATCCATAAAGGAAATCAAGATTATCCACTTTACAAAACTCCCAACCATCCCTATAAGGATTCACAGATAACTACAGAACCACTGATGTTCACATGCTGTTACCTTGCAGCAGCAAGATAAGAGGCCATTTCACAGATGTGTCACTGCATGAACGAAGAGATACCTGTTATTACTAATGTCAACACCTTAAAGCTATTTTGGTGAAAGACGGAGCACAAAATGTCACTTTGTATAAAAGATTGGTTTAGAGACATTACTCATCATCCACATGTTTATCACCTAATGTGTGTGTATGTGTGTGTGTATGTATATGTATATATATATATATATATATATATATATAAAAGCACTTATGTGATCGATTTTTCATGGTTTTCTGTTTATTAATTTTTTGTCTACTGTACACTATTTAATATATCCACTAATAGGATTTAGACATTTGAAGATTGTTTATCTTATATGGCATATCTGGTTTATACTGACATCTAGTGTACATTTTAAGTTGTGTTTTTTTGTGTCAAAGTTTTTACATCAGTTAGTAGACAACAGTGCAACACCAACCACCCCACATTGACTTGGTATCAGCCTCTTGTTATCCCTGTACAGCAGCATTTAGACTGGGAGAGTTAGGAGGATATCACTAGGAACCCTTCATGTGCGGAATAGGAACAGGCACACAGGAGAGCAGAATGACCATTAATGCTGCTTTTTTACTGTTCAGTCACAGGTTTGGGACAGGCATGTGACCAAGTTGTCTAATTTACCCTCTTTTGTTTGAATTAAAACTTATGAAAAAAAATGTTTGTATTGAAATTTGTCTTTAATACAAAGCAACTCTGTTTCTAGCAATAAAGTTCAAAGGAATTATGCATTTGCACAGAAGAAAATAAACACCTCTCCAGCTGGAAGTGGTCCTGAAGTGGTTAATAAGACATTTGCCACTTTTAGGCCCTCTTTGACTCTCGGTTGCATATTGGTTTTGCACAGATATGCAAAATTGCTAATTTGGCTGCTGTAGCTAGCAAACTTTTATACTGGTGAAAATTCACATAAAGTGATTAGACAGCTTTGATGGCAAAATTAACTAGTTTTCAGTGAAACAAAAAATTCATTAGCGGATGCTTTTGGGACACTGGCAAATAGAAAAAATGTTGTAAGCCGGTCCCTATGTAACCCCTCTTCAATCCAGCATGCCTCAGTATTATTGCTAGCCTTCTAATTTCATGTTTTTTTTTTATTGGAATTAAAGAATCAAAATTCTTTGTTAAACCGCTGATAATTATTTTTCTCAATGACTTCTCTCAAGATTTCCACACCGCTGCTTGAGCTGGTCTCTACATAGCAGCTATCCGGACAGACGTATCCTCAGCAACAGCTTTTGGATGCTGTGTACCTGAACTCTCCTTTACTGGAAGATTGCGGGGCTAGCCTGGAATGTGACTTTTGGGCACTGAGCCAACTATTGTGGTGCTTTACAGACCTTTGTGTACTGTGTTAGGCGCAAAGCGATTTGTGCTTTAACCTGGTTGCTACCCTGCATTTTGGACATCAGGCTGCTGTTTCAGACTCAGAGTTTTCTAGAGCTCCCACTGCTGCAAAGACCTTATTACACCCACTGTTTGGTTCATTCCTTTATGGAGACTGAAAGTGCCCTGTAGGAGCTTGGGTCCCTCCAGACCAGGGGTAGGCAACCAGTAGCTCTCCAGCTGTTGTGGAACTACATTTCCCATGAGACATTGCAAGGCTGGTAGTTACAATTACTCCCAGAGGCATGATGGGACTTGTAGTTCTGCAACAGCTGGAGGGCCCCAGGTTGCCTACCCCTGCTCCAGACAATGTAGCTGAATCTCAACGATTATCTACTTAGATCCCAGTTTGAATAAGCTGGAATGACATTCTGCCCTATGTTGGCGGTGCCCTGGATTTGTGAAACTGTCACTTTAGATTAAATCGCTCAGAGGATCCTGCCCCATGAGGCCCTTTTTTCAATTGCGCATTTGCCGCAAATGTCTGGAGCTTTGTGCTGTAGCTGTGACAGTCTCTTCTAAGCATCATCGCATGTTTCTCGCGTGGATGTATTTTCACATGCACAGGGCACTTTGGCTATGTGCTTGGGATGCCAATGATATGTCCAAGCAATATTTGACTTGGTTGTCCTTAAAGGGAAGTTGCCTCCTTAGTCCTGATCTTGACTTTGTTATTAACAGTGCCACTTGTAGTTAGATTGTGCACCTACCTCAATGCAGGAAGTAAGTGAAAGGGCATAACAAACTCTTCTCCTTTATCTACTACAGCAGTAGTAGCATGTAGAGTGTCAGAGCCGCCTTCCCACTCAAGTCATAGGGTTTGAAACCAGAGTCCTCCAACCCCTCTGCTCAGCTGTCTTCTACAAGTAGAAGTGGGGGGGGGGGCTTTTGCTCATCCTGCTGGGTCCCTAGGTAGTTTGCTTCCATGGCATTTAGGTGTTCAAGTCACTCCTTAAGTCTAGACCTTCAATTTGGGCTTCCCCTTCATCTGTCTTCCTTTACCCTTCTGGTTTTACTGTAACCCATTGTGCGTCTTTCCAGGTTTGTCTGGGTTCCTCGCATCCTGAGAACTCTGAAGCCTACATTTTGTAGAAGCCTGTCCTAGGGAATTATATCTATCTCAGACTCAAGCTACTTCCCATGCAGGTGTCCCCTTCCTTTAGATGTGGTTCAGCCCCTTTTGGTGCATGACACTCAACCCTTTTAGCCCAATCTAAAGCTCAATAGTGATCAACTTGTTGCTTTTTTTTCCTGGTAAGGACCTGACCTTTCAGCATCCTTCAGCAGCCTTGGACTCTGCTCTTAACACTGGTCCCTATGTGCATCTTAGTGCTTTTTCCTGGTATCTCCATTGTGGAACATTCAGGAAAACCCTCCTTTAAAGAGTGTCAGTTTCCTAGATTGCAGTTTGAGTATTACTGAGTATCCCATATTTTGCATATCTAGTCTAAATGAGAATTGTTGGGTGCCTAGCACTGATACCCTGGGGTCACCCTCAGCTCAAGTCCTCTAAGGAAGTTGACTCCCTGTGGATCTTTGACCTCTTCCTTATGTGGACAAGACTATTTCCCAACCTCGCTTTTCAGGGATTTTGAAATTCTTGGCAGATGCCCTTCTAGTATGGTCTATCATTGTCTTTTGGACCCTTCCTCTGGGCTAGCGGGTCTAGTCTCTTGACAAGACACCAAGATGTCTCTGTGGGTTGAGTAGTTCGGTACACTATTGTTGGGTTCCACCCCACTGCCTGATTGACAGCTGGCTTCAGCCACACCTGTTCCCTCCCCAGCCCTACGCTTCAGTGAGCACTGAAGGAGCAGAGGAGAGCGATGACTGATGTCATCACTCAAGCCTTGGAGTCAGTGTGGGACAATTGCAGCATCGCATAGATGCTGCAGCATGGAGGTGAGTAATTTTGCGCTACTCTTCTTTGTGATTGTGAACTCACTTTTTTTTTTTTTTTAAATAACAACCATGTTATTGGTTGAAATAACAAAGGTACCATGGTTTTGCACAGAGCGGCCCGATCTCCCTCTTAGGTCCTTATCAGTGCTCCTAGCTCCCCCCCCACTGAGTGCCACCATAGTAAGCTACTTGCTATGGGGGCACTCGTGTGTGTGTGTGCGTGCGTGCGCTCGCTCCCACGCTGGTTCTGCGTGTCCATAGACACGCACAACGCAGCTCAGACCTGCCTCCCGCTCCCCCATCACTAGTTGTGATTGACCTCAGCAGGAGCTGTCTGAGCCCTATGAGGAGGGAGAGAGCTACTGCTCTCATGCACATCACTGGATTGAGATCGAGCGGGTAAATGTTTTGCAGGGGGTGGGTGCTCTGGTGTAGAGCTGCACTAATGAGGTTTTTTTTTTTTTACTTCAATGCAGAGAATGCATTCAGGTAATGAAAAAAATACCTTCAGCCTTTAGAACCACTTTAAAGCGTATCTAATTTTGAATAGAGTAGGGAATAGATGTGACTCCTTTCAGGTTTTTATTGCTGTCTGTCTCCCTCCCTGTTAGGAAGATTTGCCCTCTATTTGTCCTGATGTCATCTTAACTGAAAGTGAAAAAGTGTACAATATAAAATGTGTTTTAGAGGTTATATCTTCCAATGGAGATACTTTTTCTGATGACTGCTGTCTAAGAGGAGATTCCCCTCACTTTGGAGGGGATTTGTTCTTGAGTCTTGTTTTTGCTACCATCTAAATGTGAAGTGATATATCTTTTAATGTGAAACCGACAAAAAAAAAAAAAAAATACTAAGTGTTCCAAGCCTTCCCTACTCTAGGGAAGTGGGTTAGATTAGAATATGTAATGCTGGATTTAGTGTGGTATTGATTCACATGTGGTTTGTTTTGTATAAGGATATTTTTATGGTATGGTTTGGAAAAAAAAAAAATCAATAGAATATGTTTTGGCTTTAGAAACACTTTACCATGATGCAGAAACGCCAGTTTTTCTGTGCGCACTTTGCAAGGGCACAAAAAAAAATTGTTCTCTATGTGCCCTGTTCACACCACAACCCTGGTATAATGTGCAGATTTTTCAGGAATCTGCAAGGTGTATGCAGTTTTTTGCATGGAAAAAAACTGATATGACATCAACATTCAAGAAAGGAAGGGTAGCCCCTGGGAAATCACACATCTATGGTGTCCTACTGCAGTGAATGGAGTGGCAACCTCAGCCTGGACTCGTGGACTGGTCGGAGTCCAGGCTGAGGTTGCCACTCCAGTCACTGCAGTAGGACACCATAGATGTGCACCTTCCAAGTGCTACCCTTCCTTTCTTGAACCTTTGCAGTATGCACAACGGGCTCTGTCCCCTGTCAGCACTCTAGCAGCAGCTGCGGATGCACTGTCTACATACATCTTCTCTGTTGAGCCTGAGTGGCCCACACACTTTTCCCAGGTCACAATGACATCAACATTGGTGTGAACAGGGAACACAACTGACGTGCATGAAAACTGATATAATATAATGTAGATATTCACCAGCACACCAAATTACGTCCAAACTGTTTTCTGTTTTAGAAAGATCATGTAATACCTGATGAAGGGGTCCTGCGTGGCTCTGAAATGTTGCACTACACTGTGATGTGATTTTTCTTCAGTAAAAAAACGTTTGGACGTAATTGAAGATCTTTGTGCTGGCGAATATCTACATTATATTGTGTATGTTCCCCAGGGAATTTTCCCCAGTATCGGACTTCTTCCTTTTTTACTTTTGAAACCAAACCAATTATGCAATTTAGAGGTTCTGACTGTACTGCATGCTTCTTCCAGGTTAGTGATTCAAAAAGTATTAAAGCTATACATTTGGTATGACAGACAACTAGCATGTTTAGAGCTAGATTATCAATGACCGCACTATATTGATTGACCCAAATACCTGGTCAATCAAAACAAGGTGTTCAATATCTTTGTTTCATCTAAAAGTTGTGGCTGTGATTCCGCAAAAGGTGTCTTACCTGCAAAGAGATTATGGCAGAAAGCAAGGGACTTTCTCTGCAGTATGCAGGCAAAGCATACTTTCTACTTTGGAAGTGGCTAATTTATAAATAAATCAAACCGTAAGGCCTGATTCACACCTATGCATTTTTAGTGCTTTTTGCATTTTGCAGATTTGCACTACAGAACGTGTCCCATAGGAAGCCATGTTAAATGGACTACAGTGCAAGTCTGCAAAATGCAAAAAGCACGGTGTGAATCCAGCCTTAGTGCGACTTTGCACACCTTTTTGTTTTGATGCGTTTGGAATGTAGCAGTTTAAAAATGAAAGTTCATTTGGGCAGTATACGTTTTCATTATTCAAAAGTAGGAAATGCTTCACTCGGCGCATTACTAAAGAAGGGAGAGTGTTAAAATAAACCTGCAATGAGAGAAATAAGAGTTCTGTCATTACTGACCTCCTTTGAAAATGCTAGTTGCCTGGTTATCTTCTGCTATCTTCTTCTGTTTTTTTTGTCTTTAATGATATCCCAGTCTTAGTCCATACGGTTCAATATTGAGTTGGCCCACCCTTTGCAGCTATAACAGCTTCAACTCTCCTGGGAAGGCTGTGTACAAGGTTTAGGAGTGTGTCTATGGGAATGTTTGACCATTCTTCCAGAAGCGCATTTGTGAGGTCCGGCCCTGATGTTGGACGAGAAGGCTTGGCTCTCAGTCTCTGCTCTAATTCATCCCAAAGGTGTTCTATCGGGTTGAGGTTAGGACTCGGTGTTGGCCAGTGAAGTTCCTCCACTCCAAACTCACTCATCCATGTCTTTATGGGCCTTGCTTTGTGCAATGGTCCAAATCATTTGGTGTTGTGGGGGATTATGGTGTGGAGTTGTTAATCAGGGGTTGGGCTTGGAGTCTTAATTCCAGTAAAGGGAGCGTTTAAAACCTCAGCATACCAAGGCAATTTTGGACAGTTTCATGCTCCCATCTTTGTGGGAACAGTTTGGGGATGGCCCCCTCCTGCTCCAACATGACTGCGCAACCAGTGCACAAACAAGGTCCATAAAGAACAGGATGGGCGAGTTTGGGGTTGAGTAAGTTGACTGTCTTGCACCGCGTCCTGACCTCAACCCGATAGAACACCTTTGGGATGAATTAGAGCAATCCATCTCGTCCATTAGTACCTGACCTCACAAATGCGCTTTTGGGAGAATGGTCAAACATTCCTATAGACACACTCTTAACCACTTCCCGACCGCCGTATGCAGAATGACGGCCGGGAAGTGGTTCAGTTATCCTGACTGGACGTCATACGACGTCCTAAGGATAACAAGCCACCGCGTGCCCGGGGGGGCGCGCATCGTGGCGATCAGTGGTGTGGGAGGTCAGTCTGACCCCCCGCAATACCGATCTCGGTAAAGTGCTTCCATCCGAAGCACTTTACCATGTGATCAGCCGTGACCAATCACGGCTGGTCACAGTGTAACACAGGAAAGCCATTTATTGGCTTTCCTGTACTCAGGTCTGCAGACCTGAGGAGTGGAGAGCCGATCGGCTGCATTCCTTACAGGGAGGGTTTGTGCTGATGATTTATCAGCACAGCCCCCCCTCGGATCGCCACACTAGACCACCAGGGAGCCTGCCCATGGACCATTAGCAATGTCCCCACCCAGGACCACCAGGGAGCCGATCTGGACCACCAGGGAGACCACCCTAGACCACCAGGTAAGGGGCATAGTGCCCAATATGAATGGCACTTAGTGCCACCTTCAGATGCCACCCTAGACCACCAGGGAATGGGCCCCTTTCTGTACATATGCCCACCAGTGCCCCTATCAGTGCCCACTAGTGCCCACCTATCAATGCCCATCAGTGCAACCTATCAGTGCCCAGTGCCGTCTATGAGTGCCCATCAGTGCCACTTTTCAGTGCTGCTTATCAGTGCCGCCTAACAGTGCTCATCATTGCTGCATATAAGTGCCACCTCATCAGTGCCAATCAGTACTGCCAGATCAGTGCCCATCAGTGTAGCCTTATCAGTGCCCATCAGTGATGGAGAAAATTTACTTATTTACAAAGTTTTGTGACAGAAATAGAGAATTTTTTTTTTTGTTTTTCAAAATTTTTGGTCTTTTTTATGTTTATAGCGCAAAAAATAAAAACCGCAGAGGTGATCAAATACCACCAAAAGAAAGCTCTATTTGTGGGAACAAAATGATGAAAACTTTTGTTTGGGTACAGCGTCGCACGACCGCGCAATTCTTATTCAAAACGCAACAGCACTGAAAGCTGAAAATTGGTCTGGTAGGAAAGTGTTCTAAGTGCATAGTATTGAAGTGGTTAAACCTTGTGGACATCCTTCCCAGGAGAGTTGAAGATGTTATAGCTGCAAAGGGTGGGCCAACTCAATATTGAACCCTACAGACTAAAGCCCGAACACACAATGCAAATTTTGGATGGGAATTTTCGTTCGATGGCCTGTCATCCGAAATTCTTACCATTAGTATGCCCCTTTCGACAGCGGATTTTGGTTTTTTTGTTTTTTTTGTCTGATGAAAGCTGGATGTGCAGGCTAGAATTTTTTTTTCGTTAGACAATGCAATGTCCGATTTTTGTTCAGTTTAGTATGGTTTTCGTACGAAAAAAATCGTACAACTGAGACTACGCATGTTCAGAAACTAAAAAAAGATGCAAAAATAGTCAAAACATTACGTCACTTCTGATGTTGAGTTCGGTCGTACGAAAATTTTCGTATTGTTAATGCGCTCTTCACTTTCGACACGAGACAAGCATCCATCAAAGACGGACGCTCTGTCGTCCAAAAATCGGATCACGTGCACGAGGCTTTAGACTGGGATGCCATCAAAGTTCACGTGCGTGCAAAGGCAAGTGTCTGAATATGTTTGGTAATATAGTGTTTGTGTATGTATGTATGTATGTATGTATATGTGAATATATATATATATATATATATATATATATATATATATATATATATATATACATACACACACACACACACACACACACACACACACACACACACACACACACACACACACACACACACACACACACACGAAAAAGTATGTGAAGCCCTTGGTATTAAAATGTGATGTGATCCTCAGCTAAGCCCCAACAATAGACAAACACAATATGCATAAGCTGATAACACAAAAGACATTCTAATTTCTTATGTCTCTATTGAACATGCCCAATAAGCAAGTGCTTTCAGTAGCTCTGGATCAGATCTGCACAACATTCAGGAGGAATTTTTGACCATTCCTCTTTACAAAATTGCTTCAGCTCAGACACATTTGTAGGATGTCTGGTGTCAACAGCTATCTCGAAGTAATTCCACAGCATCTCTATGGGGTTAAGGTCTAGGCTGTGCTGGGCCACTCAAAAGCCAGTCTGTGGTGGATTTATTTCCATGCTTAGGGTCAATGTCCTGCTGCATCATCAACTTCTACTAATCTTCAGCTGGCATCTGCACTTACACAGTCGCAGTCATCTTGTCATTGATTTATACAGGCTGCTGGCTGCAGCTGATCACACACACACCTATGCATTCCTGCTGCAGAGAACCGCCTGATCCTTAGCAGCATAGGGTCCAAATTTGTGTTAATGAGCCATAATAGTTTTAATAAACTAAATCTCAGATGACTGAATGTATCATTTATACACACAACCATACCTTTTATAATGAAGTGCAAAGCCTAGTAGAAACTTATATTGGTATTCTATTTGTTTCATAGGCTGGCAAAGGCCAGGCTCCACCTCCTCTGTTACCTGGCCTAGGACCACAGGGTCGTGCACCTCCACATGGACAAGGACCAAGTTCAAATAAAGGTATGACTTTTTTTTTTTTTTTTATACTATTTAATGTTGTGGTATTGTTGGGGCAATATCTTATTCCCTCACTTTTTTCATCTAACATTATTAATGGCGGAGAATATTTGAAAATTAACACTAAGGCTACAGTATTCCAGTAAGAGCAGAATTCGAAACCCTATTTCAATTCAGGTGATGTACGTGGCTCTACAAACCACCAGTCTGAACGACGACGTGAACCAAGTCCTTTCCGAGGTGGCCAAGAGTGGATGGACTCCAGAGAGAGTAGAGCGGCTCCTGACAGACGAGGTGCAGCCCCCGAGGCACACGAGCAATCTGATGAGTACTTCGCAGATGATCGATTTGGACCGCGTGCACATGAGTTTGATGGGAGAGGTGGAGGTCCTGCAGTACCAGATGACAAATGGAGGCGAGGAGGTTCTAGCCCACAATATCCCCCCAATCACAGAGATTACCCTGATCGAGAAAGAGATTCAACCCGATGGGAGGGGCGGAGGCACTCTGATGACCAGTATCCCAGAGAAGAGGATACAAGGTTTCGTGGACAAAGAGATGAAAGGTAATATATAGTAGCACAAAGATTAAAATCAAATTTGAAAAAGGGATGGATCATTAAGACCCCTTTCACACTGGGTCGTTTTTCAGGCGCTGCGGTGCTATAAATAGCACCTGTACAGCGCCTGAAACCCCCCCCCCCCCAATTCTCCCCAGCGTGAAAGCCCGAGTGCTTTCACACTGGGGCAGTGCGCTTGCAGGATGAGAAAAAAGTCCTGCATGCAGCATCTTTGGGGTGGTGCGTTGAGGAGTGTATACCGCTTTACCGCTACCGCCCCAGTGTGAAAGTAGCTTAAGATGCTTTCCCCTCTAGCTTAGCAAGCATAGATTCTTGCAGAATGCAACATTCCCCAATACACCATATGTTTTTCAACCTTAGAGTTAAAAAAAACATGTTTGTAAACCGGTAGACTTAAAAGAATATGAGTGAAGGGAGTCTGTTTTTTCCAGGCCAGTGTCTGCCTTTTCCTAACCTCAACTGGAGAAATAACAGCTGTATTCTGGTTGCAGGGACTACACATGCATGACTATATCAGACATGTAGAATAAAACTGAAACACCTGAAATTAAAAGCAATCTTGAGTACTTCCATCTTTTAGGCTGAATACTGGCTTAAAGTATATGTGAACCCTTACTTTGTAAAACAACTTATTTGGTTTAAAGTAGAAAAGAGGCAAAATGTGTGTGTATGTTTATATACAAAAAATGGACCCTAACAAACGAAGTTTAAAGGACTATAACGGTACTCCAATGTTTGTAAAATAAATGTCAAAAAGGATTTATTGTTACATGATAAAAATATTCACATACAGTATGTACAACTGGTCATTGTCACCCGTGCAATGCCAAAATGACAATCCTCATGGTAAAGTAATCACAAATTCCTATGTATTTGGAACTGTATATATGAAAAAACATCACGATGCCCCATGAAATGGTGAGGTAGATAACCATATTGACCATATAAATGCATAGTGGGTTTACAATCTACACCCCTACTCCCCAATATCAATAATTGTCAACCTTGATCAAAGTTACGGTATATATTTTGTAACTGGGAGAAACCACATTTTGACCTATGTTGAGGGACGAGCCCACACCATCCTAAATTTCACACAACATTGCATATACATGTACGTTCCAAAGTGAGCACTGGCCCTCCATAGGGTCATGTGGTTTACACTGGATAATGAGGATCTATTGTTATATAGATGGATCGGCTCCCATCCTGTCATTCAGCAGCGTGGAGTAAGATGACTGCTGATCTGGCTCCTATATTGAAGGCCCTTATGTAGGGCAGGGGAGAATACACCTGAAGCTACTGGGGCATGATTAACAAGCACACGTTCAAAACACGAGGCTGCAGACTTGGCTGCAACACACAGGTGTCTTCACTCTACAAGAGTCACAGCCAGGGCCTTCCGAATCACATGACACACATGTGACTGCGCCTGCCGTCGTGTGACCAGTGGTGGTATTGTGGGTGAAATAGCAACACAGTGTGATTCTCAAGGGAGAACCGAAAACCCATATATAGAAAATGACTGTGCCCCCCGCCCCCCCCCCCGGAGTGTGGGCAATAGAGGTATTGCAGGTAAAAGAGCAACATAGTATAATTCTCAAGAGAGAACACAAAAAAAAAAACAGAAAAGCCCCTATACAGGACGCCAGCAGATTGGTCCCTGCCAGCATAAGCCAAACCTGTGAGCCTACCCCATTACCCAAGGTATTACCCCTACCCTAGGTTCAATTAGGAAAACAGCATAAAGGACCTACCCATGACCATCAGGAGACAATAATCAGTTGCTAACAGATCGAGGACCACAATTATATTTAGTAGTCATCAATGTAAAGCCATATACATACACAACACGCACTACGCGTACACGCATATCATAATCCTCCGTTCCTAACCCCTTAAAAAAGGGGGGGCAAAAGGTTACTGGGTGGCAATTAGAGTAGGTGTGTCTGTGGTAAAAAATCTGCAAAAACGTATCCCCTATGATTAGCTATAAATAATGTTTCTCTTACGTTCATTGACAGGCGCAGCCACTTATTCATGACACGTGGGTTTATACACCTTTTACCAGAAGTAGACTAGGCAGAACGAAGTTCAGAAAAGCAAAGCTGGCCCCTCCCAGGGGGCCATCCTTACTCAGCATATAACCCCTCAGCCCTGCATAGCATATCCGTTTTTTCTGCCTAGTGCAAGGAGTTAGACCTGGTTCCCTGCTGGGATCTGCGGTTCCCCTATTTTTGTTTCTGTTTTTCTTTTTGTGCAAGCCTTCTCCTGAAGACTGCAATCAAGTAGCCGGCTGAGGAACGCGCGGATATTCCTTGTCCTGCCATCCCCCCAGCACGGCCGACAGATGCGAGCCACCCTTAGCTTTAGCGGGGTCCGCCGCATCGTGGCCATTCAGTGCAGGTGGCCGGTGGGTTAAAATCCCCACCTGCGTATCCAGTGACCGGGCTGCCGCTCGCTCCAGGGGTCACATGGCCAGCAGCATCCCTCCCCACCTGGGGGGAGGAAGGTCTGCTCCTGGTGGCTACCCGCTACGCCCGTCTGGAAGGGTGAGTGTCACCCCCCCTCCCCCGGGGGTCAGCTAGCGGAGCCCGTTTCGGTGGGGGTACAGGTGACCCGGGGTTTCCACTTCCCCGCCTGCCCGACCGCCGGTTTGCTCGTCCGTCCGTTCGTTCGTCCGCACGCTCGTTCGCGTTCATTCGCTTCGTGCCATGAGGCGTTCGCGGCCCCCCATTTTTCTTTGGGTCGTACCTGACTGCAGTCGCGGCCATTTTGGGAGCGGCGTTTGGTCTCTTGTGGCCGCTGGCAGCCATTTTTGGTTGGTCTCCCTGAATGGGAAAGAACACGTGTGCGTTGGCGCCGCTTCTCCCCCTTCTTGGTCGGCGCTTGGGGCGGCAGCAGCAGCGGCATCGGCAGGCGGGCAGCCTCTTCTCAAGCAACTGCAGGAGATCAGTGTTCAGCAAGTATCACTGGTTCTCTCCCTGGGGTGCGGGCGCGGTGGTGCTGGGTCCTACTGGGCAGTCCCGATCGTTCTGCTTGTGCGGGGGTGCATTGTGGGGGCGTATGGCCGGTAGGTCTCATAAGTGTCCTGGTGGTGGCGCAATGGCGGCTGAACTGCCAGTTGCTTCTCCGGAGGGGTCAGCGGAAGCACAGGCCACGCTGGGACCTCTGGTTCCCCTAGACCAATTGACTCCTATTTTGGAAGAGTTTTTCGCCCGGGGGAACCGAGCCGGCCTGGGGGGGGGCCCAAGAAGCGTCCACCTCCTCCTCAATCTTCGGAGGAGGACTCGGAGCCGGAAGGGGGCTCTGGGGTCACAGGGACCACCGTGGAGCTCTCGGACGGGGAGCTGGAGCCTTCGGATGGTGAAGAGGACCAGGGGGCCTCTGTGGCGCGCGAAAAGGCGCTGGTGGGCCCCCTGATCACGGCCGTCCGTAATTCCCTACGGCTGGACCAGGCTGGGGAGTCACCAGGCGTCTGCCTACACCTTTGGGTCCAAGAAGCCCTCCCGTGCTCCCAAGGTGTTTCCCTACCTCGAGTATTTTGAAAAGTTTGTCTATAAGGAATGGCAGCGTCCGCTAAATTCCTTTGCTCTGCCAAAACGTTTTTCTGTGCGCTACCCTTTTGAGGACAGCCTGTTACAGAAATGGGCCTCCCCCACGGTGGATCCGCCGGTGGCCCGTCTGAATAAGACGACTATTCCCTTGGAGGGGTCCCCCTCTTTTAGGAATCCGGCCGACAGGCGGACAGAAGCAGTGTCCAAGGCACTTTTCCTGGTGGCGGGGGCATGCGGCCGGCCTTGGCATTGGTCATGGTGGGACAGTCGCTCACAGAGTGTGCGATGGAGTGGAGTGAGGCTCGGGTCAGCGTGGATTCGCCTGAATCGGTGCAGCGAACAGACCACCTAGTGCAGGGGCTTCGTTACCTCTGTGACGCGGCACTGGACTTGGTGCCGATGCTGTCTAAAATGTCGGTCTTTGCGACCATTATTAGACGCCTGCTGTGGCTGCGGCGCTGGTCGGGTGACCATGCATCTAAGAAGGGCCTAACGGACCTGCCTTTTCAGGGCAGTCGGCTTTTTGGGGCCCAGTTGGATGAAATCATTAAGGATTTCCCCGGGGGGAAGAGTACGTTTCTTCCAGAACCCAAACAGCGCCGCAAGCAAGGGCCTCAGTCCTCTGGCCAGAGGCGGTTTTTTCGTGCGCCCGATTCTGCAGGCAAGGACTCCCGGCCCGGTAAGTCTGCCTCTGGGACTGGTAAGCGGCCCTGGCAAGGCAAGCCCGAAAAGACGGAGAAGTCCTCCTCCGCATGATGGGTTGCCCCCGCCCGTCTCGGGTGGGGGGTCGGCTTCTGGCGTTCGCGGACCGGTGGGCCACTCACATCTCTGACCGGTGGGTGCGGGAGGTGGTGTCCTCCGGGTACAAGATAGAGTTCAGTACTCGGCCCCCGGACAGGTTCTTCCCGTCAAATCGAAGACTCCCTCCGGGGTGTCGGCAAGCTCTGTTAGAGGCTGTCCAGACGCTGTCCGAACGGGGTAATTGTGCCAGTTCCTCCATCGGAAAGATTTCGCGGCTTCTACTCTAACCTCTTTGTGGTGCCAAAGAATGGGGGGGGGGGGGTCAGGCCGGTTCTGGACTTGAAAGCACTCAATCACTTTGTGAAGGCGTGCAAATCCAGGATGGAGTCAGTCTGTTCGGTCGTGGCCGCCCTGCACCAGGGGGATTTTCTGGCGTCCCTGGACATCAGGGACGCGTATCTTCCCGTTCCCATTTATGTCCGGCACCAGCGCTTTCTGCGTTTTGCTGTAGGGGACCTCCATTAACAATTTGTGGCTCTCTTTCGGTCTGGCCTCGGCTCCGCGGGTCTTCACCAAGGTCCTGGCCCCGGTGTTGGCTCTGCTGAGACAGAGAGGCATTGCTGTGGTAGCTTACCTGAACGATCTTCTCCTGCGAGCGGAGTCAGCTCCGGCTCTGGAGGACAATGTTGCTATCACGCTGACCTCACTGCGGCACTTCGGTTGGCTAATCAATCTACAGAAGTCGACATTGACCCCGTCCTGTCACCTGGAATATCTGGGCCTGATAGTGGATACGGTGTAGGCGAAGGTATTTCTACCTCCGGCCAAGTTGCTGACGCTACAAGCAGCGTTGCGAACCCTGTTGTCACGACGGTGGTCTTCCTTACGTTTCTGCATGCGGGTGTTGGGGTACATGGTCTCGACCTTCGAGGCAATACCGTACGCTCAGAGTCACACCCGGCTCCTGCAGCGAGCGATACTGCTGCAGTGATACAAGTCTCCCTTGTCTCTGGATCTGCTGGTCCGGCTGAATCATCAGACCGGGGGTCGTTGACCTGGTGGCTTCGGGCCCCGGCACTGACATTTGGGAGTAGTTTCTTCCTCTGGAGTGGTCGATAGTCACAACGGATGCCAGCCTCTCGGGCTGGGGAGGAGTCCTGGGGCAACTGTCGGCTCAAGGCCATTGGTCGGCACAGGAGTTTCGAGCTGAGGGCGATCAGGCTCTGTCTCTCCCACTGGTCAGCAAGGCTGCGCGGCCTCCCGGTTCGGGTTCAGTCGGACAACGCCACGGCGGTGGCATACGTGAACCATCAAGGCGGAACAAGGAGCTTGGCAGCAGCGGCAGAGGCAGCCCACATTCTAAGGTGGGCAGAGCTTCCCGTGCCAGCAATCTCCGCCATCTACATTCCGGGGGAGAAAATTGGAAGGCGCACTTTCTCAGTCGCCAAACGCTGGACCAGGGAGAATGGTCCCTGCATCCAGAGGTGTTTCGCCATATTTGCAAAAGGTGGGGCACGCCAGATGTGGATCTCCTAGCGTCCAGATTCACAAAGTGAAGACCTTCGTGTGCAGGTCAAGGGATCCGTTGGCGGTTGCCACGGACGCCCTGGTGGCCCCTTGGTCCCGGTACAGGCTTCTGTATGCTTTTCCTCCTCTCAAACTTCTGCCGCGGTTACTGCGCAGGATAGAAGTGGAGGGAATCCCGACAATCCTGGTGGCTCCGGATTGGCCTCGGCGTCCTTGGTACGTCGACGTGGTGCGGATGGTAACAGACGTTCCCTGGCGACTCCCACTTTGCGAAGATCTTCTGTTGCAGGGTCCCATCTTGCGCCCTGCTTTACCCTCGCTGGCTTTGACGGCATGGCTATTGAGTCCTAGGTACTGAGGGACAGGGAGGCCTTCCTTCAACAAGGCCTGGATTAAAAGTTGGCTTTGAGCACGCTCAAAGGTCAGATTTCTGCTCTGGCGATTCTTTTCCAGCGTCCTTTGGCGACACATTCTTTGATCCGAACATTTGTACAGGGTGTATGTCATGTGGCTCCTCAGGTACAGTCGCCCCTGGCACTGTGGGATCTGAACTTGCTACTTTCTGTGCTGTAGAAACCGCCATATGAGCAGATCAGGGATATTCCCTTACAATTGCTGTCTCAGAAGGTCGCCTTCTTTGTGGCCATTACATCCCCTAGGCGGGTGTCTGAATTGGTGGCTCTGTCATGTAGGTCCCCTTATTTGGTCCTACATAAGGATAAGGCGGTTTTGCGTTTGTCTCCTTCGTTCCTACTGAAGGTGGTTTCCTCTTTTCACATTAATGAGGACATTGTCCTCCCTTCCTTGTGTCCGTGCCCGACTCATTCTAAGGAGATTGCTCTGCGTTCCTTGGACGTAGTGACGGCTTTGCGGGTGTATTTGGCAGCTACGGCTCCTTTTCGGAGGTTGGATGGGCTGTTTGTGCTGACGGAATACTCAGAGAAAAGGATTTTACGGTAAGTCAAAAAAATCCTATTTTTGGAACCCGAACCACCAGTGTGAGAAGATACCTCAAACACCACACCATCGTCCATTACAACATTTCCATAATTTGTCTATATGGATCAATTGTTGTATAGAGGTCACTTAATCATTTAACCACTTACCAACCGGTAAGTTTTGCAGCTTTAGGACCAGAGCACTTTTTGCGATTCGGCGCTGCGTCGCTTTAACTGACAATTGCGCGGTCGTGTGACGTTGCACCCAAACAAAATTTGCGTCCTTTTTTTCCCACAAATAGAGCTTTCTTTTGGTGGTATTTGATCGCCTCTGCGTCATTTCTTATCGCCGCTATAAACAAAAGAAGAGCGACCATTTTGCAAAAAAACCCAAATTTCTTACTTTTTGCTAAAATTCAAATAAAAAAAAAAAATATAAAAAAACATTTTTTTTCACCGTTTTTGGCCAATTTATATAATTCCTCATATTTGTGATTAAAAAAATCGCAATCGGCGTTTATTGATTGGTTTGCGCAAATGTGGCCGCGTTTACGGATGGTGAGAATTAATTTCTGGGGTTTTTATTTTTTTTTTATTTTTTACTAGTAATGGCGGCGATCTGCGATTTATAGCGGTAATGCGATATTGGGGCGGACATGTCGGGCATTTTTGACACTTTTTTGGGACCAATGACATTTATTCAGCGATCAGAAATTTAAATGTCCACTGATTACTGTATAAATGTCATTGGCAGTGAAGGGGTTAACCTGGGGGGGAGAGCTAGGGGTTAACCCTGGGTGTGTTCTTACTGTGGGGGGGTTGGGCTAACATGGGCATGAGAGATCTAACTGATCCCAGTGACAGGGATCAGTAGATCTCTCATGCCCCCACTAAAAGAGCGGGGAACCGCCGTGTTTACATCGACGGTTCCCCGTTCTCTCCCTGTAGCCGCTCATCGCGGCTCGCCGGCGGACATCGGGTCCGCCCGAGCCGTGGGCACACTCCTCAGGAGTGCGGCGGGTGCGCCCCCTGGTGGCTGAATGCAGATCGCCCCTTATTTACGGCGATTCGCGCTCAGCGTCCCGACTGCCGCCGTGAAAACACGGCGCGCGGTCGGGAACCTGTTAACGCGAATCGCCTTTATAAACGGCGTCTGCTTTAAGTGGAGGTATTGGGATGTAGCCTGCAGCTACAGGCTATATCCCGGTACCGTTTTTTTAGAGCGGCCGATCGGCTACATGATGATAAAGGCCGATCCGGCTCAGGAGCCGCTTGGTCGTTATCCCGGGCCGCGGGAGGGGACATCCCCCCGCCGCCTTCCGCTGCTCTTCTCCGGCCTCCCGTCCCACCGGGAGACCGGAGCTCTAATTTTGCGCGTCTGCCAGCTAGGAGGAGACCTGAAGAAAGCCGGATTTGGCTCCGATTGGGTCTCCTTTGTCAAATTCCGTAAGCGACCTCACAAAGTCACTTCCGGTTTATTTGGCGGCTAACGGCTCCAGTTTTAAAAAAGATGACAGTATTCAAAATCGCTGTTTTTGCCGTCTGCGCGTTTTAATCTCGAGGCCAGAGGGCCACCCTGCCCTCCGGCCTCTTCTCGTCGCCTTCCGCCGCCCCCCTACAGGGGAGGGCGCCGGGCCCTATTGCTGGTTCGCCGAGGACTCGGCCTAGCCGGAAATAGTAGTACATCGGCTAGCCGGCGAGATTTTTTTGCCA